>CM055121.1:238259539-238799539 GCA_029206835.1 Rana muscosa
GGCACTCAGCATCATCAGCAGCAGTCTTTTAGGGATGATTTATAGTCCCAAGAAACCAGTGGACTTGTACGTGGCTGGGAGGAGGTGGCTGCGGATCATGTCGTCCTTAGTGACCCAGAGGACTCCGGAGCGAATGCCTCAGCAAACCTACGCTGCATGGCCTCCCTGATCCTGCAAAGTATGCGGAAGGATCCTCGTATTCTTCGGATCAAGGAGAGGGACCATTACTGGCTGGCCACTCTCCTTGATCCACGGTACAAGGGTAAGGTTGCGGACCTTATTTTACCGTCGCAGAGGGAGCAGAGGATGAGACAACTCCGGGAGGCCTTGCAGAAAGGTCTGTGCAACGCGTTCCCAGAGACTGGGAGGTTACAAACTCCTGGTCCTGGACAACGAGTTGCTGAGGCTTCGGCCAGTCAAAGAAGGAGCGGTGGGGAAGGTGGCCGTCTGACCGATGCGTTCAGACAATTCTTTAGTCCGCAGCCCCAAAGTATGATCGGTTCCAGCAACCATCGCCAGCGTCTGATAAACATGGTGCAGGAATATCTAGGGGCAAGGTCAGACTTGGACACCTTCCCCACCGAAAATCCTCTGGCTTACTGGGTCTTGAGGATGGATCACTGGCCAGAGCTTGCACAGTATGCAATTGAGCTACTGGCCTGTCCTGCATCCAGCGTTCTTTCGGAGCGCACATTCAGTGCTGCTGGAGGATTTGTCACGGATCACAGGGTGCGCCTGTCCACCGACTCGGTTGATCGACTGACTTTCATCAAGATGAACCAGTCTTGGATCACCACCAGCTACCACACACCTGATGCTGATATAACAGACTAATTGATTTTAACATGTCACATCCCTTCAAGACTGATGCTGATGCTGAGTGCCTGTGCTGTTATGTTGACTGGCTATCCTCCTCCTCCGAGTCCTCAATGATACGATTGATGATGATAGCTTGGAAGATCATTTTTGTTTATGGGTGCCGCCACCAGTGGCTAAGGCCCAATTTTTCAGCCCCTGTTTTACAGGGGCGTGTAATTACAATTTTTTTAGCAATAATTTGCCATAGGGCTCATTGCTGTGCTCCAAGTACAGTATCTGTGAGGGGTTGTAGTGTTGTGCCACCAGTGCCTAAGGCCCAATTTTTCAGCCCCTGTTCAACAGGGGCATGTAATTACAATTCTTGATCTAATAATTCACAGCAGGGCCCATTGCTGCACCCACCAAGAGTAACTCTGAGGGCTTACAGTGTTGTGGCAACGCCACCACCACCACCACCACGAAAGGCCCAATTTTTCAGCCCCTGTTCAAAAGGGGCATGTAATTACAATTCTTGATCTAATAATTCACAGCAGGGCCCATTCCTGCACCCACCAAGAGTAACTCTGAGGGCTTACAGTGTTGTGGCAACGCCACCACCACCACCACCACGAAAGGCCCAATTTTTCAGCCCCTGTTCAAAAGGGGCATGTAATTACAATTCTTGATCTAATAATTCACAGCAGGGCCCATTCCTGCACCCACCAAGAGTAACTCTGAGGGCTTACAGTGTTGTGGCAACACCACCACCACCACCACAGGGGCACAGACAGCAAAACAAATGTTACAGGGGTGATAACCCTTACCTATGTTTTCCAAAAAGTTTAAAAATAGATTTTTGGGCTGGAGCTACACTTAAACAATGTACCTGTTCAAAATTACAAACAGATTCTACATAAGAACAAACCTACAGTCCCTGTCTTGTATGCACTGCCTGTATACGGCTGTTCAGAGTATATAGGGCCTTTTTTATTTTATGTGCGGGGTTCCCCTTAATATCCATACAAGACCCAAAGGGGCTGGTAATGGGCTGGGGTAGGGGGGGGGGGTCATGGGGTAGCTATGCCATTTTTCTTAAAGATTTTCATCCATATTACCGGGACCAGACATTACATTAAAGCCGCAAGCAGTTTTAAATGGCTTTTATTTCCTTTAGAAGTGTCATTTTGTGCAGGGACAGTTCTAAACACGGGAAACACGTGGCACTTCACAGGCATACTTTAGACACCCCCCAGGTACGATATTTAAAGGAATATTTGACTTTTTTTTTTTCACTTTATGCATCATTAAAATGACTGCTCCCGAAAAACGACCGTTTTTAAAACTTCTTTTTGCATTGATACATGTCCCCTGGTGCACAACCCGGGTTCCCAAACCCTTTTTAGGACAATAACATGCATAATAGTTGTTATAATTAGCACTTTAGAATTCGAACGTTCGCATCCATTGTATTTAATAGGGTTCTAATGTTCGTACGAACTTTCGGTCCTTTCGCGGGTTCTGGTGCGAACCGAACCCGGGGGTGTTCGGCTCATCACTACTTGCCATTCGTCCCCTGTCACCAGATTCAGCTTGTCACTTGCCATCGTCACCTGTCTCCAGATTTAGGGTGTTACTTGCCATCGTCACCTGTCACCAGATTCAGCGTGTCACTTGCCATCCGTCCCCTGTCACCAGATTCAGCGTGTCACTTGCCATCCGTCCCGTCACCAGATTCAGCGTATCACTTGCCATCCGTTCCCTGTCACCAGATTCAGCGTGTCACTTGCTACTGTCCCCTGTCACCAGATTCAGCGCGTCACTTGCCATCGTCACCTGTCACCAAATTCAGCGTGTCAATTGCCACCCGTCCCCTGTCACCAGATTCAGCCTGTCACTTGCCATCCGTCCCCTGTCACCAGATTCAGCGTGTCACTTGCCATCCGTCCCCTGTCACCAGATTCAGCGTGTCACTTGCCATCTGTCCCCTGTCATCAGATTCAGCCTGTCACTTGCCACCCGTTCCCTGTCATCAGATTCAGCGTGTCACTTGCCATTCGTCCCCTGTCACCAGATTCAGTGTGTCACTTGCCATCCGTCCCCTGTCACCAGATTCAGCGTGTCACTTGCCATCCATCCCCTGTCACCAGATTCAGCGTGTCACTTGCCATCCGTCCCCTGTCACCAGATTCAGCGTGTCACTTGCCATCCGTCCCCTGTCACCAGATTCAGCGTGTCACTTGCCATCCATCCCCTGTCACCAGATTCAGCGTGTCACTTGCCATCCGTCCCCTGTCACCAGATTCAGCGTGTCACTTGCCATCCATCCCCTGTCACCAGATTCAGCGTGCCACTTGCCATCCATCCCCTGTCACCAGATTCAGCGTGTCACTTGCCATCTGTCCCCTGTCAACAGATTCAGCGTGTCACTTGCCATCCGTCCCCTGTCACCAGATTCAGCGTGTCACTTGCCACCTATATCCTGGCTCTCTCTCCCTCCCCTTTAGCTGGGAATGCTGGGGGCTGCAGTTTCCCTTCTAGGATTGCTGGGGCTTGCCAGTCCTCCGGACTACATGTCCCATGATCCTCCTTTGTGCTCCTTTTTTTTTTGGCCAATGGGAAGGAGAGGGCTTTGCTCCTGAGTACAGCAGCATGAGGAGGAGAGGGGGGAGAAAAGCCTGCAGCTGCTCTCTCCAGAGACACAGACGCTCTCCCCACTGCTGACAGGAGGAGGGGGATAGGCAAGAAATAGAGCCCTCTTCTGACAGCGTCGGCTCGAGGGGGGAGGGGCAGCACAGTTTCTTCTCTTCAGACCCGCTCATCATCTGCACTTGAGCTTCGGTGCCCCCCTCTGCCTTAGCTCGCTCAGTCACTCAGGGAGGCTCAGGAGAGGTGGTGAGAGCCCAGCTTGCAGGCGGAACCAAAGATGCCACCGCACGCTGGACTGCCTGTGCCCGCTCAGCCCGACTAATTTGTCCCACTGCTAGTGCTATTTGTCTGACTCTGATGGGCCCCAGGTGAACGGGAGGCCCCTGGGCTGTGCCCAGGGGTGCCCCCTCAGTAGGACGGCTCTGTTTGGGGTTGATTTACTAAAACTGGAGAGTGCAAAATTTGGTGCAGCTGTGCATGGTAGCCAATCAGCTTCTATCTTCAACTTGTTCAATTAAGCTTTGACAATAAAACCTGGAAGCTGATTGGTTTCTATGCAGAGCTGCACCAGATTTTGCTCTCTCCAGTTTTAGTAAACCCTTTTGTGCACTGAGCTTTCTGTACACGTTGCCTTAAGTCTGATTCACACCTATGGCATTTTTACTGCTTTTTGCAGATTTTCTCTACAGAACGTGTTCCATAGGAAATCATGTTAAATGGACTGTAGTGCAAATCTGCAAAATGCTGTTTTTTTTGGGGGGAGGAGCCCCACTGCTAAAGCACCGCAAAAACAAGCATCACTTTAGCCCTAACGGCACGGCGCTGCAGTTTGAAAGCCCTCCAAGAGCACTAAGTATTAGACATGTGCACTGCCGAAAAAAATTAAAAAATAGTTTTCGTTTCATTCGTTTTTTTGCTTTTTTCAGAAATTTGGAAATTCGGGAAATTCGAAAAAAAAAAATGTTTGTTTATATTTTATTCGTTTTTTTGCTTTTTTTCAGAAATTCGGAAATTCGGGAAATTCGAAAATTCAGAATTCGGAAATTCCAAAATTCGGAATTCGGAACTTCCGAATTTTCTTATTTCCAAATTTCAGAATTTCAGAAATTCGAAAAATTCGGAATTCTGAAATTCGAAAATTCGGAAATTCAACTTTCCAAATTTCCCATTTTCGAATTTTAGATTTTCGAATTTTGCAATTTCGAATTTTCGAATCTCGAATTTTTGAAATTTCCAACTTTAGAATTTTAGAATTTTAGAAAACTCTGAATTTCGGAAATTCGAAAATTCTAAAATCCGAATTTCGGCAATTCGAAAATTCAAAATTTCTGAAATTCGAAAATCCGAAAATTCGGAATTTGTCAAAATTCGTTAAAAAACGAATTCGAAACTAAACGAATTGCACATATCTACTAAGTATAATTTCTGTCTGCTGCGTCATTCTGCATGAATTGCTTCTGACAATTTTACCTGACACCAAGAGAAAAAAGGTGATATAGGAGGGATCTCCAGCACACAGCCTGCGATTGAAAACCTCTGTTCCTGTGTGCTGTGTGAACAGGGGTGTGTCTCTTTCCTCCAGTCAGCTTTCAGAGCTCTCCTCACTGAGCTCTACAGAATGTAATTTCAGCTCTCCGCCCCCTGTTTTCTGTCAGCTCAATCAAGCTGTATAAATTCTGGACTTTGAGTGGCTGTAGAGAAGTGAAGACTGCAGATAAACAGGAATAACGTATGTAGGAGGATTTGTTTAATCTCTGGGTATTACCTGAGGCCATTCTGTAGCAGTGAACTCTTCCATACTCCAAACTGCAAGTGCCGCCATGGTAACAGGCAAACAGCCTGGGGGCTCTTGGGAGATGAACGGGCTGCAAATATGACGCTGTATAAATACATAATAACTTTAAAGCAAACTCTTTCTCATTTTTGTAGAAACGGTTGCTACAAATACACTATTCAGCTGATTCGTAAAAAATCATTGAACTAAAACTCTCTCCAGAGATTCAGATATTCCCCCTCTGGGCGCTGCCACCATGACACTTGCACCACATAGGGAAGGTAAAGCCAGGTTGTCAGTCACTTCCAGCAGGTCATATACGCCTCTGCTCCTTCTGTGACAGCCAAGTATTCTGCATCTCAGCTGCCAGGGGAAAGGTTATAGGAGGAGTTGAGGGCTTAGCTTTTGACTTTAGACAAAAGGTTGATATTTGCATATAAGAAACAGTGCTGTTTAACCACTTGAAGACCAGGCCTTTTCTGGCACTTTTTGTTCACAATTTTAATCAGTATTTTTTGCTAGAAAATTACTTATAAACCCCAAACTATATATTTTTTTAGCAGAGACCCTAGGGAATAAAATGGCAAACGTTACAATTTTTTATGTCACATGGTATTTGTGCAGTGATTTTTTTCCAATGCAAATTTTTGGAAAAAAACAAAACACTTTCATGAATTAAAAAAACAAAACACAATATATACCTAATTTGTTTGTAAAATATTAAAGATGATGTTATACCGAGTAAATAGATACCCAACATGTCATGCTTTAAAATAGCTCATGCTTATGGAATGGGGACAAACTTTGGTACTTAAAAATCTCCATAGGTGACGCTTTATTTTTTTTTACAGATTACCAGTTTAGAGTTACAGAGGAGGTCTATTGCTAGAATTATTGCTCGCACTCTAACGTTTGCAGTGATACCTCACATGTGTAGTGCAAATGCCATTTACATATCCGTGCGCGACTTACGCATGCATTCGCTTCGAGGAATGAGGGTACTTTACTTTTATTTTTCTTATTTTTTTTATTTTTTTTATTTTTTACACTGTCCAATTTTTATCACTTTTATTCCTATTACAAGGAATGCAAACATCCCTTTGTAATAGAAATAAAGATGACAGGTCCTCTTTATGGAGAGCTCTGGGGTAAAAAAATGTTTTTGAAAGACTGGAAAGATTTACTTAAAAAAGGAACTTTACTCCGCCTAACCCACCCCCTGCCATAAAAATAAAAATAAATTGTAACACGGATCCCTGTCTCAAAATTTTCTCCAGTGCCACCATCTTCACTGAAGATCTGACACTTGTGCAGACATGCCGCCAGTCTCTACCAAACCTACAAGACCTGTCCTCGATCCCGCAGTGTGTTTGTGCATGCACTGGATCCGCCCACATGCGTAGACACGCCGCAGGATCGCTGCCAGTACTTTGGCAAACCCTACGCATGCGCAACATCTCTCTGATGGCGTCTTTAAATGCTACATCACATATCCTAGAAGTCAGTTTGCAAGATGTAGTGCTTGCGGAGACATACATCAGGGGTCTCTGCCAAAGTACTGCCCAGGATTTAGGAATTAAAAACAAAAAATAAAGCCTTTTTTTTTGGTACTTTTTCAATATTTTTTAACTACTGCGTAAGAGCAAAGGGGGGGGGGGGAGTTGGCAGGAGAGCGAAACATATAAAAATAAGTAAATTCCACTTTAATTAATGGAAAAAAGGGTTGTCTGTCCGCTATCCTTTCCACTAGGGTTGCAGCAATATACAGTGTTAATTTTGTTGACTAAAATATTTTCGTAGACTAAATTAATACTATTTTAGTCGACTAAAATACGACTACCGTATTTATCGGCGTATAACACACACTTTTTTCCCCTTAAAATCAGGGGAAAATCGTGGGTGCGTGTTATACGCCGATACTCCGTCGAATTCCCCTGCTGAAAACGAGCGAGAGGAGCGAGCGGAGCCGAAGCCGAAGTACACTCGGCTTTACTCGGCTCCTCTCGCAGTCCCGCCCATCTCTGACTGCGCCGCTGACATAGAGAAAGCCGAGTGTACTTCGGCTAGTCTCGGCTCCTCTCGCAGTCCTGCCCCTGACTGTGAGCAGAGCCGAGTCTAGCCGAAGTACACTCGGCTTTCTCCGTCAGCGGCGCAGTCAGTGGAGATGGGCGGGACTGCGAGAGGAGCCGAGTCTAGCCGAAGTACACTCGGCCCCGCTCGCTCCTCTCCACAGAAATCGGCGCCAAATTTTAAAAAACGCCGAGACTGACAAGATCGCAAAGGCACTGGGCAAGGCTGCAGATGGACAGATGGACACTGGGCAAGGCTGCAGATAGACAGATGGACACTGGGCAAGGCTGCAGATGGACAGATGGACACTGGGCAAGGCTGCAGATGGACACTGGGCAAGGCTGCAGATGGACAGATGGACACTGGGCAAGGCTGCAGATGGACAGATGGACACTGGGCAAGGCTGCAGATGGACAGATGGACACTGGGCAAGGCTGCAGATGGACAGATGGACACTGGGCAAGGCTGCAGATGGACACTGGGCAAGGCTGCATGCTGCATTTAAATGTAAGTTTTTTTTCCTTGAATTTCCCTCCTAAAAGTTTTTTTCCTTAAAATTCCCTCCTAAACTTGGGGTGCGTGTTATACGCCGGTGCGTGTTATACGCCGATAAATACGGTAACTAAAATGGCATTTTAGTCAAAAGACTATGACTAAAACTAAATTGAAAGTTGACATCAAAATTAAGAATATGCAGGGGGCATCTTTTAAGCTGCTAAAAGAAACAAAAGAAAAAGAAAAAAAGTATTTTCTTATTTTTTTTCGAAAAAATTATTATTATTTTTTTTAGCCTGGGTTCACACTATTCTTATGTGGGAACCAGCGTGATTCCAGTCCTGGTTCCCGGCATCGCATCTTCTTTGCAGGCAGTTTACATTGCCCTCTGCAAACCCCTGCGGGTGTCAATGCAATGGTAGTAACACCCTTAGATCGGTTTGCAGATCGCAGTGCTAATTGTGAATTTGGACACCCATGCGATCCGATTCCAGTGTGGGGAAAAAACCAGTTCCTGCACCTTTTTCTTTTGTCGGGAAAACTTCTCAGAAGTGACTCATGCTGATAATAGAGGAACGAAGCACCAGAGAAAAATGGCACTTAGAGCTTTGGAGAGAGATAAGTAAACACTACAGATATATGTGCTTTTCTCAGATTTCATGACTAAGGTTTACAACCACTTTAAAGAAAACATTTACATAAATTCATATAATATTCTGATTTAAAAAAAAAGGCATGCAACACTTTTGGCTTCAGATAAATAATAATTGAATTTCATTTAAGTTCACAACGCAAAGAAAATAAATCACTTGGTAAGTCAGTATTTTAAACTGAATGAAGCTTCTGCAAAGCAGTAATTAAAACAGTAATGCATAATTAATAGTTTAACCACTTCACTACCTGGCTATTGTAATATGACAGCCACAAGGTGGCTCTGCCATCCTGGGTGGCCGTCATATGACGTCCTCGGGTGCCGATGCGCGTGCCTGGCGGCCACGATGTCCGCCATGTACACGTGATCGGCAGTTACAGAGCCAGGGACGTGGATCTGTGTGTGTAAACATACAGATCCTTGTCCTGTCAGGGAGAGGAGACCGGTGGTGTGTTCCTTGTACATTGTGACACTGATCGGTCACCTCCCCCAGTCAGTCCCCTCCCCCTACAGTTAGAATCACTCCCGAGGGAACACATTTAACCCCTTGATCGCCCCCTAGTGTTAACCCCTTCCCTACCAGTCACATTTATACAGTAATCAGTGCATATTTAATAGCACTGTTTGCTGTATAAATGTGAATGGTCTCAAAATAGTGTCAAAAGTGTCCGATGTGTCCGCCGCAATATCGCAGTCCTGACAAAAATCGCAGATAACAGCCATTACTAGTAAAAAATAAATAAATAAATGTCAAATCTAGCCCCTATTTTGTAGGCGCTATAACCTTTGCATAAACCAATCACTATACGCTTGTTGCGATTTTTTTTTACCAAAAATATGTAGAAGAATACATATCGGCCTAAACTGAGAAAATAAATAGTTTTTTTTTTAAAAAAATTGGGATATTTATTATAGTAAAAAATATTGTGTTTTTTTCAAAATTGTCACTCTATTTTTGTTTATAGCGCAAAAAATAAAAACCGTAGAGATGATCAAATACCACCAAAAGAAAGCTCTATTTGTGGGAAAAAAAGGACGTCAATTTTGTTTGGGAGCCATGTCGCACGACCGCGCAATTGTCATTCAAAGCGTGACAGTGCTGAAAGCTGAAAATTGGCCTGGGCAGGAAGGGGGTGAAAATGCCCGGTATTGAAGTGGTTAAACAAATGTGATTAAGCTCTAGCTCCAGTAAATAGTACCTAAAAGCAGCAGAATCCATTCTTTAGAGATGGAGCATGCAACCAAGATGTGCACTAAGAAGAGTACGACGCTTCGCTTCATTGCAATTGGTCAAGAAAACTCAAAGGCCACATAAAGGTCATTAAAATACCATTAAATAGATAGGTAGGCAATAAGGAGTTGTAATTCAATTTCCAAAACTCAATTAGACTTTTTCTAAACAAGGTCAAGCAAAGTATATTGTAAGGGTTTTATTTTAGCCAAGAGCTGTTTTAATGTATTGGCCAATTTGTGAAGCTACAGAATTTTGTGTTCTTCGGATGGCTGTAAGTGCATTAAAGTTGTCATGTTAATTGAGAAAAATAACAAAAAAAAAAATCTATATTTTAAAACGGTAGATTATTGATTTTTACATATGAAGGCAAGAAGAAATCACAGCTTGACCCCTCTGTTTTTTTTTTTTTTAAACAAAGCAGACCTTGCATTTAAAATATATACTGTGCTGTGTTAATGTTACTTGTGTACATTAAAGGGAAAATTCAAGCAATGAGTAAAATCAATCAGACGACTGCTTATGGTATCCAGGAAGCTTTGCAGTTGTGCTAAATTTAGATGGTCCAGTTAATTTAACTTTAGTTATCTGAGCTAGAATAAATACCAAGGTGGAAATTATAGTCACTCAGAGTGAGCAGGTAAGTTACGTCCTATGAATAAATTTAATGGATAAATAAAAGAAAAAATTTGCAATACAGCGCCAAGGATTTCTAAAGGAGGAACGATCTAAAAAAGACTATAGATCGCAGCTGCTCTAATTAATGGCAGGACCAAAAAACTGAAAACAAGGATTGTGAAAAGCAGCGCTGATCAGGCTAACTATAACACCCTACTGTATGTGTGCTAATGTAATATTGAATAGAAATTCATCAACACCATTAAATCGCAAAGCTCACAGCTCAGTGAACAATTAATATAGATGCAAAACATTAAAGTGCAAAGTGCTTATAAAAAATTCATAAATGCAAAAAAATCAATAAAGTCCATAATTAATAGTGCTCTAAACAATACGTGAACAAAGCTGGAACCAATATAAAATGTGACAGTAAAAATATATTATGGTTCCAGAAAAAAGAAAAAATATTTTCATATAAGTGTAAAACCAATTCTTCAATAAACAATGTAGGGTGGTGACATTCAGTGATACCTTGTATGTAGATTCAGGCTGGGTTCACACTAGTGCGACACGACAGCCGTCCTACTTTGGATCCGACTTTGCCCTGCGACTTGAAGCCGACATACGTCCGACTTTCAATGAACGGGGATCTGACTTGGATCCCCACCAATACCAGGCACTGTGTTTGGTATGAATCTTGAGGGGGAACTCCACGCCAAATTTTTAAAGTGGTTGTAAACCCTTTTATCTTTTTTTTTTTTTTTACTAACCTGCAAGACAAAGCTATAATGAGCTAGTATGACTAGCATACTAGCTCATTATGTACCACTTACCTTCGATCGGGGCCCCCGAAGTCGTCCGTGTCCCTCCTCTAGCCGCATCCATCGCTGCGTCGATAGCCGGAATGTTACTTCCGGGTATCGCCGCTGCAGCCAATCACAGCGCCGCTCCGGCGCTGTGATTGGCCGGAGCGGCGAAGACGTGACTCCGCGCATGCGCGCGTGAGCTGTCGAATTCGGCTACGTCGTCGAATGTTGCGACCTAGCCGAATATGTGAATGGGGTGACGTCAGCGTCGCCGCATTTACATACAAATATCTCCTTAACCGTGTAGGTTAAGGAGATATTTCATGCACCTACAGGTAAGCCTTAATCTAGGCTTACCTGTAGGTCTTTGTTTAAAAAGTGGGTTTACAACCACTTTAATAAAAAACCGGCATGGGTTCCCCTCCAGGAGCATACCAGGCCCTTTGGTCTGGTATGGATTTTAAGGGGAACCCCCTAAGCTGAAAAAACGTTGTGAGGGTCCCCCTCAAAATCCAAACCAGACCCTTATCTGAGCACGCAGCCTGGCTGTACGATGTACCCCATACTCATTCACATAGGGTGGGGGGGCCGGGATCTGGGGGCCCCTTATTAAAGGGGGCTCCCGGATTCCGATAAGCCCCTTGCCCACAGACCCCGACAACCAATGGCCAGGGTTGTCGGGAAGAGGCCCTTGTCCCCATCAACATGGGGGCGCAGGGCATGTTGAGGGAATGCGGCCTGGTATGGTTCAGGAGGGAGGGGGGCCGCTCTCTCGTCCCCCCTCTCTTCCTGCGGCCTGCCAGGTTGCGTGCTCGGATAAGGGTCTGGTATGGATTTTGGGGGGGACCCCACGCTGTTTTTTCGGCGTAGGGGGTCCCCTTAAAATCCAGACCAGACCGAAGGGCCTGAAATGCTCTTGGAGGGGGAACCCATGCCGGTTTTTTATTTAAAATTTGGCGTGGAGTTCCCCCTCAAGATCAGCAGAGCACAAGTCGCATGCCAAAGTCGGATCATGCAAGACCGCGGTCCGACTTTGATCCGACTTCAATGATAGTCAATGGCCTGAAGTAGGATCAAAGTCGGACCAAAGTAGTACAGGGAGCATCTTCAAAGTCGGACCGACATGTGTCGGACCAGTTAAGACGGCTCCCATAGGGAAACATTGATTTTCACACGTCATGCGACATGAGCTCCCAATGTCGGAGCGTTTGTCGGACAAGTGTGAACCCGGCCTAAATGTGACTGTAACACCCGAGTGTGATCCTCCACCAGACGTACCAAATTAACTCACCAGATCCAACAGCTAGTAAAATTATAAACCAGCGTCTGCACCTATTTGCAATCAATGCTTGAATCAGAGACGCTTATAAGCAAATGCACAAGGTCCTCTCCAATGAGTCATGTTATAATTCATCCAGACATAAGAGAAGGAAAAAGGAAGCTCCAATAGTGTGATAATGCTTAACCCCTTAACGACCATGCACTATATATATACACGTCGGCAGAATGGCTCGTACAGGCACAATCACGTACCTGTACGTCCCCTTTAACTGCCCGCCGTGGGGGTTGCGCGTGCCGCCGCCGGCGCGCTCATGACCCCTCTGCCTTCCCCGTGAGTCGGACCGCGGGACCCGCGGACTCGATCGCCGCGGGTATCCCCGCGATCGTTTTACGGAGGCTCGGAGCGGGGAGATGTGTGTGTAAACACAACATCTCCCCGCACCCCTACTGACAATGTCACCGATCTCCGCTCTGTGTAATCAGAGCGGAGATTGGTCACGTGTCACTCGTAGCCACGCCCCCACACAGTAGTAATCACTCCCCTAAGCACACTTAACCCCTTCAGCGCCCCTTGTGGTTAACCCCTTCACTGCCAGTGTCATTTTTACAGTAACCAGTGCATTTTTATTGCACTGATCACTGTAAAAATGACAATGGTCCCAAAAATGTGTCAAAAGTGTCCGATGTGTTCGCCATAATGTCACAGTCATGAAAAAAATCGCTGATCGCCGCCATTACTAGTAAAAAAAAAAAATTTATAAAAATGCCATAAAACTACCCCCTATTTTGTAAACGCTATAACTTTTGCGCAAACCAATCAATAAACGCCGATTGTGTTTTTTTTTTACAAAAAATATGTAGAAAAATACGTATAGGCCTAAACTGAGGAAAAAATATGTTTTTTTATATATTTTTGGGGGATATTTATTATAGCAAAAAGTAAAAAATATTGAATTTTTTTCCAAATTGTCGCTCTATTTTTGTTTATAGCGCAAAAAATAAAAACCGCAGAGGTGATCAAATACCACCAAAAGAAAGCTCTATTTGTGGGAAAAAAAGGATGTCAAGTTTGTTTGGGAGCCACGTCGCACGACCGCGCAATTGTCAGTTAAAGCGATGCAGTGCCAAATCGCAAAAAGGGGCCTGGTCTTTATGCTGCGTATTGGTCCAGGGCTTAAGTGGTTAATGAAAAGTTTATTTAAAACATTTAAGAGAAGTTCACTCACATATTACAAGCGTCAGACCTGACACTAGGGATTCTAGGCATAGATGTATTCGCAATGGCCTCCAGACGCTCTGGTTCATGTGCGAGCTGCGAGTACAATCCTGGACAGCGTGTTGGCACCAGCGTGCTAGCCCCTGCCTACGCGTTTCATCATACAATGTCTTCCCGGGGCGGTAGGGTCATTTTATTTTTTATGGAACAATAATATATTTCTACTGTCAAATTTTATATTGGTTTCAGATTTGTTCACGTATTGTTTAGAGCACTATTACTTACGGACTTTATTGATTTTCTGCATTTATGCTTTTTTTTTTTTTTTTTTAAGCACTTTGCACTGTAATGTGTTGATGAATTTCTATTCAATATTATATTAGCACACATAGGGTGTTATAGTTAGCCTGATCCGCGCTGCTTTTCACAATCCTTGTTTAGTAGATAAATACACTTCAGAGAAATTTTTAATAGCTAAAAAAGTTACAGATTACCTCTTTTTTGCCAGTGCACCACAAAGGAACAGGTTTGTCCTGGAGCCCATTAGCAAGTTAGTTATTGCAATGCACTATATATGTTAGTGCATTGCTGTGCCATTTATTTTCAGTAGCCTCCTAATGTCCCTGTAACATGGGCTGTCCAATTAGGTCCACCTAACAGTTTTTCAGGTTGGCCTGCTGGGAAGGTCCATGTGAGCCCATGGGCAGACGGATGTAAACATCTGCTTACTTCCGAGGCTGCCCAGGTCCTGAAAAAAAAAAATGGAAAAAGGTTAGCATCCTTTTCAGTCTTTTCCATTCTAAATGTGGCAGATCAGAGGTAGTCTGATGTAAATTGATGAGGCGGGCAGATGATATCATAAGCTCCATCTCAGCCAATTGGAGAACACCTTGTATTCATTGATAAAAATACAAGACACTTACTTATTGGTACAAACAATCTTTGTGTTGTAGAAGCACTGTTGTAATGTGATGGGTTCTTTGCAGCCCCACAGGCTGCTCACCAGCAAACCGTGGGGTCCTGCTGAGTTTACAAACGTTTTGAAAGGATGGTAGTACCACACCAGCTTGTATAGTCCTTGGAGGGATTTTATATTGCAAACACTTTTCAGGGGTTCAGCACTCCCCCTTGATCAGGGCTAAAAAAAAAAAAAACACAATTCATGTAGGTGCCTGGATAGAAAAAGCCTACATGATATGTTTTTATTTTAGCCCTGATGAAGGGCCGGGCTTCCTAGGCCCTGAAATGCATTGTTTGTGGCAAAATAAAATCTTTCAAAGGATTATACAAGCTGGTATGGTGCTCCCATCCTTTCAAAACTTAAATGGTTGAGGTTTCGCATGACACATTCGGAACACAGATAGGAAATATGAAGGACTCAGGTAGGGAGACAGCATGGATAATGTATGCAGTGCAAGCTCCTACACTGTATTATAGCCTCCACAGAGATCAGACTGCTCTGCCACAGTAAGAAATTAATTGGAACCAAGCTCACCCAAGCTATAAATATTAAAATAAATAAAATAGCATTTTTGGTTTGTGGTAGGGTTGCCACATGTTCGGGATTCACCCAGACAGTCCGGGTTTTGAATCATGCGTCTGGGTTTCAGGTGGACTGAAACCCGAACACATAATTCAAAACCCAGACTGTCAGACATTATTCAGACAGAAATGTGGCTTGGAACAGGGCCTGACAGGAGGATGAGGGGGTACTATGAGCACCGCATTACTATTATCTTTGGAGCTCCCAAAGGTGTTCTAGGTCTGTTACAATCGTATAGTGTATACTAAAATTTGCTGTGCATTGCTCAGGTGTTCGGGTCTGGCTTGAACAAAAAGTGGCAACCCTAGTTTGTGGTGCTCAGATGCAGTGTAGTTCTGCTTTAATAGAACCCAGATCACTGCCTTTTTGCAGGGTGCAGGCATGATCATGTGACTGACTGTTGGTTGAAAATGAAATAGACATTGAGGTGGAAGTGCTCCTCTCTTACTCAACAACTTTGAGCCACCCATATGATATGACAGTCATGCGGGGTAGAGGGATAGAAAAAGTTCACAGCTTCTGAATAGCAATTTAAGAGCCTATAAACTCGAAGAATAGAGCAGCACACTTATACAAAAACCACCTCCAAAGCTCTAGAAAAAATATCATGTTTAATAAAAGTGATCTTAACGGCATTCACAGTGTGAGTTCAGCAGACACAATGCTGGACAGTTCCTCCACCAGTTTGAATAATCTCATAGGGGATTTCAGGCTGTGGGATGTGTGTACAGAGAGGAAGTGCAGAGCATACATTTTCCTTTTCTTCTGACAAACTAATGGTCAGGTCCCATAGGGGGTCATTTACTATAATGCTAATAGCGCTAATATGCGTTTCCGTGAATAAATACTCTCAAAGTAGCGAAATCGCACTAATTAGTACCCAAACTTAATTTACTATAGTGCTGGGGAAAAAATACTCCCAAAATTGAATTCACTATAGCTCCCAGACAACAGATACCGCCCAAACCCTAATGCCCCATACACACGATCGTTTTTCATGCCGTTAAAAATGCCATTTTAAAAAAATGGCCATTAAAAATGATCGTGTGTAGGCTCCAGAGCATTTTTAACGACGTGAAAAACGGCCATTAAAAATTCCGGACATGCTCTCTTTTTTCACGTCGTTTTTCATGTCGTTTTTTTTAACGACGTGAAAAACGATAGTGTGTATGCTTTCACGACGTGAAAAAAAACACGCATGCTCAGAATCAAGTATGAGACGGGAGCGCTCGTTCTGGTAAAACTAGCGTTCGTAATGGAGATAGCACATTCATTACACAGTAACGGACTGAAAAGCGCGAATCGTCGCTCAACAAACTTTACTAACATGAAGGGTGGCGCCATTCGAACGGAACTTCCCCTTTATAGTGCCGTCGTACGTGTTGAACGTCACTGCGCTTTGCTTGATCGTTTTTTTTTAATGATAGTGTGTACGCAAGGCAGGCTTGAGAGGAAACATGAAAAAAAACGAGGAGAAAAACGTCGGTTTAAAAAATGACATTAAAAACGATCGTGTGTACGGGGCATTACTCTTGCTAAAACGTGGAGTATTACACATGAAAATAATGTTTGGAGCATGATATGATCGCCTAAATGGTACTTAAATATGTGGTATATTGTTTAAAGATAATCTGCTTTTAACCTGCTTTAAAAAGTGTTATATACACTGAAATATCTTTAACCACTTAAGCCCCGGACCATTTTGCAGCTAAAGGACCAGGCCCCTTTTTGAGATTCGGCACTGCGTCGCTTTAACTGACAATTGCGCGGTCGTGCTACGTGGCTCCCAAACAAAATTTACGTCTTTTTTCCCCACAAATAGAGCTTTCTTTTGGTGGTATTTGATCACCTCTGCGGTTTTTATTTTTTGCGCTATAAACAAAAATAGAGCGACAATTTTTAAAAAAATTCTATATTTTTGACTTTTTGTTTTAATAAATATCCCCCAAAAATATATAAAAAAAAAAATTTTTCCCTCAGTTTAGGCCGATACGTTTTCTTCTACATATTTTTGGTAAAAAAAATCGCAATAAGCGTTTATTGATTGGTTTGTGCAAAAGTTATAGCGTCTACAAAATAGGGGATAGTTTTATGGCATTTTTATTAATATTTTTTTTTATACTAGTAATGGCGGCGATCAGATATTTTTATCGTGACTGCGACATTATGGCGGACACATCGGACACGTTTGACACATTTTTGGGACCATTGTCATTTTTACAGCGATCAGTGCTATAAATATGCACTGATTACTGTGAAAATGACACGGGCAGTGAAGGGTTTAACCTCTAGGTGGCACTGTAGGGGTTAAGTGTGACCTAATGTATGATTCTAACTGAAGGGGGGCATGGCTTGGCGTGTGACATCACTGATCGTCGTTCCCTATGACAGGGAACAGACGATCACTGACATGCCACTGTGAAGAACGGGGAAAGGTTTATTTACACTTACCTCTCCCCGTTCTTCTGCTCTGTGACCCGATCGCGGGACACCGGCGGCGATCGGGTCCACGGGTCCCGCGGGCGTGGTCATGGAGCTTCAGACCGGGTCGCGAGCAATCCGCCGGCGGCGCGCGCGACCCAAGGACAGGTTCTTAAAGGGGACGTACCTGTACGCCCTTGTGCCTGTCCGTGCCATTCTGTCGTCGTACATCGTCGTGCGGCAGTCCTTAATTGGTTAAAAGTCTGAGAAGAGATTAATTCCCTGTCTCTGTACAACTATGTGCCAGCACAACTGAGCATGCTCAGACATGCAAACTACTCTCATTTTATCTCCCATGCCTTTTTTAGAGGGAGCTTTAGTAAATACCAAAATTAGCGCTGGGCTAAAATACGTTTTTGAGAGTGAAAATTTGCGATATATAGCCCAATGCAAGTTTTAGCCATTGATTCTAACTGTACAATTGTAACTTCCCCTTTCTTGTTAAAAATGTTTTAAAAAAAATCTTGTTTCTTTCTTGTAACTTCCCCAAACAAATACTTTTCATGTTAAGATGAACTGTATCTTTCTCTCAAATAAATTGTCCTTGCAACAATGTTGCTTCTTCTTCATCTATTTTGTTCTTAAGAATGCTAGAATGTGTAAAGTTTTCATGTTTTGGTCAAATATATTTTTCTCTGCATCTCTCACTTGTTGCTTTCCATCTCACAATTTTTTTTACCCAAACTCACACAGGTGTCTTTACAAACCACAAGCAATACCATGAGAGCCGGTTCACACTGGGGCAACACGACTTCCAGCTCGACTTTACAAGGCAACTTCAAGGCAACTTCGAGGCAACTTCAAGGCAACTTCAAGGCAACTTCGAGGCAACTTCGAGGCAACTTCAAGTTTCCTCTAGGACAGGCGACTTTGCCAGTGGCCAATCAAACAATAATCAGCTCTGTGGAAGGGAGGGGTTTGCCTGAGAAAACTATTTTCTCTTCCTGTAAAGTTGCTTCAGTTAAGACACTGATCCGACTTTGGAGGCGACTTCCATTGAAATCAATGGGTACAAGTCGCCTAGAAGTCGTTTTCAAGTAGTACAGGAACCTTTTTTGAAGTCGGAGCGACTTCTGTAGTGTGCATAAAGAAGGCTCCATAGACTAACATTACAGCGCGACTTGGGGCGACCTGAAGTCAGATCCTGAGTCGCCCTGGTGTGAACCGGCTCTTACTGATGCAAATTTAAAATGAGTCACAATTTTGTGTGTTGTTTAGTATTTCCAAATTGTTTATAATTCAAGCCCACAAAATGTGATGTGTGTCCCAACATCAGAAATAAAAATGTCATTCCCAAAAATCAGAGGGGAACATCACTATTCTACACTCACACACCAAGAACCACCAAATATCACAGAAAAAATCAAGAAGAATAACTCCTGACTAATGTAATTCCACCACCTATATGTCCAAAGAAATGCAGTATTTATATGTATTTATGTATAGGAGGGTTCCACATGTGGCAGGCTTCTCTTCCATAGCATATAGCGGATCAATGCTGAAGGGTTTCTAATAAGTTCATTACTTTCTTTCTCCAGTTCCCTGCATTTCTCAAAGACATCCATACAATAGTTACTATGAATAAAGGAGGCATCGTAATACCTTGCTACTGCATGATCTTGAATGCAAAAGATATGGCATATCTCCACTCCAATGGTCTTCACCAGCAGTTCCTCCATTAGGTAATCCAAATTCACCTTCCGAATATAATCAGGCCAAACTTGAAAGCGCAGGGTATTCTGGATACCGTCTCTCTCCATCTTCCTCTCCATAAGCCGATCGCAACACAACTCCTTTCGACAGCCTTAAACCTTATTGAAATCCTCATTTTGCAAAGAAAGATTCAGGCCTGTTCTTAGGCCAAACACCCGCCACAAATGCAGGCATTTAAATAACCTAGCTAGGATTGCTAGCACCCCCACCTAGACCCACCCAGTGAAGGACACAACCACCAATGTAATTGTTTCTGTCTCTTCCTGTAGGCCTCAAGTGCTCACACCTGTTCATCAGGAATACCCACTCTTTACAAATGAAAGAGTAGATCAGTATAAATATCTGTGCAGGGTAAACCTCAAAATAAAAAAATATCCAAGGCTCTGGCCATGATCAGTGATCCAAAAAATCTCCAAATTAAACTTGTACGTTGTTGGGCATGTGGAGGTTACAAAACAGGAAATTCATGAGTACAAGTAAACTCAGTTGTGCTCCAGATGAGCATAGACCAGGAGAAAGACACAAAAAGGAGGGGGATTTAAAGCCACAAGAGAGATCCTTTTAAAGGTAGTACAGGCATACCCCGATTTACGGACACTCACTTTACGTACACTCGTGAGTGTGTACGTAAAGTGCCTCACAAGTACAAACATTCCTGCACCATCAGCCACAGTAGAAGGAACTGAAGCTCTGAGCATGTAGCCTACCCTATTCCAGTGTGCTCTTCCTGTTTCCTGGCCGCCTCCCCACCTCCAGTGACATCACATCCACTCGGTGATTCTTCCAGCTTCCCTGTCAGCCACAGAATGCCATCAAGCCTCTCCACAGCACTGTCCTCTGTGCACAGCGCGATGTCCGGGGGATGGATTGGAGCGGCCCCCCCTTGCATCAGATGAGCCTAATTACATGTGAGTGTTTCCCTGACACCCCCACTACAGCCCCTGATACCCCACAACAGCCCCTGGCACCCCCACTACAGCCCCTGACTCCCTCACTACAGCCTAGAAGTGAAAAAGGGTATTGCTTCACTTTAAGTACATTTTCATTTTACATACATGCTCTGGTCCCATTGCGTACTCAAAAGTGGGGTATGCCTATATTCATTTGAACGTATGGGAAAAGTAAGTAAAAGAGTGCAGTAAGCGTATACTCACATTCATAAAGTTGCTGAATACCCCTCCTAGGGTCAAGCAACCTATTTTAGCACATGTGGGGAATATGACTGTTCCATGCAGAGTGTGGGTGGTCGCACTCGATACTCGTCTGGGTTTTCTAGAAATTCTTGCACCACGATAGGTTGCGTTCAGATCCGGTAAACAATGGTAGATGGAATAAGGCCCAAAAATGGAACCAGTGTGTGGTCAGCATTTAATAAAAAGGTGCTTCCAAGTGGATTCTTCGGGAAGGTTGGTTTTTATTGATCATGTAAACAAGTTACAACACCATGAACGTGTTTAGTGGCTCTTTAGTGGCCACTTCATCAGGAAAAGGTGTACAGTACACAATTCTTTCAGCTCAGAGTATACTGTTTTGGTGGGCTCTGCACACTTCCTGTTTATATTGCCTGCCTGTGCAACCAGGACCAAGTTAGCTCTGAGGAAGGTGGCTTGCCCCTCAAAATGCGTCAGCAGACATGCCAATTGAAGGTTGAAGGAAGGGGTCCTTTTTTAGGTCACCTAGATCATGGATATGTGAAGAGGACGTTCCCATCAAACATGATGGATGGTTACATGACTGTGATTATAATAATTTTATGAGTATTTTATAAGATTTACATTAGTAAAGTGGTGTCAAAGGTATTGCCCCCCTGGTGCACCCTCTCTTTTCATGATTTCAGATATTAGTAGTCAGCTAAATAGAACATGGTTTCTGGTAAAGTTAGCTGTTTTGATTACCATGATTGGTCTGTAGATATAGCTGGAAGATCCTTGGGGGCTGACCTTAGGAGACAAAGAGAGTTCAAACAGCTGTCCCTCTCAGTCCTCCTACCATCCTCCAGAGAATTCCCAATATTACAGCAACCAATAGTTTTTTTAACTGTTTTGTTAAATTGTATTTATATTATGGAGGCTGAGTAATAATATGACTTTGGCCTCATTTTTATGGTTAGGTCTGTTTTAAATGCATTCAGCAGTTGTCCCATTATGCTGCCGTTCCTACACATTCTTATTACAGGTGCCAAGGCAATAGACACTTTCTTTTGTCCCTGATTGCAGTATAAAAGACTAATGTAGCAACAGAAAACTTGCATTGGCTTTGCTATGTGTATCATTTTGGGATTGCAGGAAAACATTGCCCTATTTCATACATTACTTATCATATTTAGGTCTTGAACTGGTGAGTTAAAGGACAACTCTGTCAAAAATATATTTGTCCATGGTGGTTGGACTTTGGATAGAGCTTGATTGACCCTTCTGGTCTTCACAGCTTTCTGGAACCCCAGCAGGCAGGTCAAAGATTGATTACAGAAGAATAGGGTCCTAGGAAAGCTAGCATCTTTGGCCCCTCACCCCAATCTCATAGACTGAAATTGATAAGGACTAAAATAGACACAAAGAAGCTGTCCCATCTACATTATCTGCACCGTTTTGACCCCATCAAATGCATCCTTCCTTATGAAGGGACATGCAGGTGCACAGCCTCATGACCAGTTGCTCTATCTTGCTGGTGTAGTGCAAGAACATCAAGATTGTAGTTGAGCCTCCCGAAATTCCACCAGTCTATAGGCTGTCTAGGTGGCCTTGTGGATGATCTGGCTCTGAGGGAGGTTTTTCTTCAGACTCTGCCTCCTGAACCCTACCTTGCTGGCACACAGTTCCATTCTGACAGTCTGGTTGCTCCCGTGCTTATCACATTTAACTGCAGGCCAACAGCCGACCACTAACATTGTTTCAATAGAAAGGTTCTATGGCACAAAAGTGACAGCCTCTATACCTGTACCACAAAGTGTAAATATGGTACATTACTAATAGTAGTTTTCCAAATTCTTGCTTGAGCAACAACATCCAGCTACCATGGTGATCCATTGTACACAGCATGTGCAAACTTTCCTGGAGGAAATTACTTAAAGTGGGCCTAATCTCAAAAATTTAAGATTTGCTAAGCAGTAACTTGAAAAACATACTCCTGAAAAATAGCAATGTGCTTTTGGGTATGTGAGGGTGGCTACACTATTTGCAATGTGGGATATAAGGCACTGCTGTCTTTGACTTCTAGTCTCAGGAAATTTGGATTAAGATCAGATTATTTCACCACTGGCTACTACTCTCATTGCTGGGAGCACAGTCATAAGAAACCAAAGCCTTGCCTCTACCAAGCTGGCCCATACAGAGACACAGAGCAGAACATGCATTGTAGAAAGTAATATTAGAAAACATCAGCTTCGGGGGGAGCCCAAAGAAAATACTAACTACTGTCCCTATACCCTTTGCCTGCCTTTTTTTAGCACAGTTTGCAGATGTCAGTTCTTTTTTTTAAAACCCTTTCCATTTTTTCACCAAGGGATTAAGAATGTTTTGATCCATGGCTTGTTGTGTCTTAAAATACATTTTTTAAATATTTAACATGTTATATTTACCTGCTCTGTGCAATGGTTTTACACAGAGTAGCCCAATCCTAATCTAAGGCCCCCTGCCTGTCCTCCCGGCTCCACCTCTTTGGTGGGTGCCTCCATAGGAAGCACCCGTGCAGGCTCATTCCTGAGCCTGCACGAGGGCCAGCGGGACTGCACAGACAGCGGGACTCAGCCCCGCCCCCCACTCCCTCATCATAGGAATTAATTGACTGCAGCAGAAGCCAATGGATTTCGCTGCTATCAATCTGCCCTCTGAGGAGGGAGAGCGCGGAGAGAGCCGCTGCTTTTGGGCACATCTCTGGATCGAGATCGGGCTCAGGTGTGTATTAGGGCGGGCTGGGGCCGCACACAGAAAGTTTTTTACCCTAACACAGAAAATGCAGTAAGGTAAAAACCTTAAGCCTTTAGAACAACTTTAAGGTGGAGGAAGGGGTCCATTTAAGGTATGCTGTGCACTTACCCCATAAGCGGCGGGGATCGGCGAGCACATCGGGGATCGGCAAGCACATCGGGAATCGGCGGGCACACAACGGCGGGGATCGTCAGCGTCTCCTGTGTCCTCTTCGCTTCTGTAATCACGTCTCCTCCTAGGCGTCCAATAGGATTGTCTGACCTTTCAGCCAATCAGGAAACAAACCCGTGCTTCCTGATTGGCGTAGAGGCAATTCAGTGTTAGAAAAGCGAATATTCATTTGCTTTTCTAACACACCTGGGTGGGCTCTGAGTGCAATGCTCTGTTCTCCGGGGGTCCACCCTATTTTGAAGCCTATTATTTCTCCAAAGCTTAGTAAATGAGGTGAAATTTATCTTTGCAAATAATACCCTATCACCTGCAAGGAAAATAAAAAAAAGCAGCAGCTTGCACATGATTGGATGATGGGAGTCAGCAGAGCTTCACCTTTTTCACAAAGCTCTGGGTAAAATTCCCTTTCAAGTGCCTTTTCCCTTGCAAAATGAACAGCTTATTTGCCTTTAGTAACCCCGTAACCCCTAAAGCCGAGTACACACGATCAGTTTTACCGATGAAAACAGTCCGATGGATTTTTTTCATCGGACAAACCGATCGTGTATGGGCCCCATCAGTCTTTTTTCCATCGGTGTCAAAAAATAGAACATGTTTTAAATTTTTCCGATGGATAAAAAACCGATAGCAAATTCCGATCGTCTATGGGCAAGTCCATCGGTTAAAAAACCCACGCATGCTCAGAATCAAGTCGACACATGCTCAGAAGCATTGAACTTCATTTTTCTCGGCTCATCGGAATGTTTTACGTCACGGCGTTTGGAACGGTCGGTTTTTTGACTGATGGTGTGTAGGCAAGACTGATGGAAGTCAGCTTCATCGGTTTTCCGAGTGAAAAATCCATTGGTTTAAAAACTATAGGAAATCCGATCATGTGTACAGGGCTTTAGTGAAATTCATTTATGGTTTAGATCTACTTTAAGGTAAACTTTGTAATAATACAAATCAGGCAATCTTGTACACATTCTACATCTTCCCTTTCTTATAAAAAGGTTTTGCGGAGACATAAGAACATTGAGTTAAACTCTACAAATTCTGTTTCACTCATTCATCTCTAGATCATGTTAACCTGAACACTGATCTAAAAACGTTCTGCCTTGAAATGGAAACACACTACTCTGATGAGATATACGTTTATCAGTGATTTTGGCAGAGAACGGCAATTACTGTAATTCCATTTAGAAAGTTGTGATTGCCAGGAAAAACATCAGCGAAGTGCCATCTTCCACACTTCTGTTTTAGAACCTTTGATGCTATTTGTATGCCAGAATCTGTTGTGTGCTATGTAAATGGCAGATTTCTTGCGTATTAATGAGTGGCAGTTTGTTTTTCTCTGTTTCGAAGTAGGATTTGGACCTCAGAGATTAATATTTGGAGCGTATGTTGGGTTAACCCTTGTGTCACGGAATGTTCATGTATTAACTGGCTCCCCCTCTCCCCCTCTGTCTCTCTCTCTCTCTCGTGTATTTTTTATTAGAGATATTTATATAATGCTGACAATTGGGAGGAAACCGGAGTACCCAAAGAAAGTACTTGCAAGCAAAGAGAGAACGTGCAAACTCTATGCAGGTAGTGTCTCCATTGGGATTCAAACTGACAACCCTAATATACGAGGTGTGACAATTTAATTCCCATAATGGACTGTAAAATAAATGTTTGCTTACCTATACCTGCTCAGTATTTTTGTTGCAGTGCACTGCATGTCCGAAATGCCATCAAATCTGTGTCCTTTTAAAGCATGGGTGCTCAACCTGTGGCCCTCCAGCTGTTGCCGAACTACAAGTCCCATGACGCAATGCAAGGCTGACAGTTACAAGCATGACTTCCAAAGGATGAGGCATGATGGGATTAGCAACAGCTGGAGGGCCACAGGTTGAGCACCCATGTTTTAAAGTGTTACTAAACCCAGGAGCCTGCATTCACTATATGTGGTCTCCCACAGAACACAGAACATGGAAATGCAATTATTTTAGTAAATATAAACTGCTAAATACCTTTTGTCATCAGCAGTATATAGCAGTCTTGTAACTTCTATCAGTGTCCGGCTGAGCACTGGTGAAAGCTTGTAGAAGGAGTTTTCAATCTCCTCTGACTGTCCTATGAGGTTGCATGACCCCTGACCCTCTGTCTGGACAGTGATGATTGTCCCTTTGCTGATCATATGTACCTTCCGAAATAAAATAAAAAAGTGCCCCCAATGCTCTGTACTATCAGTAGATGGATTGGGGACAATGGAAGGAGGATCAGAGAAGACAGGATCAAACAGCCTTTTTACACAATGCAGAGGATTAACCCCTTAATATATAGTTATATAGTATAACAAGCATGCTTTACTGCACATACAGACTGATTTTATTGTTGTGGGTTTAGTATTTTTTAATTTTGGAAAAAGGGGTGCTAAGTCAGGGGAATAAGGTGGTTGGTTACGTTTCGGAATGGATTTCAGGGCCAGGAACTCGGGAACACTTAACGCATCATGTGCAGGAGCATTGTCATGGTGGAGAATTCACTTGTCAAGTCAGAGAACAGTCTTTTTCTCCAAACAGATTCTGTAACCTTTTCAGAATTTCAAAGTAACATAGTTGGTTGACCGTCGCACCATGTGCTATGAACTCGCAGTGAACTATTCCCTTGTGATAAAAAAAAAACATACCAGCATGGTTTCGAACTGAGAAGGAGACATGCGTGCTTCCTTCAGGCAAGGTGAATTCTTTGTTTTCCTGCCCTTTTCTAAACCACCTAAGTCATTCAAAACACTTGCTTTCTTAATGGAATGTCCACCATAAGCCTGTTGTAAACTTGTAAACTTGCACTTTTGACAATTTTCACCCAAAATGTGATGTTAATCTGCTGCTCCAGATTCATGTCACACATTTTTCACAAACAATGCAATACACACGTGTGTTATTTCTTCTACTACTCTGTAAAGTTTGAATGGCTGTGTGACTTACCACCATAGTGCTACACCATGGCCATTCCGGGAATGAAAGCGTTTTTTTACCCCAACACTTCATATTCCTGATATGTGGCTGCTGTACCATGTACTTGTATGAGAAAGTCTCCTGTTCTCTTTGTATTGCTTCCTTTGTGTGAAATTCCTGGTGTTCCTGCCAGTTCCTCTGCATTCATACTAAAAACCGACCACACCAAGCAAGAGAACACAGCGCGGTCAGTGCTCTAGCTATATTTATCCTGACACACCCCTCCTGCACAGCCATTCACTGGGAAGCTCAACGTGCTGCTGCTTCTTCTCCTCCCCACAGCTCCTATGCAGCTAAGAACAGAGAGAATGTGATCACTTATGAAAAATTTATTTTTATATCTGTAGCGCACCCACCCCAGCCTTTACCTGCTTTTCTATTATGTTGGCTCCTTCGCAGGAAAGAATGAGGCACACCGCACCACAAACCCGTACCCTCCTGGATGGGGAGGTTGAGCAGTGTTAGTTTTCTCGGGCCTGCTTGCAGCCAGTGTTTAAAACCTCCAGAGCTGACCTAGTTTCTGGGGTAGCCAGAAACAAGTCCTTAGTTCTCCCCAGTAAGGCCCCTTTCACACTGAGGCGTTGAAAAAACGCAAAAAAATTATGAGTTTTTTTACCGCGATTTTACCGTGATTTTACAGCGTTTTTACCACGTTCGCGGTAAAAATAGCGCTAACGCATATGCGTTTTTACCACGTTTTTGCGGTAAAAAGGATTATTTGGTATCCCACAATCCTCCACTCTACTGCGGTCATGTGACCTTTCCACAGCTTCTGGGTGTTTTTGGGGATAGGCGTTTTTACAGCGCTATTTTATGCGCCCCAAAAAAGCTGTCTGCAGGATTTTTTCCAACGCACAGCCAGCAAAACGCCTCATTGTGAAAGCCCTCAGGGCTTTCACATTGAGAATGATGGGGCAGGATTATTTCAGGCATTTTTGCAGCCCTGTTTTTACCGCAAAAACACAGTAAAAACGCCTCAGTGTGAAAGGGGCCTAAGCAACTGTCCACACCAACTGAAAAGTCCAACTTCTTATTTATTCTTTAGGGCAACAAATAGTCTCTTTGAAAGCAGACAGGTTGAGACAAACACAGGTCAGATAAGGTAGGAGGAGGTACAGGCACAAACTGAATTTTAGGGTTTCTCCTATTCTGATTTGTACCAACAGGCTTGGCGCACGGTCCCTGCCACGGACCATGAGGTTGGTCACTGCCACTGACCTGGTGAATAGTTGCAAGTCACTGCCACTGACCTGGTGTGCGTAGAGTCACTGCCACTATGACATAAAGAACCCGCACTTCCTTCCTTGAGTAACTTAGCCCTTTTCAAGATGAGAACATCCCTCCGGAGAGTTACCAGAGGCCCCCTCTGTCACCACGACTCTGCGCTGGGTCTTCAGAAAGGGTCACCTCCCTGACCTCCTCATCCTGGATACGGGTCCCCTCGCAAGGCAGATCCCTGGGAGCCTCGATCCTTAGCGGACCCCAGCCGAAGGCTGCTGGGTTCCGGGCCCTCACCAAAGTACCTCACCCCAGACTGAAGGTGTCTGGGATGGAAACAGCAGCTCCGTCTCTGGGCCTAGGGCACCCGAAGACAACCCACCCGCACCCAGGCCTAAGGTGCCTGAGTGCGGAACCGACCGGGCCTAGGGCACCCGGAGGCGACACACACACCCAGGCCTAAGGTGCCTGGGTGTGGACGAACGAAGACCCCTCTGGAGGATGGCCGCCCCCTTTTATATCCTCTCCCGACAGGCACAGCAGGTTCCCCGCCACGCCGTACTGCTGCCGAGAGGGGACAAAAAAAGGCACAACCCTGTACTGCGGTTCAACCCAAGCCCATGGCAACAGCGCCACCCATAGGCTCCAGGGAACTACACACCAGTACCATCTCCCAGGGATAGAAATGGTCCATGAAACCTAACAATTAGTGCATCTGAGCCTAGTTACCACTCAGATGCTCCCCCTAAATATGACACCCCGCTACATATCTATACAAAAATGTTTTGCCTTTCAATTCTATTTTAACCACTTCAGCCCCGGACCATTTTGCAGCTAAAGGACCAGGCCCCTTTTTTGCTATTCGGCACTGCGTCATTTTAACTGACAATTGCGCGGTCGTGGGACGTGGCTCCCAAACAAAATTGGCGTCTTTTTTTTCACACAAATAGAGCTTTCTTTTGGTGGTATTTGATCACCTCTGTGGTTTTTATTTTTTGTGCTATAAACAAAAATATAGCGACAATCTTGAAAAAAATGCAATATTTTTTACTTTTTGCTATAATAAATATCCCCAAAAAATATATATAATTTTTTTTTTCCTCAGTTTAGGCCGATACATATTCTTCTACATATTTTTAGTAAAAAAAAACGCAATAAGCGTTTATTGATTGGTTTGCGCAAAAGTTATAGCGTCTACAAAATAGGGGATAGTTTTATGGCATTTTTATTAATACATTTTTTTTTTACTAGTAATGGCGGCGATCAACGATTTTTATCATGACTGAGACCATATGGCGGACACATTGGACACTTTTGACACTATTTTGGGACCATTGTCATTTTTACAGCGATCAGTGCTATAAAAATGCACCGATTACTGTGAAAATGACACTGGCAGTGAAGGGGTTAACCTGTAGGGGGCGCTGAAGGGGTTAAGTGGTTAAGTGTGACCTAATGTGTGTTTCTTACTGTAGGGGGCGTGGCTTGGCATGTGACGTGACTGATCGTCGTTCCCTATGACAGGGAACAGACGATCAGTGACAGGCTCACTCGGAAGCACGGGGAGAGGTTTGTACACTTACCTCTCCCAGTTCTTCAGCTTTAAAGGAGTAGTAAAGTTACATGTTTTTTCACCTTAATGCATCCTATGCATTAAGGTGAAAAAACATTCGACAATACCGCCCCCCCCGAGCCCCCGTTTTTCTTACCTGGCCCCTCGAAAGTCCCATGCTCGTCCCCGTCATCCTCTTCGTTTTTCAGCCTGGCCGCCGATTGGCTACACTGGATGGATTGAAAGCAGCGCAGCCATTGGCTGGCGCTGCTGTCAATCACATCCAATGACGCGGCGCGCGGGGGGCGGGGCCGAGTGATACAGTCGGCGGCTATGGCCGCCGCTGTATCACGGGAGCGCGCCCGCAATCACTCCACACCATGCGAGCTCACTCGCATTAAGGTGTGGAGTCCTTGCGGGGAGGAGCCAAGACAGCCGCCGAGGGACCCCAGAAGACCAGGATCGGGGCCACTGTGTGCAAAACGAGCTGCACAGTGGAGGTAAGTATAACATGTTTGTTATTTTTAAGCAAAAAAAAGGGAAGCTTTAGTGCTCCTTTAAGACCCGATCGCGGGACACCTGCGGCGATCGGGTCCGCGGGTCCCACAGGCGACCCACGGCTGGGCTCTTAAAGGGCAACTTACCTGTACGTGGATGTGCCATTCTGCCAACGTATATCGGCGTGAGGCGGTCCTTAAGTGGTTAAACTGAATGGGTTTTTTTTTTTTAATTGTCACACCTCAATATACACACATACAAAAGTACTGTACATTCTATTTATAAAAGTATAAAGTTATCAGGCCATATTGAAGAAGAAATCAGTCTCAGGTTACTTTATTTATAGGAAATGAGACATGACATTAGCTATGTATTAAGACCTGCCACAAAGCAACACAGTGATTTTGATATTGAATGCTCTTGGATCTGGATATCAAAGGATGATGTCAGTGCAGATGAAAGATTTGCAGCATTATCTAAGGTCTCTCATAAAAGAGGGATCTGATCCTTGTTTCTGTAAAACTCATCCTCTTCACAATGACACAGATTACTCAACTATACAGAGGTAAGACCTGCATTATGCCTACAGATTCTTCTCACCATAGGTCATTTGCATCTATTCACCTGGCCTGAACTAGTGATGAGCCGAACACCCCCGGGTTCGGTTCGCACCAGAACCCGCAAACGGACCGAAAGTTCGCACGACCTTTAGAACCCTATTAAATTAAGGTGACCAGATTTTTCAAATGAAATCCGGGGACATATATTTTTTTTTTTTTACTAGTAATGGCAGCAATCAGCGACTCTCTGCCCACTGCCGCTCTCCTTACAGCCTTACAAGTCTTACTCTCCGGGCCCCGGCTACTACTGGGTGGGGAGCGGAGGAAGATCACTCCACCAGGGAAGGCAAGGAGATAAGCAGGCAGGCGGCTGGCCAGAAGAACATGCAAGCGGAGCTGAATGGGCATGCACCCAAAACTGAAGAAATATTCCCTCCGCTCCGACCAGCACATGATCATCAGAAAGAGGCACAGATAATGGAAAAAATACACCCCCCCCCCCCTAAGCTAGTAGGAGCGGCGGAGTGGGGGTTGTGTAATTTAGAATTTTTTTTATTTAATTCTGCACTGACTGTCTTTGAAATTGCCCCAGCCCCTGTTCAAATCCAATCCGGGGACAAAACCGGGGACAGACTTGGTCCGGGGACAGTGTCCTCAATCCGGGGACTGTCCCCGGATACCGGGGATGTCTGGTCACCCTATATTAAATACAATGGATGCGAACGTTCAAAATCTAAAGTGCTAATTATAACGACTAATATGCATGTTATTATCCTAAAAAGGGTTTGGGAACCCGGGTTCTGCACCAGGGGACATGTATCAATCCAAATTTTTTTTTAAAAACGGACGTTTTTCGGGAGCAGTCATTTTAATGATGCATAAAGTGAAAAAAAAAAAGTCAAATATTCCTTTAAATATCATACCTGGGGGGTGTCTAAAGTATGCCTGTGAAGTGCCACGTGTTTCCCGTGTTTAGAACTGTCCCTGCACAAAATTACATTTCTAAAGGAAAAAAAGCCATTTAAAACTGCTTGCGGCTTTAATGTAATGTCTGGTCCCGGTAATATGGATGAAAATCTTTAAGAAAAATGGCATAGCTACCCCATCACAGCCCCCCCCCCTACCCCAGCCCATTACCAGCCCCTTTGGGTCTTGTATGGATATTAAGGGGAACCCCGCACACAAAATAAAAAAGGCCCTATATACTCTGAACAGCCGTATCCAGGCGGTGCATACAAGACAGGGACTGTAGGTTTGTTCTTATGTAGAATCTGTTTGTAATTTTGAACAGGTACATTGTTTAAGTGTAGCTCCAGCCAAAAAATCTATTTTTAAGCTTTTTGGAAAACATAGGGAAGGGTTATCACCCCTGTAACATTTGTTTTGCTGTCTGTGCAGTGTGCACCTGTTCAGAACAGTTCACCTCACTTTCCGTCCTAATGACAAATGTTTTTTGAAAATTTGGGGGTTTTATTGAAACAAGAATTGGTGATAAAGCATCAGTGGAGAGGAGACACTTTTTTTCCCATATTAACTCTTACAGGAGAGAATTTGCCTTCCTAGGGGTAGATTTCCTCTCACTTCCTGTTGTATCCTTCCGTTTGCAAGGAGGAGTCGTTTGTAAGTGGGATGTTTGAAAGTAGGGGCCTGCCGTATATACTCAGCTGAAATTTGCCCCTTACATATTGGTGTTGCCACAACACTGTGAGCCCTCACAGTTACTCTTGGTGGGCGCATGAATGGGCCCTGCTGTGAATTATTAGATCAAGAATTGTAATTGCATGCCCCTGTTGAACAGGGGCTGAAAAATTGGGCCTTTGGTGGTGGTGGTGGTGGTGGTGTTGACACAACACTGTAAGGCCTCACAGTTAGTCTTGGTGGGCGCAGGAATGGGCCCTGCTGTGAATTATTAGATCAAGAGTTGTAATTACATGCCCCTGTTAAATAGGGACAGAAAAATTGGGCCTTAGGCACTGGTGCCACAACACTGCAACCCCTCACAGATACTGTACTTGGAGCACAGCAATGAGCCCTGTTGCAAAGTATTGCATCAAAAATTGTAATTACACGCCCCTGTTAAACAGGGGCTGAAAAATTGGGCCTTAGCCACTGGTGCTGGTGCCACGATACTGCAACCTCTCCCAGATACTCTAGTTGGAGTGCAGGAATGAGCCCTGCTGCAAAGCATTGCATAAAAAATTGTAATTACATGCCCCTGTTAAACAGGGGCAGAAAAATTGGGCCTTAGGCACTGGTGCCACAACACTGCAACCCCTCACAGATACTGTACTTGGAGCACAGCAATGAGCCCTGTTGCAAAGTATTGCATCAAAAATTGTAATTACACGCCCCTGTTAAACAGGGGCTGAAAAATTGGGCCTTATCCACTGGTGCTGGTGCCACGACACTGCAACCTCTCCCAGATACTCTAGTTGGAGTGCAGGAATGAGCCCTGCTGCAAAGCATTGCATAAAAAATTATAATTACATGCCCCTGTTAAACAGGGGCATAAAAATTGGGCCTTAGGCACTGGTGCCACAACACTGCAACCCCTCACAGATACTGTACTTGGAGCACAGCAATGAGCCCTGTTGCAAAGTATTGCATCAAAAATTGTAATTACACGCCCCTGTTAAACAGGGGCTGAAAAATTGGGCCTTAGCCACTGGTGCTGGTGCCACGACACTACAACCTCTCCCAGATACTCTAGTTGGAGTGCAGGAATGAGCCCTGCTGCAAAGCATTGCATAAAAAATTGTAATAACACGCCCCTGTTAAACAGGGGCTGAAAAATTGGGCCTTAGCCACTGGTGGCGGCACCCAGAAACAAAAATGTTCTTCCAAGCTATCATCATCAATCGGATCATTGAGGAGGAGGAGGATAGTCAGTCAACATAACAGGACAGTCTCTCAGCATCAGCATCAGTCTTGAAGGGATGTGACATTTGAAAATAAATTAGTCTGTTATATCAGCTTCAGGTGTTTGGTAGCTGGTGGTGATCCAAGACTGGTTCATCTTTATGAAGGTCAGTCGATCAACAGAGTCGGTGGACAGGCGCACCCTGTGATCCGTGACAAATCCTCCAGCAGCACTGAATGTGCGTTCTGAAAGAACGCTTGATGCAGGACAGGCCAGTAGCTCAATTGCATACTGTGCAAGCTCTGGCCAGTGATCCATCCTCAAGACCCAGTAAGCCAGAGGATTTTCGGTGGGGAAGGTGTCCAAGTCTGACCTTGCCCCTAGGTATTCCTGCACCATGTATATCAGACGCTGGCGATGGTTGCTGGAACCGATCATACCTTGGGGCTGCGGACTAAAGAATTGTCTGAACGCATCGGTCAGACGGCCACCTTCCCCACCGCTCCTTCTTTGACTGACCGAAGCCTCAGCAACTCGTTGTCCAGGACCAGGAGTTTGTAACCTTCCAGTCTCTGGGAACGTGTTGCACAGACCTTTCTGCAAGGCCTCCCGGAGTTGTCTCATCCTCTGCTCCCTCTGCGATGGTAAGATAAGGTCCGCAACCTTACCCTTGTACCGTGGATCAAGGAGAGTGGCCAGCCAGTAATGGTCCCTCTCCTTGATCCGAAGAATATGAGGATCCTTCCGTAGACTTTGCAGGATCAGGGAGGCCATGCAGCGTAGGTTAGCTGAGGCTTTCGGTCCGGAGTCCTCTACCAAGTCTTCGGCATGATGCGGCTCAACACGTCCAGCTGCCGAAAAGAAGGACAAGCGTGTCCCATGGCCACGTGCTGATGGCGATGCACCGCGTCCACGACCAGCACTGTTGTCTCTAGACACAGAGCCTGCTTGCCCTCTTTTATTGGCTCCTGACTGTCTGCCTCTCCTTGTTTGCCTTCCAGACATTCTAATGGCCTGCAGGGAAATGAGAAAACCAGCAATAAGGCCTAGCTTCAGGAGTATATTTTGCAGGAATCACACTACGCCTGCTGTTGGTGCTGCAAATGCCTGTTGGTGTAACACACCAGGAAAAAGCAGCAATACAGGCTAACTTCAGGTGTAATATGATCAGGAGGCACACTCCGCCCGCTGTAAGTGCCGCAAATGCCTGTTGGTGTAACACACCAGGAAAAAGCAGCAATACAGGCTAACTTCAGGTGTAATATGATCAGGAGGCACACTCCTCCCGCTGTAAGTGCCGCAAATGCCTGTTGGTGTAACACACCAGGAAAAAGCAGCAATACAGGCTAACTTCAGGTGTAATATGATCAGGAGGCACACTCCGCCCGCTGTAAGTGCCGCAAATGCCTGTTGGTGTAACACACCAGGAAAAAGCAGCAATACAGGCTAACTTCAGGTGTAATATGATCAGGAGGCACACTCCGCCCGCTGTAAGTGCCGCAAATGCCTGTTGGTGTAACACACCAGGAAAAGGTAGCAATACAGGCTAACTTCAGGTGTAATATGTTCAGGAGGCACACTCCGCCCGCTGTAAGTGCTGCAAATGCCTGTTGGTGTAACACACCAGTAAAAAGCAGCAATACAGGCTAACTTCAGGTGTAATATGATCAGGAGGCACACTCCGCCCGCTGTAAGTGCCGCAAATGCCTGTTGGTGTAACACACCAGGAAAAAGCAGCAATACAGGCTAACTTCAGGTGTAATATGATCAGGAGGCACACTACGCCCGCTGTAAGTGCTGCAAATGCCTGTTGGTGTAACACACCAGGAAAAAGCAGCAATACAGGCTAACTTCAGGTGTAATATGATCAGGAGGCACACTACGCCCGCAGTAAGTGCCGCAAATGCCTGTTGGTGTAACACACCAGGAAAAAGCAGCAATACAGGCTAACTTCAGGTGTAATATGATCAGGAGGCACACTCCGCCCGCTGTAAGTGCCGCAAATGCCTGTTGGTGTAACACACCAGGAAAAAGCAGCAATACAGGCCAACTTCAGGTGTAATATGATCAGGAGGCACACTCCGCCCGCTGTAAGTGCTGCAAATGCCTGTTGGTGTAACACACCAGGAAAAAGCAGCAATACAGGCTAACTTCAGGTGTAATATGATCAGGAGGCACACTCCGCCCGCTGTAAGTGCCGCAAATGCCTGTTGGTGTAACACACCAGGAAAAAGCAGCAATACAGGCTAACTTCAGGTGTAATATGATCAGGAGGCACACTACGCCCGCAGTAAATGCCGCAAATGCCTGTTGGTGTAACACACCAGGAAAAAGCAGCAATACAGGCTAACTTCAGGTGTAATATGATCAGGAGGCACACTCCGCCCGCTGTAAGTGGCGCAAATGCCTGTTGGTGTAACACACCAGGAAAAAGCAGCAATACAGGCTAACTTCAGGTGTAATATGATCAGGAGGCACACTCCGCCCGCTGTAAGTGCCGCAAATGCCTGTTGGTGTAACACACCAGGAAAAAGCAGCAATACGGGCTAACTTCAGGTGTATAATGTGCAGGAGGCTTAGCAACAAAGACACTGACACTGCCTATCCTTCTCTCTCCCTGCACACAAGGTTTATCAAAGTATATGACACTGACACTCTCCCTGCCTATCCTTCTCTCTCCCTGCACACAAGGTTTAGCAAAGAATAAGACACTGACACTGTCCCCTGCCTATCCTTCTCTCTCCCTGCACACAAGGTTTATCAAAGTATATGACACTGACACTCTCCCTGCCTATCCTTCTCTCTCCCTACACACAAGGTTTAGCAAAGAATATGACACTGACACTCTCCTTGCCTATCCTTCTCTCTCCCTACACACAAGGTTTAGCAAAGAATATGACACTGACACTCTCCCTGCCTATCCTTCTCTGTCCCTACACAGAAGGTTTAGCAAAGAATAGATTTGACACTGTCCCTGCCTATCCTTCACTTTCCCTGCTCCGGAACACACTACACGAGGCCGCCGCGCTGGCGGCCTTTTATAGTGTGGGGCGTGTACTAAACCCCATCAGCTATAATTGGCCACAGGCATCCTGCCTGTGGCCAATCATTGCTCTCCTCGCTGCCGGCGCTGTGATTGGCCAAGCATGCAGGGTCACAGTGCATGCTTGGCCAATCACAGCGCCGGGATTACACTGCGATGGCGCAGTGTATTGTGGGTCGTTCGCGTCACTCGAATTTGGCGCGAACGGCCCAAATCGTTCGTTGTTCACCGAACGCGCGAACAGCCGATGTTCGAGTCGAACTTATGTTCGACTCGAACACCGAGCTCATACCTAGCCTGAAGTAACAATTCACCATCTCTGAAATTGGCCAACTAGATAATACTGTATCTGGGTGCTGGTCTGAAATACTGTAAGCTGCACAGCCTTAAAATGGACCTGAGCGTAAAAAGAGTTGGGGATTGGTCTGGCGTTTAAATCCCGGGTTCTATTCCCTGATAGGCACACTGCAGCCAGGCACACAACATTTTCCATTCACTCAAGTCAGAGAATGAGCTGTGCATGTCTTTTATTGTGGTTTTATTTTGGGTGGAACTTGGAAAGCGTGAGGGTGAGCCTAGGAATACGCCAGAAAACTATATGTAGCACACAGATCCTTTTCCCCCTCTTACCTTCTCAAGCAGGGGGATAAGACACACCATGCCACATGCCCGTGTCCTCTAGATTATAAAGGTCAGGCGGTGTTACATACTTGGGTCCTGCAGTTAGTAACTCCCTTCTTCTGGTTCTCCCCTCTATGTTTATAGAGGCGAGTCTTTATCTTTCCCAAATGAGGTCAATGTCCACACAACATATCAACTCCAACCTGAGTTTATTTTTATCTTGCTTTCAGGAACCAGAGAATTGAAGTGAGAGAAAGAGGTTAGCAGATAAAAATGGATTCAGGCACACTCTTGGCTTCGTCGCTACTCGATCCCGAGTGGGTACATCTCACCCGGATAGTCACTTAATAGAACTAGCAGCCAGCGTGATGCTGGAACAATGACTCAGTCCCCTCCAAGGACCAAATCAAGGAGATCCCTCCTGATCTTTCAACACTCCGCAGAGGCAGTCTGCGAAGCGAGGAATCCTTCCCTCCGACAGGTCACCAGGCCTTTCCCGAGTCAGCAATACTCTATTACTCGCCCTCTTGTTATGGGATCGATCCTCCCCTGGTTTCCTCTGTGTCAGAGTGGTTATCCTCACGCGGGTTCCCTGGGACTCCTCTTCGGTTATAGACCCAGTCAAAGGTACTGGGCCTACCTGGAACTCTGCAGTCTCAGGCTGAAGGTGCCTGAGACTCCTCGATCAAGATGGGGCGCACCCCCCTCTGAGGGGTAGCTCCCTCCGGGCATGGGCCCCGGGAATTGGCTTTCCGGGCATGGGCCCCCGGGAATTGGCTCCTGTGTAATGGCGTCTGCCCCTTATATACCCTCTCCCGGCATGCACAGCAGGCCAAAACCGCCCACCAACGGCAGCCGAGAGAGGACATCCAATACCTACTCCATCACCTGTGGTTCAACCCCAGGTACAGGCGACAGCACCACCTATATGCCAAAGGGGAACTGCACGCTAGGTGACACAGCAGTAAGGCAGAGTCCAAATAATTAGGAGACCCGAGCCAACTATAGCTCTGGTCACCCCTAAATTTAAGTATAGCGGGGTTAAATTTGGGGACCCCGCTACATACACCCCCCTCTAAATGAGACACTGTCCCCAGTGTCTGGAATAAATTCACACACTCAGTCCTGAGCAAGCGCAAATGTATTCCTGAAACTATGTACAATGCAAGGATGGTGCCTGAATCAAAACCTGAAGTATAGCAAAGAGGGAGAAGGACAGAAAAACAAACAGTTTTCAAATGTACATACACATTATGTAACAATCCCTCCCATCATCCTATCACAACTATATCCCACTCTTTCTCCGGTGTAGTTGCATGATGGTCTTCCTGCAGGAAAGAAAAAACATATACACGCTCAATATTCTACACACTAAATATTCTACACACTAAATATTAGAAGTAAACTATCTCTCCAAAGAAAGATAGCACCCTTCTACTAAAGCTGCACACACTAAGCCTAGTGTTTGGAATAACATTTCCCTGGAATAAGTGAATAAAGAAATAAAAAATAAATAAAAAAAGAGTCCGGCAAACTACTACCATCTACTGGCAGCACAAACATTATCTAGCCTAAGTGCGCACAGACGCACCACAACACACACAGTTCTCTTTGGTTTATCACGGCGGCTTCCAGCTTTGCCCTGACTAACTCTACCCCAAAGTTCATCTCTCATTTTCTCTTTTTTTTTTTCAACTGAGGGAAGAAGAAAAAAAAACTTGTCCTTCAAACCTCCAGAGAGTAAATTCCCTGGGCATAGAGTCAAACAGCAGTTCAAGGCATTGCTCCTGAAGTGGTATAATAAAAAAAAACACAAGTCCCACTTCAGAGATAAAAACTGGGATCAGGGAGATCAAGAGGCTTCCAGTCCTTATCCAAGGTCTCTATGGAATAAATTACATTGTCTCTGTTTTTACTGCAGATCACGACCCGATCCGCATGTATGTGCCGACCCAGAGTCCAGTCTTTTTGGCAGCCTTTGTATCTCTCAGTCATTACGGCTGAACATGTAAAATACCTATGGCCTTTCTTTACTTCCAAATGATCCCAGACAAAATCACTGTACCATCGTTCCCGAAAGGCCTCAATTTCAAAAAGCAAGTTCCTTGGGACGTACGGATACTCCCATCCATAGTCCGTAGCAACCTTTTGATTCAACAGCCGTTGCAGTCGGGCAAAGGCGGCATGGTCGCCCGATCTCCAGTTCCTGGCAAGACAATAGCATCCGGAGATCTGCGGGGGCGTACGGGCTCCAACTGTGGCATAGGCAGCCTTAATGAAGAACGGGCCTCCAGAACAGCAGGCACGGAAAGCACCGGAGCATGCAAGGTGGACACAGGAACAACTTCTCCAGTAATAACAGGGGTTTCCACCCGGGGTGCAGTTTCCCCAGAGTCCATGGGCGATCCCTTTACACTACGGGGAGAGGTTTGCGAAATTTTGTCCCATCCCTTCTTTGCAAACAGTTCATCTATTTCTACATCATCGCCAACTTCAGATGAAGAGTCTATGTCTGAGGTATCGTACTCTTCTGCTGGCAAATAGTTCCTGGTCAACACAGACTCTTTTACTTTCAAAAGATCCCGCGGGTCAGGTACCCAAGCATCCATAATAGAATGAACGCTGAGCTTCTTCCCTTTCCCCGGCAAACTTGACACAGTTCTCCCAGCCTCCTTACCTTCCCCCTCTGTGGATCGCTTGGAGATCCCTCCGGCTAGACGATCCAGTTCGGGCAGGCGCTGGGTTAGGCCTTGACCACGGCCGCGGGAAGCCTTCACATATCCCACCTATTTTTTAGCAGGCGGAAGGGAGGACTGAGGCAGCATCCGCTGTGTTCACGGCCTCAAGCTCCTTAATGGCTGGAGCTTCAATCTTCAGTTCCGCTATCTCCGTGGTAGTGCGCGTGGGCATGGCTGTGGGAGCACACATTTCCTCCTCAGGATCAACAGTACCTGAGATACAGTCCAGGCGGTAGACTTTCGGCACCTCCGTTGGCTGTTCTACCTCAAAGAGGAACTCCCCACAGCGGGTACATCTCCTGAAAGGGCGAAGTTGTACGACCAGTCCCTGGCATCTCGCACAAATCATGCCCAAGGCCTCTGCATCTCTGCACGTGTAGAGGGCAAAGCGACCTTGGGGCTTCAGCGGGATCCCTGTATCTGTTAGGGAGGCCACAACAGAGGCAACATTCATGGTTGAACCGGGAAAAGGAACACGAGACCCCGGTGACGTAGACATCCATGGAGCAGAAAACATGTCGCCTCGTCAATGGTTCAGGTGCACTGTCCCTTTGGCGCCAACAGCACCACGTGGAACACACACTTTGGCTGGGGCTCCTCCCCTTTTTCTTCCTTGCTGCACACAACTCGCGGGCTTTTACAGATTTTGAGACATGCCCACGAACTACGCAGTTGGAAATTACAGCCAGGCCTGTACTTTTCTCTGTTTTGTGGTGCAGTCCAATTTCCAAAAATGGGCGACCTCCAAAGAGCCATGTGGGAAAGTAAAGTCCAGTTCCCAGGAACCACTGCAGAATCCCGGACTCGAGCCCCCACGTGTAGCACACGGATCCTTTTCCCCCTCTTACCTTCCCAAGCAGGGGGATAAGACACACCATGCCACATGCCCGTGTCCTCTAGATTATAAAGGTCAGGCGGTGTTACATACTTGGGTCCTGCAGTTAGTAACTCCCTTCTTTTGGTTCTCCCCTCTATGTTTATAGAGGCGAGTCTTTATCTTTCCCAAATGAGGTCAATGTCCACACAACATATCAACTCCAACGTGAGTTTATTTTTATCTTGCTTTCAGGAACCAGAGAATTGAAGTGAGAGAAAGAAGTTAGCAGATAGAAGTGGATCCAGGCACACTCTTGGCTTCGTCGCCACTCGATCTCGAGTGGGTACAGCTCACCCGGATAGTCATTTAATAGAACTAGCAGCTGGCGTCATGCCCTCTTGTTATGGGATCGATCCTCCCCTGGTTTCCTCTGTGTCAGAGCGGTTACCCTCACGCGGGTTCCCTGGGACTCCTCTTTGGTTGTAGACCTAGTCAAAGGTACTGGGCCTACCTGGAACTCTGCAGTGTCAGGCTGAATGTGCCTGAGATGCCTCGATCAAGATGGGGCGCACCCCCCTCTGAGGGGTAGCTCCCTCCGGGCATGGGCCCCGGGAATTGGCTCCTGTGTAATGGCGTCTGCCCCTTATATACCCTCTCCCGGCATGCACAGCAGGCCAGAACCACCCACCAACGGCAGTCGAGAGAGGACATCCAATACCTACTCCATCACCTGTGGTTCAACCCCCGGGTACAGGCGACAGCACCACCTATACACCAAAGGGGAACTGCACGCCAGGTGACACAGCAGTAAGGCAGAGTCCAAATAATTAAGAGACCCGAGCCAACTATTGCTCTGGTCACCCCTAAATTTAGGTATAGCGGGGTTAAATTTGGGGACCCCGCTACATATAACTTGACAATGAGGACTTTAAACTGAACCCAACTTCAGGTTGAAGACACTCCCTTTAAAGGTATAATACTGAGTAGCAAATAAACAGGAATCCCACAATAGAGATGCAGTCCTGAATGCAAAGAGTAGTAGCTAAAGATCTTACAGGAGAGTTAAGGAAAGTCTGCAGATCCAAAAGGCTTGTACTCACGGTTTCCTGATTTCCAGGCAGCCATGTGAAGAGTCAGCAAATTTCAGTACTCCAGCAACCTGTGTCCTATTATAATTATTATACACGATTTATATAGCACCAGCAGTTTACGCAGCGCTTTACAATGTAGAGGGGGGACAGCACAATTACAGTACAGTTTAATACAGAAGGGACAGGAGGGCCCTGTTTGTGGAGCTTACATTCTAAAGGGAGGAGGGGTGGTACAAAAGGTAATAGCTGCGGAGAATGATTTGATGGGGGTGGCCTGTCCTAGATCTTTAGTACAAATGCAATATTCCCCATGCACACATTCCTGAAAATGGCTATTTAGTAGTGATGGGTGCTGTAATGACCACAGGCTGGAGACTGTAGACAGTGATGCCTCGTACACACGACCGGTTTTTCCGAAGGGAAACTGCTATGAGAGCTTTTCGTCGGGAATCCGGGCCATGTGTATGCTCCATCGCAGTTTTTCCGATGGGAAAACTGCTGGACAAAAAAAGAGATCAGGATCTCTTTTTTCCCGTCAGGGGAAATCCGTTCGTCTGTATGGTTTTCCGACGGGCAGAAAACCGCGCATGCTCAGAATCAAGTATGAGACGGGAGCACTCGTTCTAGTAAAACTAGTGTTCATAATGGAGATAGCACATTTGTCACGCTGTAACAGACTGAAAAGCACAAGGCTGATCTCTTTTTTCCCGTCAGGCCAAAAATCCGAGGAGAAATCCGTTCGTCTGTATGGTTTTCCGACGGGCAGAAAACCGTGCATGCTCAGAATCAAGTGTAGCGGGGTATTGCCTTTTAAATACCTCAGAGACTACATTACCCAGTACACTTTTAGGCACCCAGGGGACTGCTGGGGTGGACTTTATAAGGGAGAGGCGGGGAACAGTTCTTTCTCTTTGGACCGCCCGCCCAGCAAGCTGAACTGCTGTCTGAGCTCCTGTGACTTTAGGCCAGAAGCCTGGCCGTTTTCTCCAAAGAGCCTTCCGTGCGCACCGAGGAACCTGAGGGACGTCTCTACTTGATACTGCACCTTTGCCAGGAGGACTGAAGACCCGGATGTCGATGGATCGGTGTACTTAGACACCGCAGTGGAAGAAACGGACGCGGACTGGTCCGGTTGGGTGAGAGAGCACCTGCTCATAAACAGACACAGTACCTTTCTTACCTTGGTGGATTACAAGTTTTGTTCTTCAAGTGCACCACTGTTGCTAGCGAAGATTTCCCTACAGAACTTCCTCTTTAGTTCAGTCAGGCCTGACTGGGGAGCGTAGATATTCCTGGGCGCCATATTGTCCACGAGGGGAAGTAGCTGCAAAGGGGACTGTTAGAGTTGCATAACATTGAATGTTTGTCTGTTAGTTTAACACTGTTTATTGCAGGGCTCTGCATGACATGTACCCACCTGTTTTACTGCTTACCCACTAATCTAAGTAAACGTACAAGGGTTAAGTACATTGGTGTCTGTGTTCTTTACTTTGCAGAAGAAATAGGTAAAGGAAGTTTTAAAACATTACTGTGTATTCTTGCCATATGATTGTGCCGCTGTGATTTACAGGCCTCACAATCCTCTCATCCCCCACTAACTGTGCCAAGGGAGGTTAGAGCCGATTGCCAGGGGTTGACAGCGGTGCACTACAGGGCCCAAAATCAATACAGGCAGCCCTCTTATTTGGTGGTATCGCTACACAAGTATGAGACTGGAGCACTCGTTCTGGTAAAACTAGCGTTCATAATGGAGATAGCACATTTGTCACGCTGTAACGGACTGAAAAGCACAAGGCGGAAAAGCGCAAATCGTCTCTCACCAAACTTTTACTAACACGAGGATCAGCAAAAGCAGCCCAAAGGGTGGCGCCGTTGGAATGGAACTTCCCTTTTATAGTGCCGTTGTACGTGTTGTACGTCACCGCGCTTTGGATGGGCAGACTTTTGTCTGAGCGTGTGTATGCAAGGCAGGCTGAGAGGAATTCTGTCGGGAAAACTGTAGGATTTTTATCCGTCGGAAAAACCGGTCGTGTGTACTAGGCATAAGTGTAAAGAAATGTCATCAGCACACCAAGGATTCCTCAAAAGGGTCCAAAGCTTTATTTTCATGGTCACATTATAAACATACGGAAAGGTATTGGAGCCATGCAGGACCCCTTCCTCACTCGCCTGAAGAAGGGGCCCTACGTAGCTTTGAAATGTTGCCGTATGTTTACAATGTGACCACAAAAATAAAGCTTTGGACCCTTTTGAGGAATCATTGGCGTGCTGATGACATTTCTTCACTCTGGATCTTTAGTGGACTTCTGAGAATACTCGAGGTAGGGTAGGGCAGAGGTCCCCCAGCCAAACTTTATCTGGGATTGCACAGAAAAGCTGCAGTCCAAAGTGAATCTACTAGGGATGCCACAGCCCTGAGGCTGGTTATTACTCCCCCAGGTACAAAAGACCTCTTCCCTAGACTCTGGCCTCCCTCAGCCCAATGCTGGTCACATGCATATCAATCAGGGATTGGCTGGGAAGATATTAATATGCGGGCTGGGGTCATGATTCTCCCACCCATGTCCGAAGATCCCCTGGGAGACAGTGGGAAGCAATTTAGCCCATGCCTTTAGAGTCCAGAGCAGACCTGACTAACTAAACCGTGCCTTCCTGATTACAGGGAAGCAAAAAAATTAATTAGTAGCTCTGGGGGCACTACATATAGGCAACATTAATGTTAATTGTGTCTAATCAGTACACTGAAAAATGTATCTTTTGTCTTCAAATTTTCTGGCTAAACAGCGGTGCAATTCCAGTGCCTACAGCCACATTTCTGCTAGTCTAGTGTGATTTGTAGTGAGATTTGGTGATGTCTCTCCTGTACTGCTCACTGTTCTCCTTGCTGGAGAGAAAGGTGTACCTACGAATCTGCAGAGCAAGGATCTCCCTGCTTTTTTTTATACATTTATTCTGTGTATTCCTCCATCTCTCCTGTTACTTCAGGAATATTTCCCTGCCAGCCATCAATAGAAGCTCTGAAATGAGGAAGCAACGTTCTGCTTCTTCCATGGCCAGCACCATACAGAGACACTGTGCAGAGCAAGAATGGTGGGTCAGTAATGGGGAAAAGTTCTTCTGGAAGTGTTAATCTCCTATGTTCCCAGCTGCACTTGTTGATTCCCCCCTTTTGTAAGCAGATGATTCTGCTTTGTATTATAAAAGGTTATTGTTTTGTGCAGGCATGTACTGGCCATCGGGACTACCGGGAGTTTCCCGGTGGGCCGATGGCTCAGTGGGCCGGGTTCAGTGACAGCCTGTCAAATTAATGGCTGTGCTACTCACGCAGCCATTAATTTGAGCACTGCAGTACTGCCCATGGCTAGGTATCGAGCTTCGGAAAGAGCCAGTGCACTTTGGCTCTTTCCGCCCCCGCGCGGCTCTTTCAGAACACTGCACACATCTTCGGCCACCTCTGGGCCACACTCGTCATTTTCCGTCACCGCTCAGGACTGCACACATCTTCGGCCACCTCTGGCCCACACTCGTCATTTTCTATCACCGCTCAGGACTGCACACATCTTCAGCCACCTCCGGCCCACACTCATCATTTTCCGTCACCGCTGGACTTCCCCCTCCTCTCTGATAGCAACACTCGGCTATCTCCAGCGGCCCCTACGGTAACGGTCGCTATTAAGTTTAAATGAGTCAGAGCCACCCGTGTGACATGCCGACAGGCAGAGGGATCCCCGGAGCAGACGAGGGAGGCCGGAGGATGACGGTGCTGCAGGAACCCGTCTAGGTAACCGGCCGGCCCGGCACAGCCACTGAATACTGTAGATGGCAAAGGATGTGGCGCAAAATAAATAACTTTAAAAAAATAATTTTGGTGAAAAAAATGTTTCAAACAATATGAAAAATCCAACGTAGCTAAAAGTTAATCAAAAGTGTCAATTAATATTGAAATGTACATACAAATATTTTCATAAAAAAAACATATATAAACTATGCTTATTAAAACCATTATATCCAAACTATTTCCGTGGTAATAAAGTGCAAAAAAATGGTTTACTTTATATATGAATTTTTTGCTGAAAATATCGTTATGCACTTATTTTTTGCACATTTCAATATTAATTGACACTTTTGATGAATTTTTAGCTACGTTGGATTTTGCAAATTGTTTGAATCATCATTTGCACCAAATGGATTTTTTATGTTATTTTAGTTAGCGCCACATCCTTTGGTATATATTCAATTTATCTGTGGGTTTGTAGTAACCTGTTTGATGTTGCGCATTAGTTGTTTATTTTAAAATATATAATGCAAAGCCAGGCTTCGGGCCTAGTACTAGGGGGCAGATGACAGGGGGACACCTGGGGGGAGAGGGGGGCTGGATAATACAAGACAACCAGGGGGCCCAGGTAATGAAGAGGCTTGTGGGAAGAAGGGGTCCTAAGGAATGAAGGGGGTGTTTGAGATTTAGGAGCCCTATAAGAAGGACCCTATGGAATGAAGGGCCCCCAATGGGAAGAAGGACCCTATGGAATGTAGGGGGTTGTATGGTATGTAGGGGGCCTAGAAAAAGGACCCTATAGAATGAAGGTGGCCCCAATGGGATGAATTGGGGTTATGGTTTCTGCATCAGTCTTAATATCAGAAGACCTTAGACCACTGGAGCATGGGGGAGAAGACTCTCTGAGGACCAGTCTAGGAGGATGGAGGATCAAGTAAGCAAATCTTCCTTTTTCATGCTGCCTGGACCTAAACAAGCCCATACAGTGTGGGCACGATTTTATTGTCACATGACAAACTTACCTTTGAAGTGAAGCCCTCCATCAGCGTGCTGTCACTGCTGCAGGGGGCTTACCCCTTCACCCGGTCTTCCTTCTGGGTTTGCGTGCTCCTGCTGTGTGGCTAGCTGGGCCGCGATTACGACACTCTCATGCAAGTGCACAGGATACTGTTTTTATGCGTGGGCCGGTCTGGATGAAATCCAGGGCCACTTTTTTGTCCTAGTCCAGCCCTGGTTTTGTGTCTCAGAGGTTAACATTATGTCATTTGGTTGTGCCTTCACCTGCTTGTGTCATTTTCTGTTTTTCTGGCAGATGATAAATGCAGGAGGAGGTCAGACATTGGAAGTGAGCGGTGTGGAGCACACATGTAGAATGTGATCGGGTGTGTATCTGTGGTGTTACCTCACAGCGGGACCCTGGCAAGGTGTCAGATGGCTAAGTTGCTATATTTCATCTTTGGGGACATGAATGCATTAAAAGTTATGAGCACCACAGTACAACCCTAACATAAGAAGGGAAGATGGAAGAGTGTTCTGTAACTGGATGTTGCATTGTGTTCTGCTGGAAATACGCAGACAAAGTCAGAGCATAGCCACAGCCCTGTACAGCATTTACAATGAGAGAATATAAACGTGATGATAATCTACTGTCTTGCACCAAATGTATCCCTATGGAAACTAATTTAATTCCGTAAAAGAAAATATGTTTAAGAGCAAGGTCTGGTCTGATTTACTTGATAAGAGGGAAAGTGTGCTTTTACAGTGTATTGGTGAACTGGGGAAAGAAATGTACAATACAGCTCAACCTTTGAGGTTATGAAGTGAGGAATGATAACAAGTTAGAGCAGCCAGCTCTGAAGAGGGAATGGTGGTTAGTTACTGGTGATGAAGGTTCCCTAGGTAGGGGTGGCTTGGAACTTGTTACACCCCACCGAGCTGCAAGGTCCCTACCTTAGGGCCCACTGCGGAACAGAACCCTTATAGGGTCTGGGCCTGGGACCATTGAAAGCAATTCCTTGTGAATTAAGTGTGGTGGCTTCCATCCTTGCCTTTGGGCTGAACATGGTTAACTACACAGTGTCATGAAGAACTGGTGGAGGACAATCCGTGTTATGCACTATTCCCCTCAAAATGTCTCTGGAGTCCATTTCAGGAAAGGTGTCACTGGAAGTTGATAAGACATGATCCTCCTGTATGTGAAGAATCCTACATCTTAACATGCTTCCTATGACTTCCCTACTATGTCATGTAGTGAAGTAACCACAAACTTCAGTGGGAGGGACACAGGAGTTGTCTTTCATAAGTATTGGTTTCAGAAGAAGTTTTAGCCAGCAATTTCTTCTCACTAGAGTGAAAACTGAACTCAACTAAACCAAATCATAGGGAAATATATCCATGAAGAACAAAGCAACAGGTTTACTTAACTGCTTCCTTTCTAATGTACACAAACTTATCTTCCCATTGCTCCTCCACTGCTCCATTCAGCCACTCGGAGCAAATAATGGAATCCCTGTGTAAGCTCCAAGCCACTTAGCAAAGCAGCTAATGTTAGCCTGGTAAACCTGTATAGCGCTTACCACCCTCTCCTCCTTGTCTTTGGCTCCTCGCAGGAGGAAAGGGCACACCCAGCTCTATATACCCGTACCCTCCTGTGTAAAGAGGTTGAGCGGTGTTGTGATGGGTCTCCACAACCAGATTCTCCAGAGAATGGTTCTTATCTCTATAGTCAATAAAGACAAGTCTCTATTTCCCCCAATGACTTCAATGTCCACATCAGCCGTAACTCCAATGTAGAGTTTATTTCTCTTTAAAAGGCAGTCTCTGATAGGAAAGGTTGGAGAGAGAGAACAGGACAGCATAAGGTATGGGAGAGGTCCAGGCACAAACGTAATACACTTTACTGCTTGGCTTCTCAAGCAGACTTAGCCCATTTGGATAGTCTCCCTAGATAGGGACTTGCAGCCAAAATGGTACTCGAACTAACCGCACAATCACTACACAAACTGGTACACTTGGTCTCTGCCACAGACCTGGTGAACTTGGTCTCTGCCACAGACCTGGTGAACTTGGTTTTCAAAGCTTGGCCTCTTTGTAAGGAGAAGACATCCCTCCAGAGAGTTACCGGGCCCCTTTCTTCACTGTGACTCCTCACCAGTCCCTCGGAACGGTCTTTCCCCGGCCTCTTCGTCTAAGATGCGGGTCCCCTCGCAAGGTGGCACCCTGAGATTCCTCGATCCTTGATGGGACCCAGCCGAAGGTGCAGGGCCCAAGGCCTTTTGTTGCAGCCCCAGGGCTCAAGGTGCCTGGGACTGATTCACCGACCACCGCCCCTGGGCCAAAGGTGCCCAGGGCGGACAAGAATACACACTCCCTGGGAGTAGGACTCCCGATGACCGACGACTGACTCCCTACAGGCAGCGTCTGCCCCTTTTTTATCCTCTCCCATTATACACAGCAGGCCGACCACTCCCACTGTATGGTTGCCGAGAGGGGGCACACAAGGCACAGCACTGTATCAGCGGTTCAACCCTGGCCCACTATGGCAGCACCACCTGCAGGCCACAGGGAACAGTACACCGATACTCTTCCTGCAGACAAAAATGGTTGATAATGTCCTAACAATTTAGGTGTTTGAGCAAAACTACCACTCAAACACTACCCCTAAATTGAGGACCCCCGCTGCACCTGTAAAAAGAAGCCTGATAAGTCATATGAAAATTAAAATGTATATATGCAAAATGTTATATTTACATAAATAAAAAATAAATTATATATATATTAGGGCTGTTACTTATTAAAATTTTCGTGTTTTTTCGCGATTTTTTTAATCGATTAATCGACTAATTTCGATTAATTATAACGCACATACAGTTTTTCCAATTTTCCACATCTCCCCCCATACCGTAATATCCACATCTCCCCCATAATGTAATGTCCACATCTGCCCCCATACTGTAATGTCCACATCTCCCCCATACTGTAATGTCCACATCTGCCCCCATACTGTAATGTCCACATCTGCCCCACATACTGTAATGTCCACATCTCCCCCCCATACTGTAATGTCCACATCTCCCCCCCATACTGTAATGTCCACATCTGCCCCGCATACTGTAATGTCCACATCTCCCCCCATACTGTAATGTCCACATCTGCCCCACATACTGTAATGTCCACATCTCCCCCCCATACTGTAATGTCCACATCTGCCCGCATACTGTAATGTCCACATCTCCCCCCATACTGTAATGTCCACATCTGCCCCACATACTGTAATGTCCACATCTCCCCCCCATACTGTAATGTCCACATCTGCCCCGCATACTGTAATGTCCACATCTCCTCCCATACTGTAATGTCCACATCTCCCCCCATACCGTAATATCCACATCTCCCCCATACCGTAATATCCACATCTCCCCCATACTGTAATGTCCACATCTGCCCCACATACTGTAATGTCCACATCGGCCCCACATACTGTAATGTCCACATCTGCCTCATACTGTAATGTCCACATCTGCCCCCCCATAATGTAATATCCACATCTGCCCCCCATACTGTAATGTCCACATCTGCCCCCCATACTGTAATGTCCACATGTGCTCCCATTAGGATGACCACATTACCAAACTTCCATTCAGGGACACCCCCCCCTTCTCAAAAATCAGCTTGTGCTGTAACGAATCACAGCACAGTGATTGGCCACAAGAGGCATGATTTAAGATTTCTCCAATCACAAGCAGGGGACGGGGACTGTGCTTCTCCAGGCATTCTCGGCCAGGACAAGTACTGTCAGTGAGTAAAGCGGTGATGTGGCGGCCTTTTTTTGGTTGCATTAGTTTGGCTTGGGGGTGGCTGTGTTAGTTTCATTCCGGGACACTGTATTGTCCTGGAATGAATGCACCCGGGACAGACCTGCAAAATGCGGGACTGTCCCGGGTAATCCGGGACACGTGGTCACTCCCATACCGTAATGTCCACATCTCCCCCGGAATGTCCACATCTCCCCACATCTCCCCCATACCGTAATATCCAGGCAGAACCGTCCGCAGACTCGCAGAGTAGACGGCACAAGCAGGCGGATGATGATGACGTCAGCGCGCTGCTACTAGGCCACCGCCGGGTGGACCAAGATGGCCGCGGCTCCGGAGCTAGGCCGAAGCCGCGGCCTTTCCTATGGACGAGACCGCGGAGCTCACTCCGCGGATCGTCCTTGATCAAAATTATTTTGATCGATCAAAGAAATTAACGATTAATCGAACAATTAATCGTTAATTTCCGCAGCCCTAATATATATATATATATATATATATATATATATATATATATATATTTGAAGGCCAGTATGGTGGCCTGAATTTATGGGAGGATCCTAGGGGAGGTGGGGTATTTAGGCAGCTCACTCACCTGTGTTCCTTGTCGGTTCCAGTGCACGATACCCTCCCTCCCATCCCCTTTACAGGGTACTTCCTTCACATCCCTCTTCTACAATAAACCATCACTTATCTTGGGTATACCCCCTTTTTGGTGTACCGACCAGCTGACCAGGGCACACCTCAGGTCTATGTTATATTGTGAGTCTTGTGGCGTCTTTATGTGGTTTCACGTCTATCTCGGTTGGAGGGCTCTGAATATATATATATATATATATATTGTGAGGGGGTTAGCTCGGCAGCGGGTGTGTGTGACCCCCGGGATGGGCTCCCCACACAAAAACAGGCCCAGCAAACGGAGGTTGTGGTTTTCAAAATCAAAAAGGTGCGGTTTATTTTCTATTTACAGTGACAAAACACAGCAAAGCAAAAGAAACATAAATAAAATAAATCCTGGTCAACTTGACCTCTGACTAAACATACAGGTTTCCTAACTAACAACTGGGATCAGCCTAGTGCTGTCCTAGTCCCTAAGTCCCTGGTTTTAAATGTCCAAGCAAATAGCCACACAGGCTTTGTCTCACCGCACAGGGGTTCACTCTCCCTAGACAGTCCACACAGGTCTGGGTCCAGGCATGAGCAAACACCTAATGAATCTGGGAGTTCTTATAGAGGCCTAAATGAGCTGACAAGCTTCAGCTGGTCTCATCAACTCCCTGTCTGCACGACGCCCCACACTCTCCCTAGAGGTATGAGTCATCCATGAGCCCACTAGCCTCAGCTGGGCTTATACAACTCTCCACCTAGTTGTATAAGTCGGCGTAAAGCCTGAATCTGGGCGAAATATATCTACCCCCCTGGATGCAACCAGGTGACTTTACCTTCCTGCTGTCACATACCCCCCCATCTTGTTTTAACCTCGGGGTTGGAACACCAGCAATCAGGCATTCATGTACTCGAGACAAAGCATCCACATTCCCCATTTGAACGCCAGGGCGATGCTTTACTGTGAAGTTGAATTCCTGGAGGGCCAGGAACCACCTATTCACTCTTCTATTTGTTTCCTTGTTTTGAGCCATCCACTTTAACGGAGCGTGATCCGTAACCATGTCAAAGTGCCTACCTAGCAGGTAGTACCGAAGGGAATCTAGAGCCCACTTCACCGCTAAACACTCCTTTTCAACGGTGGCGTAATTTACCTCATGGGACTTCAACTTCCTGCTGAGGTAAATGACTGGGTGCTCTTCCCCGTTCCAGACCTGGGACAATACTGCTCCTAACCCCACATCTGACGCATCACTTTGTACGACAAAGTCTTTAGAGAAGTCGGGTGAGTACAACACTGGCTGGCTACATAAGGCTTGTTTCAAGAATTGGAATGCTGCCTCAGCCTCGGGGGTCCATTTAATCATGACCGACCCTTTCCCCTTTGTCAGGTTGGTTAGGGGCACAGCCTTAGAAGCAAAGTGGGGAATGAATCGCCGATAATACCCAGCGATTCCCAGAAAGGCTCGTACCTGCTTCTTGCTGTTGGGACGTGGCCAACTCTGGATGGCCTCGACTTTGTTGAGTTGGGGTTTTATTACTCCCCTCCCAATGGTGTACCCAAGATATTTGGCCTCCTCCTGCCCAATGGTACACTTCTTGGGGTTAGCCGTAAACCCCGCTTCCCGAACAGAGTCCAGGACTGCTTGCACTTTTGGCAGATGTGAGGCCCAATCTGTGCTATGGACAATTACGTCATCCAGGTAAGCCGCAGCATACTTCCGATGGGGCCTCAGCATCTGGTCCATTTTCCGCTGGAATGTGGCCGGCGCATTCTGTAACCCGAACGGCATTCTTTTATATTGGAACGCCCCGTCTGGGGTTACAAATGCGGTTTTCTCTTTGGCCGACTTGGCCAGGGGGATTTGCCAATACCCTTTTGTGAGGTCAAGAGTCGTCATGTATCGGGCTGTTCCCAGCCGGTCGATCAACTCATCTATACGTGGCATGGGGTAGGTGTCAAATTTTGTAACTTTGTTCAACTGACGAAAATCGTTACAAAATCGCCAGCTCCCATCCGGTTTAGGCACCAACACAATGGGACTAGACCAATCACTTTGGGACTCCTCTATCACCCCTAAGTTCAGCATTTTCTGTACTTCCTCCCGTATTGCCTCCCGTCGGGCCTCTGGGATCCGATAGGGTTTTAACTTCACCCTTTCACCGGGCGGGGTAATGATGTCATGCTCTACCCCAGATGTTTGTCCCGGCAGCTCAGAGAATACCTCCTTGTTGCGAAGCACAAACTCCTTAACCTCCTGTTGTTGGGGTTGTGACAAGGTGGCTGCTATTCCAACCTCAGGAATCACGCAACCAGTTTGAGCTGGTGACCAAGTGTCTGCGACTAGGGACTCTCTATCCCTCCAGGCTTTCAACAGATTAACGTGATAGATCTGTTCGGGCTTTCGCCTTCCTGGTTGTCTGACCTTGTAATTCACTTCGCTCACTTTTTCCATTATCTCATAGGGGCCTTGCCATTTGGCAAGGAATTTACTTTCAACCGTAGGGACAAGTACCAGTATCCTATCCCCCGGGGAAAAGGTACGGGTCTTGGCTCCACGGTTGTACACTCTCTGCTGTGCTAACTGCGCTTGGGCCAAATGTTCCTTCACGATGGGCATTACCTGTGCAATTCGGTCTTGCATCAGGGCGACATGCTCAATCACACTCCTGTGGGGAGAACTCTCACTTTCCCAAGTTTCCTTGGCAATATCCAACAGCCCTCTTGGGTGTCTCCCATACAGTAACTCAAAGGGGGAGAATCCCGTAGAGGATTGGGGCACCTCCCTAATAGCAAACATCAGATAAGGAAGTAGACAGTCCCAATCCTTTCCATCTCTATCCACCACTTTCTTCAACATTTGTTTTAGGGTTTTGTTGAATCTTTCAACCAGCCCATCGGTTTGGGGGTGATACACAGATGTACGTAATTGCGTCACTTTGAACAATTTACACAGCTCCTTCATAACCCGGGACATAAAGGGTGTACCTTGGTCCGTAAGCAGTTCTTTACAAATACCCACCCGGCTAAACACAAGAGATAGCTCTTTGGCTATGGTTTTGGCCGAGGTATTTCGGAGAGGGATCGCTTCTGGATAACGGGTGGCATAGTCCATTATAACTAATATGTACTGGTGCCCCCTAGCAGACTTGATTATAGGCCCTACCAAATCCATGGCGATCCTCTCAAACGGGACCTCAATGATGGGTAGAGGGACCAGCGGGCTACGGAAATGTGGCATCGGGGCCGACCTCTGACACACAGGGCAGGAGGAACAATAATTTTCTATGTCCTTCATCACCCCCGGCCAATAGAATCTCTGTAATACCCTCTCTCGGGTTTTCTCTGTCCCCAGATGACCTCCAAGAATGTGCCCATGGGCCAACTCCAACACCAACTTCCTGTAAGGTTTGGGCACCACAAGCTGCTCAATGGTTTCTTCTGCCCTTTTTGCCACCCGATACAGTAGGTCCTTCTCTACGCTGAAGTATGGGTAAGTGCAGGTATTATCTGGGTTCACTAACTCGCCATCTATTTTCACTACGTTTTCCCGTGCCTTTATTAGGGCGGGGTCTTTCAACTGTTCTGTGGCAAAGTTTTCCCTGTGAACCTCAAGATCAGAAAACTCCACAGACGGTAGGTTTTCGTCTGAGGAGGTGGGCTCCTCTCCAGTTTCTTGAGTCTCCCCTGCCAATACTGATAAGGGAAATTCCGGAGAGTCCTCACCACTCTCAGGGGAGTTCTGGCTATCACATTCCTGGTACATAGGGGCACCAGTGGGGGGCTCAGGATCATCCCACAGTTCCCAGAACTTCGGAAAATCCCTTCCCACAATGGCGTCATGCGGTAACTGAGATACTAAGCCCACTGGATGAGAGAGGGTACCTTTGGGGGTCTCGAAACACACTGTAGTCACTGGATACTCTCGGGTGTCCCCATGCACACAAATAACAGCTACCTTGCTATTCCCAAAGACCTCTGTTTTAACTAACTCAGCCTTTATCAGGGTCACAAGGCTACCTGAATCCAGCAATACCACAACATTTCTACCATTAACACACATTTTGCATAAATGTTTCTCAGTTCCTCGAATGGCAGTGCATGCGACTGTCGCACACAGCGACTGACGTCTGCCCGTCAGAAAGTCACACTGCATGGGTTCCTCCACAACCGGGCAATTGGCTGCAATATGTCCCGCTTGCCGGCAGCGGTAGCAAACGATCCTTCTTGCCGCCTCTTGAGCCGCTGATTTCCCAGGCTGTTCTCGCCAAACTTGGGGTAGAGCTCCCACCCTCTCACTCTCTCCACCCTCACCCCTTGGAATCCTCTTATCCGCCCCTGGGGATGGTCTGGTCTTAGGGTGGAAAGTCCGAGTGTCTCTGGAAGAGGCCGTCAGGTTCTCTGTAGCCAAGTATTTCTCCACACGATCCACAAGACCATCGGCCGTCTCTGGGTCTCCATGGCTTACCCACTTTTGGATGGCAGTAGGAAGAGCTCTCAAAAACCGATCCATTACAACACGTTCCACAATCTTTGGTGCGGACAAAGTCTCTGGCTGTAGCCACTTTCTGCTCAGGTGAACGAGATCATACATTTGAGACCTGGGGGGTTTTCCAAGCTGGAAAGTCCAGTTATGCACACGCTGAGCCCGGACAGCCTGGGTGACACCCAGCCTTGCCAAAATTTCAGCTTTTAGCATCACATAGTCTTTTGCTTGGTTAGGCTCTAGGTCATAGTAAGCTTTCTGCGATTCACCAGTTAACAGAGGAGCCACCAGTCCAGCCCACTGCTCCTCAGGCCACTTTTCTCTTTCAGCGGTCCTTTCAAATGTGGTCAAAAATACCTCTGGATCATCCTCTCCAGTCATTTTTGTCAATAAACGACTCACCCCAAAGGACGCGGTATTAGTGGGACGGCTTTCCTCACTGGTCTGCGGACGTTGCTGCATTACTGCTTCCATCTGTTGTTGTAGTCTCTGCTCTTGCTTCTGCAACAGGTCTATGAAGCGGGCCTCAGTTTGCTGCTGGGCTTGTTGCTGAGCCTCCAGACTCTGTTGGAAAGTTGCGTTTGTCTGCTGCTGGGCTGCAAGGCTCTGTTGATGAGCTTGCTGCTGGGCTGCGAAGTTCTGTTGTTGAGCTGCAAGACTCTTTTGCAAACCTGCATTTGTCTGCTGTTGATTTGCATTTGCTAGAGCCAGCTGCTTCAGTATCTCCTCCATGCTGGCTTAAAAAAAAACTGCCACTGGTTCTCCACCAACTGTGAGGGGGTTAGCTCGGCAGCGGGTGTGTGTGACCCCCGGGATGGGCTCCCCACACAAAAACAGGCCCAGCAAACGGAGGTTGTGGTTTTCAAAATCAAAAAGGTGCGGTTTATTTTCTATTTACAGTGACAAAACACAGCAAAGCAAAAGAAACATAAATAAAATAAATCCTGGTCAACTTGACCTCTGACTAAACATACAGGTTTCCTAACTAACAACTGGGATCAGCCTAGTGCTGTCCTAGTCCCTAAGTCCCTGGTTTTAAATGTCCAAGCAAATAGCCACACAGGCTTTGTCTCACCGCACAGGGGTTCACTCTCCCTAGACAGTCCACACAGGTCTGGGTTTAGGCATGAGCAAACACCTAATGAATCTGGGAGTTCTTATAGAGGCCTAAATGAGCTGACAAGCTTCAGCTGGTCTCATCAACTCCCTGTCTGCACGACGCCCCACACTCTCCCTAGAGGTATGAGTCATCCATGAGCCCACTAGCCTCAGCTGGGCTTATACAACTCTCCACCTAGTTGTATAAGTCGGCGTAAAGCCTGAATCTGGGCGAAATATATCTACCCCCCTGGATGCAACCAGGTGACTTTACCTTCCTGCTGTCACAATATATATATATATATATATATATACATACATATATATATATATATATATATATATATATATATATATATATATATATATATATATATATACATACACACACACACTTTTTTTTATTTATTCATTATTCCAAAACATAACAAGTAAGACAGTTCATACAAAAAAACTTGCGCAAATTAATTTTGATATTTACCTATAATTTTCCATTAACTGGATTTTTAAAAAGACAGTTATAGCATATAGCTTTTGGGAAGATGAAAGAGAATGAAAAAACCCAAAAGGATTGTTGTATGTCTTGATGATTCCATTAAAATATTCCTATTCCTCAGCTCCTTGGCCTGCACACCTATGGGACAATGTTGCTTCTTTTATTTCATATATCATGAAGAATGCATCAGGAAGAGTGGGAATTGTAGCAGAAACACTCAACCAGTGCCGGGACAAGGTCATTTAGAGCCCAGGGTGAACATGCCAAACTGCCCCCCCCCCCCCCACAAAAAAAAATATAAAAAATTGAGCACTAATCTGCATGCTTACCGCCAAGCATAAATTCTCCTTCCTCCCAGTACAAATCCACCCCCCCTGCTGAAATCCCCCCAGCACAAATCTTTGCCCCCTCCAAAAAAAAAATCCCCCCTCCTAGCACAAATCCTGTATCCCTCAAATTCCCCTCCCCCTAGTACACATCCTCTACTCTATCCTAAAAATAAAGATTTTTTGGAGAAAAAAAATAATACATAAGAAATAACAATGAAAAAATATTCAACAGTCAATATACAGCTGGCATTTATTAACTTTTAAAAACTTGTGATTAGGGCTATAATGCTAATTCTGGCACCAAGAATCAGAGGTTTCCAGGAGCCAGAATGACAGGTATTTGTGAATAGCTGTGGTTGCTCAGCCTATACAAAGCAATGTCAGGCTGATGGAAGCCACAACTTAGACCCTACTCTGAAATTTAAGGGCAGTCTGAGCCAGTAATTGGGCTCAGACCAATTGTGTTCAAGTTGTTGTTCTGCTCGGGGTGTGATACTGCCCGGCATTATTATTCTCCTTTGCCTGCAGGTGGCGCTGTCACCGCCGGCACGGGCTGGATTATGGGGGTATCACAGCACCTTGGGTGTCCTCTCTCGGCAGCCGTGCTGTGGGTGTGGTCTACCCGCTGTGCATGCTGGGAGAGGGTACAAAAGGGGCAGACACTTTTTGGCGTGAGGCGATTCCAGGGGGACCCCAGGGCTTACAGGGGGGGACCTCTGGTCCAGTTAGTGTGCCTCGTGGCCCGCATGGCACAAGGTGCGCTAGAGTGTTTAGGCCTTGGGCACCTTCTGCCCTGTTGCTACATTGTAGGCCCAGCTCCGCTGACTAGGGCCTACACTTCAGAGAAGGATCCCAGGCTGCCCGTTTGTAGGGGGCCCATTTTTAGGAAAGGAGTTCCAGGGGAAGAACAGTCCCAGTGGAGATAGCAATGGTACTGCTGTCTCGGGGAGAGGTCTGGAGGCCTGCCTAAAGGGGAATCCATCATCTCTGATGTCCGTGCTCCATCCCGGCTGCTAGGACTGCTCTCATAGGAACTATCCGGATGAGCAATGCCCACTCAGGCTTGAGTGGCGACGAGTGTAGATATTGGACTTAAGTGTTGCGTGCCTGAACCTTTCCCCACATCTTTCAACTCTTCTACTCTTGCTTCTTCAAGTTTAACTCAAAGTGCAGAAAAAGAATAAAGCCTTGCTGATTAGGTTTTACTCAAGTGTGGACATTGGCCCAACGCTGTATCCTGGCCTAGGCAAACAAGGCCCAGGCCTAGGGCAGCACTTTGCAGGGGGGCAGCACGGAAACAGTCCCCGCCGGCTTGTGCTACACTGTTAGTGTAACGCAAGCTGCTTCTAATTTTGACTGTCCTATCATCCTGGACCACAAACCTTCCTCACTGTGCTATATGTTTTCTGCTGCACCATTGGCATGGTTATATCTTCTTTGTCCTCTCCATAAATTTATCAGAAATTTGTGCTTAAAGTAGGAGTATAGGCAACACTTTTTTTTCCATTTTGGATAGAGTAAGGGAGGGTTATAGCCCCTGTCAGTTTATTTTTTACCATCCCTGTCCCATTGCAGAGATTTCCCTTCACTTCCCGCTCCATAGCCAAACAGGAAGTGAGAGGAAATCTATGCAAATTAAGGGAATCCATTGCACCCCCCCCCCCCAGGCCCTAAGAACTAGTGTCCCCACTCAAAAATTTAAGGGTGGGTCTTAAACAGAAAGGGGTGTGGCCTTGACAGGAAGGGGTTGGTCATATTTAAATTAGGGGGTGCACAAGTTGAGTCAGGCCTAGGGCAGCACAAAACCTAAATACACTACTGCATTGGCCTTATTCCAAGGAGTCGTCGGTGTGCCTAGACAACGGAGCTAAAGGATCCACTTGTAGGAGGTATTTTGCTGCAGACCCAAAGTAACGAAACCAGTAGATCCCATCAACAACACATACGACGGCACTATAAAGGGGAAGTTCAATTCAAACGGCGCCACCCTTTGGGCTGCTTTTGCTGATCCTCGTGTTAGTAAAAGTTTGGTGAGAGACGATTTGCGCTTTTCAGTCTTCGTGCATTTCAGTCCGTTACAGTGTGACGAATGTGCTATCTCCATTACGAACGCTAGATTTACCAGAATGAGCGCTTCCGTCTCATACTTGATTATGAGCATGCACGCTTTTTTTCCCCTCGGCAAAGCATACACACAAGCGGTTTTCGCGACGGGAAAAAGACCGCCGGGAATCCTGATGCGAAAAAAGAGAGCTGGTCCTCTTTTTTTTGGCCAGTTTTCTCGTCAGGAAAACTGCGATGGAGCATACACACGGCCAGTTTTCCCGGGCCAAAAGCAATCATGGCAGTTTTCTCGTCGGGAAAACCGGTTGTGTGTACGAGGCATGAGAGCAATTGAAGGGAGTTTTTATTAATAAAGAATATATACTTAAATCATTTTTTTTTCTTTTTTAACAAGTGTTTAGTGTCACTTTAATACACAAACTACAAGAACATTAATACACACTGAAAATGCAACTTTGCAGAGAATCAACTAAGTGAAGTAATTGTAGTTGAATCTGTTAGACGCAAAGAATGTATTTTGTACTTTCTGAAAGATTATTCTGTAATATTCAGTGAGATTAAGGTCACACAGATTTTCAGCAATGATAAATTCCTGAATAATAGGGAGAACTCAGAGAGCAGAGAATGAGGGAAGACTTCATTCTGAATAATAGCACAGTTATGGGGGTGAGAACAGGAAAATGAAAGAAAATTGGTTTCTTTAAAATCTAACTTCGGGCTGAGCTTAAAAAAAATAAAAACGCTCCTAACTTATGGAGAAAACAATGCTTACAGTGCATTGAAAAAGTATTCATACCCCTTGAAATTTTCCACATGTTGTCATGTTACAGCCAAAACGTAAATGCATTTTATTGGGATTTTATGTGATAGACCAACACAAAGTGGCACATAATTGAGAATTGGAAGGAAAATGATAAATGTTTTTCTTTTTTTTTTTTACAAATTAATATGTGAAAAGTGTGGAGTGCATTTGTATTCAGCCCCCCTGAGTCAATACTTTGTAGAACCACCTTTCACTGGAATTACAGCTGCAAGTCTTTTTGGGGATGTCTCTACCAGCTTTGTACATCTAGAGAGTGACATTGTTGCCCATTCTTCTTTGCAAAATAGCTCAAGCTCTGTCAGATTGGATGGAGAGCGTCTGTGAACAGTAATTTTCTAGTCTTGCCACAGATTCTCTATTGGATTTAGGTCTTGACTTTGACTGGGCCATTCTAACACATGAATATTCTTTGATCTAAACCATTCCATTGTATCTCTGGCTGTATGTTTAGGGTTGTTGTCCTGCTGGAAGGTGAACCTCCGCCCCAGTCTCAAGTCTTTTGAAGACTCTAACATGTTTTCTTCTAATATTGCCCTGTATTTGGCTCCATCCATCTTCCTATCAACTCTGACCAGCTTCCCTGTCCCTGCTGAAGAAACGCATCCCCATAATGTGATAATGCCACCACCATGTTTCACAGTGGGGATGGTGTGTTCAGGGTGATGTGCAGTGTTAGTTTTCTGCCACACATGGCGTTTTGCTTTTAGGCCAAAAAGTTCAATTTTGGTCTCATCTGACCAGAGCACCTTCTTCCACATGTTTGTTGTGTCCCCCACATGGCTTTTCACAAACAGCAAACGGGACTTCTTATGGCTTTCTTCAACATTTGCTTTCTTCTTGCCATTCTTCCATAAAGACCAGATTTGTGGAGTGCACGACTAATAGTCGTCCTGTGGACAGATTCTCCCACCTGAGCTGTGGATCTCTGCAGCTCCTCCAGAGTTACCATGGGCCTCTTGGCTGCTTCTCTGATTAATGCTCTCCTTGCTCGGCCTGTCAGTTTAGCTGGAAGGCCATGTCTTGGTAGGTTTGCAGTTGTGCCATTCACTTTCTATTTTTGGATGATGGATTGAACAGTGCTCTGTGAGATGTTCAAAGCTTGGGATATTTGTTTTTATAACCTAACCCTGCTTTACACTTTTCCTAAATCACATTCTTCCTCTTTGCCTGTTTCAGTTGCAATGACCAGTCCCCCAAAGCTACATTTCCTGCTAGTCTCTGGCTGGTCTTGTCACCGCCCCTTTCAATTACATCATTACACACATTTCAGAACCAGTTGTCGCTACAGGTCCTGCATTATATATAATAATGATGGAGTGCCTGCTTTTTTATGTCTTTAAAATAGATCTGAACTGTTGAAGCATTGCCCAAAAATGCAGAGGAGAGTTGAGAGTTGAAAGGTATCTTAATATCTTAATATAGCGCGGTCTTACCCCGAAGGGTCCCGACGTGCATAGCAGAGTTCCTGGGAAAAGAGGACCCAGGAACCAGAAGCAGCACAGAGTGGCAGAAAGGGTGGAAGAGAGAGGCTACGCAGGGAAGGCTTGCGTGAAAAGCCAAGTCTTCAGTAACCCGCGGAAGACCGGAATAGTAATCCCACGATCTGTAAAAAGCTGTGGCAGAACGTACTTGTCAGATTATGCCTCGCTGTTGCAGTGCGGGTTTTCCCTGTGCTGAAGGCAGTGTTTTGTGTGTGTTGCAGGGCGGGTTCAGGGTGTTGAATGGTGAGTTTTGCCTGTGTCTAAGGACGGGTTGCAACACACAAAAAACCCGCCCTTCAGCACACTGAACCCGCTCTGCAACACACAAAAAACCCGCCCTTCAGCACACTGAACCCGCTCTGCAACACACATAAAAACCCGCCCTTCAGCACACTGAACCCGCTCTGCAACACACACAAAACCCGCCCTTCAGCACACTGAACCTGCTCTGCAACACACACAAAATGTGCCCTGCAACAGCGAGGCAGAATCTGACAAATACGTTCTCCCAGGGCATTTTGCAGATCGTCGGATACTGCCTCTGACGATCTGCACATGCGCTGTGTTGACATAACGCCAGCTGATCAACATATCAGCTGGAGTGAAGATTGATACTGCGCATGCGCCGACCCATAGGAGGCATTACCTGAAGGGAGGCATTTTTTCGACACCGGCACTCACTGCAGCGCCTGGCTCAGCCCACTGTCAGCTAAAAACAGATTACAGGAGTGCAGATTGAACTGCACCCCTATGATCCATAAGAGGAGTATGTCCAAAAAAAGCTTGGCCATACTTCTCCAAGTCTGGTGAGACTAGCGGTGTGTCAGATGATCTCACACTGCAGACATACAGCTATGATGTTCAAGGCAAAGATAGCGTACTGTTATTTTCCAGTAGAAATTCAAGATAAAGATACATTTTTCAGGGTACTGCGTAGGCACAATTAACATTTCTAGGTGGCCTATAAGATAAGAAACCTCCACTTTTTGAGTTTAGGTTCACTTTAACCACTTCAGCCCCAGAAGAATTGGCTGCTCAATGTCCAGGCCATTTTTTGTGATTCGGCACTGTGTTGCTTTAACTGACAATTGCGCGGTCGTGCGACGCTGCACCAAAACAAAATTGACGTCCTTTTTTTCCCACAAATTTATTTTGGTGATATTTGATCATCTCTGCGATTTAAATTTTTTGTGCTATAAACAAAAAAAGAGCGACAATTTTGAAAAAAAACCACAATATTTTGTACTTTTTGCTATTAATAAATATGCCCAATTTTGTTTTAAAAAAGCAATTTTTTTCTCAGTTTAGGCCGATATGTATTCTTCTACATATTTTTGGTAATAAAAATCGCAATAAGCGTATATTGATTGGTTTGCGCAAAAGTTATAGCGTCTACAAAATAGTGGATAGATTTATGGCATTTTTATTATTATTTTTTTTTTTACTAGTAATGGTGGCGATCTGCGATTTTTATCGGGGCTGTGACATTATGGCGGACACATCGGACACTTTTGACACATTTTTGGGACCATTGGCATTTATACAGCGATCAGTGTTATAAAGATGCACTGATTACTGTAAAAATGTCACTGGCAGGGAAGGGGTTAACACTAGGGGCGATCCAGGGGTTAATTGTGTTCCCTGACTGTGTGTTCTAACTGTGGGGGGAGGGGACTAACTAGAGAAAATGACAGATCGTGGTTCCTAGCTATTAGGAACTCACAATCTGTCTCTCCTCACAGAACAGAACAGGGATTTGTGTGTTTACACACACACCCCTGTTCTGCCTCTTGTGCCTGCGATCGCTCACGGCTGGTGGTCATCGCAACCGCCGGTCACGAGCATCGGCACCCCCGCGCACGCCTGCTATCCCGCTTCAAGGGACTGACGTACAGCTACGACAGTTTGTGGGATCTTGCCGACTTGCCGCAGTATAATGACGGCTGCTGGTCGGCAAGTGGTTAAAGAGGAAGTAAACCCTGATGGGTTTTACTTCCTCTTTTTTCCCCACAAAGTAAAAATCGCATAGTAGCCAATTATTTGCCACTTACCTGCAAACGAAACCTGCGATGTCCCCGCTGGTGGCCACATCCATCTGCACCCCTCTTCCTTCCTTCAAGGGCTGTGGACACCGGCTCAGTGTGCACGTGCCGATGATGTCGACGCAATAGTATATGGCAAATATCTCCCAAACCGTGCAGGTTTAGGAGATATTTCCAGTACCTACAGGAAAAGCCTTATTTTAGGCTTACCTGTAGGTAAAAGTGGTGTAACTAGGTTTACAACCACTTTAATAGAGCCATTTTAGCGGCACCTAGATCAGCTTTCTCAACTTTTTTTTTTTTTTTTTTACATGGTGGAACCCTTGTAATAACTTTCTGCTCTCAGAGAACTGTGTCCAATAATACTATATGTACAGTTCACTGTACCTTAGTATAATGGTCACAGGGGAGAATGTTCCAATGGTGGTCATTGGGAAGAATCCCCTCTAAGACCCTCTTCACACTGATGTGCTTTGCAGGCGCTATACCGCTAAAAATAGCGCCTGCAAAGTGCCCAGAAAGAGTGGCTCCTTTCACTCCAGTGTGAAAGCCCGAGGGCCCGAGAGCATAGAACAGGACAAAGAGGAGGAGGCCTAGCAGTAATTTACAAGGACCACTTTACGTTCATCAAACCAACTCTACAGAACGCATTACCTTTTATGGAAACGCTCACTTTGCAACTTCAAACGACACCCCAGGACACCATCCACATACTGCTCTGCTACAGACCACCGGGACCAAAGACACAACACCTCACACATTTCGATTAGTTTTTCTCGACATACACCATGAAAACCAAAAACCTCCTGCTACTCGGGGACTTCAACCTCTGGGCCAACGCCCCCGAAGACCCTATAGCAACCGCCTGCATCGACCAACTAGAAAAACTAGGCTTGCAACAACTGGTAAATACTCCTACACATGTATCAGGTCACACTCTCGACCTAATCTTCAAACAAAATATGGACATCAACACACTGGACAACCAGCCTCTACCATGGACAGACCACCATGCCATCAAATTTACTATAACGACCAACACCACCCGCCAAAAATCAATACAATCAGCAACAACACACTGGACAAGATCACAGAAGAAACTATACTCTGAACTTTTCAAAACCACACTTACGGAACAATATGGAAATGCTAAACCAAAACCACTCAACAGAAGAAACACTCAACTCCCTGAACAAAGCTTTGCTACAGACAGCAGACACGGTAGCTCCAAGACGCAGAGCACGCATCCGCAAAAACAACGCAGGCTGGTTCAATGACGCCCTTACTTTACTGAAACAAGAACGCAGAAGGAGCATGGAGAAGAAATTCAACAAAAGAGAACTACACAATCTACAAAGCACTCACCAGGAAATATCATAAAGCAATCTTCAAAGCAAAAAAAGACCATTTCACTAACACCATCTCAAAAGCCCTAAACCGCCCCTGCGAACTCTTTAAACTAGTGGCCCAGACCATGAATCCCACCTGCTTGGAGTCTTCAGCAAACGAAACACAGGAATTCTGCAATGAACTGTCCAATTTTTTTATCAACAAAATCGATAACATTAGGAAAATAATTCAGCAGGAAAAATAAAACAACCCCACACGGCCAAAGGAAGAAAAGAACCAGATAAATAATCTGCAACCAAAGAAATTTACTCTGGTCCCAATTACAATCGACACTACTAAAAACATCATCAGAAGCCTCCGAGATAGCACTTTACCGAACGACATCATTCCAGCAAAATTGCTGAAAGAATGTACCGACATCTTGGCACCCCTCATAACACACTTCATCAACCAATCGTTCAAAGAAGGTATTGTGCCGACTTCCCTTAAACAAGGAATAATCAAACCCCTCCTAAAGAAACCTAACCTTGACCCGAATGACCCAAATTTTAGAAGACCAGTAACAAGCCTGAACACCATCTCCAAGATCATCGATAAAGTTGTAACACAACAGCTACAACTTCATTTGGATACCCACAAACTCCTGGATCCACTTCAATCGGGGTTCCGCCCAGGCCATGGGACGGAAATGGCACTTCTTAAAATATGGGACGATGCACTAGAAGCAGCAGATGACGGAAAATCGTGTCTCCTGGTGCTGCTGGACCTCAGTGCAGCCTTTGATACAGTAGATCACAAAATTCTACTTACGCGCCTCACAGAAGTAGCAAGAGTCGCAGACGAGGACCTACCATGGTTCACATCCTTTTTGGAAAACAGATCCCAGACAGTGAAACTGGGAGCCTTCACCTCGGCACCACGCATAAATACATGCAGAGTCCCTCAAGGATCACCCCTGTCACCGGTACTCTTCAACATCTACCTCCGGCCACTCCTCAAAATCATCAGTGAACAGGACCTACATTATCACTCCTATGCAGACGACACTCAACTTTACTTTCGCATCAAAAACAAAAAAGATCAATATTAGGGACTGGAAAAATGCCTTACATTAATCAACAATTGGATGACAGAGAGCTCCCTCAAGCTTAATGCATCCAAAACAGAACTGTTCATTTTCCACGCTAACCGAAAGGAAAACGCCAGGACCACATGGACGCCACCCACCATCCTTGGACAAAACATAACCCCAAGCACCAAAGTTAAAAGCCTGGGAGTCACCTTTAACTCAGATATGACTATGGACGCACAAATAGGATCAGTAGTCAGCGGATCGCACCACCTTCTCCGCCTGCAACGAAGACTTATCCCCTTCATCCCAGAAAAAGACAGAGCAGTAGTAGTCGGAACCATCATCAATTCCTGACTTGACTACGCTAACTCCCTCTACCTAGGACTATCCAAATACCAGATGGCACGTCTACAAGTCATCCACAACACAGCGGCCAGACTGGTAACAGGGAAAAAACCCTGGGAATCAATCACATCATCCCTGAGAAGCCTCCACTGGCTATCCGTAAAGGATCGGGTCACATTCAAGACCCTTTGCCTCACCCACAAATATGCACAAGGAAAGGCACCTCAATATCTATGCAAAAAAAAAAAAACACTACACCACCACTCGCGACCTTCGATCAACCAACCAAAACCTCCTCCACATCCCCAAGACGCACTACAAAGCCAAGGGAGAATAAAGGTTTGCTGTCCAAGGACCAAGGCTATGGAATGCACTACCCACGAACATCTGCATGGAAGAAAACCATCGGGCCTTCCGGAAAAAACTAAAGACCCATCTCTTCTAATGATCTCAACGACACTGGATGCCAAGCGCCTTGAGGCGATTTAGTTCGCAATTGCAGCGCTATACAAGTTCTCACTCACTCACTCACTCACACCACTTCTTCACCGCACCAAAGATGCTGCTAGCAGGACTTTTTTTAGCATCCTGCCAGCGCATTGCTGTTGGTGTGTATACCGCTCCTCCACCGCTCCTGCCCATTGAAATGAATGGGCACCGCGGCTATACCGCCGGTAAAGCGCTGCTGCAGCGGCGCTTTATGGGTGTTTTTAACCCTTTTTCGGCTGCTAGCAGAGGTTAAAAGTGCCCCGCTAGTGGCTGAATACCCCCGCCAATACGATGGTAAAGCGCCGCTAAAAATAGCGGCGCTTTACCGCCAACGCCGCCGACGCCCCAGTGTGAAAGGGGCCTTAGAGATAAATTTAGAGATTAGAGCAAAAAATGTCATTGTTGTCAGAGGATACCTATGTGCTCAAGGAACTCCAAGCAAATTCTGGAGGAACCCCAAGCAAACTCTGGAGGAACCCCAAGCAAACTCTGGAGGAACCCCAGGCAAACTATGGAGGAACCCCAAGCAAACTCTGGAGGAACCCCAAGCAAACTCTGGAGGAACCCTGGTTGAGAAAAGCTGACTTAGAACTGATTCTAAACAGATATTTCTTATATTTTTAGAACAAGAAAACCTTGTATGGACCATTTGCAAAATCTGGAACAAACATAACTGTACATTGGACAAATATTACAAAAAAGTCATTTTAATTAAGATGCCATGTGCCGCATATTGAGTGACATGTGTTAGCACATATTAACGACATTCTATATTTCTGGAACTCAAGACAGGAAGAGACAGAAATGATGTATTTGTGTAATTTAGTGAAAGGGCATAGCTCTGGCTCAATTTATAGATACTTGAGATAATTAACACTCTTCTGCTCAATAACGACATAAGAGTACGCTATAATTAAAGAGGCAATTTTAGTCTTTATTTTACAGATATATACGTTTTCAAAGTGGAGAATTTTAACTTTACAAAAAAGGATGGTAAATGTAAATAATTTTCATTGTAGAACATACACTATATTGTCAAAAGTATTGGGACACTTGCCCTTACGCGCACATGAACTTAAATGGCATCCCAGTCTTAGTCCGTAGGGTTCAATATTAAGTTGGCCCACCCTTTGCAGCTATAACAGCTTCAACTCTTCTGAGAAGGCTGTCCACAAGGTTTGGGAGTGTGTTTATGGGAATGTTTGACCATTCTTCCAGAAGCCCATTTGTGAGGTCAGGCACTGATGTTGGACGAGAAGGCCTGGCTCGCAGTCTCTGCTCTAATTCATCCCAGATGTGTTCTATCGGGTTGAGGTCAGGGCTCTGTGTAGGTCAGTCAAGTTCCTTCACCCCAAACTCGCTTATCCATGTCTTTATGGACCTTGCTTGGTACACTGGTCCAAATCATTTGGTGGAGGGGGGATTAGGGTGTGGGGTTGTTTTTCAGGGGTTGGGCTTGGCCCCTTAGTTCTAGTTAAGGGAACTCTTAAGGCATCAGCATACCAAGACATTTTGGATGATTTTATGCTCCCAACTTTGTGGGAACAGTTTGGGGATGGCCCCTTCCTGTTCCAACATGACTGCGCACCAGGGCACAAAGCAAGGTCCATGAAGACATGGATGAGTGAGTTTGGGGTGGAGAAACTTGACTAGCCTGCACAGAGTCCTGACCTCAACCCCATAGAACACCGTTAGGATGAATTAGAGCAGAGACTGCGAGCCAGGCCTTCTTGTCCACATCGGTGCCTGACCTCACAAATGCGCTTCTGGAAGAATGGTCAAACATTCCCATAGACACACTCTTAAACCTTGTGGACAGCATTGCTAGAAGAGTTGAAACTGTTATGGCTGCAAAGGGTGGGCCAACTCAATACTGAACCCTACGGACTAAGACTGGGATGTCATTAAAGTTCATGTGCGTGTAAAGGCAGGTGTCCCAATACTTTTGGTAAAGTAGTGTATATCCCATAGTGTATAGATGCTATAACGTTCGCGTAAACTAATCAATACATGCTTATTGGGATTTTTTCCCCAAAATATGTAGCAGAATACATATTTGTAAAATATATAATTTGGCCCTCATACTGAAAAGGTCTGAGAGTGACCCCTGATTTAGACTAATAAAGTAAATAATAATATTAATGATAAAAAAAATTGAAATAATTGGTGTTCATCTTGTCAATATCTCTGAAAAAGAGGTTTTATTCTCTCTCTCTTTTTAATATTGCCTTCTATGAAGGCAGTGTATATACAGTACATACACTGTACTAATGTCTTATTAATACACTATAATATAATAGAACAAATGCACATTCAAGCAATAGTCAAATGTAATTTCTTTTACGCAATTGTATAGGAAATTAATATAAATATTTGTCATTTTATATTTTAAGTCTTGTATCTGATTATGTCAGCTTTATATGATTACAACTATTACAGAGCTCCATGAAGCAGCTATATAGACCTATTTAATCGTCTGTGAAGGATTACTTCAGGGATTATTTCGTTTTCTGGGAAATGAAAACAAATTTAGGTTTATTTAAAAAAAAAAAAAAAGGGGGATTTGTATTACAGCATCAAATGTTTTCCAAAGGAATCTAAAAAAGAACAGTAGCCTTAAATCTCTGAAGAGGTCTAAATTTGGTTGGTGCATTACTGTCTTACAGGACTAAGACCATTACTAAGATCATGAGTTCAGTTCTTACCTGGGACCCTCTCTGCATGCTTTATCTTTTTTTTTAAATGTGGGCTCCATCACACAACCAACCAAAAACATGTGATATAGATAGCAATATTTTATTTAGTTGTATGTGATTATGAAAACTGAAGGTTCTGATTCTAAAAAATATATAATAATAATAATAATATTATATATATATATACAGTTGCAATAAAAAGTATGTGAACCCTTTTGGAATGATATGGATTTCTGCACAAATTGGTCATAAAATGTGATCTGATCTTCATCTAAGTCACATCAATAGACAATCAAAGTCTGCTTAAACTGTGAAGGAATGTGATGAGCATAATGTTAAACTAGAAAATGTCTATTCTCTATGCATCTTCACTATACTATAAAGTCTATATTGCTTTTTCATGTACACCACTGCTGTAATTCTTCCTTACTCAAATCAATTTCTAACAACAACCCCTCCCACCGAAAAGACTTGAGAAGACAGAAAATGGCGGATACCCCCCTCTCCCACACATCTTTGGAATGTGGATATGAAGATAGGACCAGAGGACAGCCCAGCTTAATCATCACGTTTCTGTACTCTTTTTGTATTGCAGCCAATCAGATGTGGTTTGCAGTCTTACATTAACATAATAGTGACGTATCATGCTGTGTGTAAAAAGTTTAGTACTGCCTGAAATAAATCATTAGATACGGAAGTAACGGATCTGCACGGATGTGTCGGAGTCTTTGCTTTCAAGCATGCATGCAATGTTATCTAAACTTTACAATTCGGAACAGTAGTAGAATCCATATTAACCCCTTTGTGGTTAAACGACCATTACAAAATTAATGACACACAAAGAATTAAATGTTACCATGTTTTTATTGAACACACCATGTAAACATTCACAGTGCAGGTGGAAAAAGTATGTGAACTCTTGGATTTAATAACTGGTTGAACCTCCTTTGGCAGCAATAACTTCAACCAAACGTTTCCTGTAGTTGCAGATTAGACGTGCACAACGGTCAGGAGTAATTCTTGACCATTCCTCTTTACAGAACTGTTTCAGTTCAGCAATATTCTTGGGATGTCTGGTGTGAATCGCTTTCTTGAGGTCATGCCACAGCATCTCAATCAAGTTGAGGTCAGGACTCTGACTGGGCCACTCCAGAAGGCGTATTTTCTTCTGTTTAAGCCATTCTGTTGTTGATTTACTTCTATGCTTTGGGTCGTTGTCCTGTTGCAACACCCATCTTCTGTTGAGCTTCAGCTGGTGGACAGATGGCCTTAAGTTCTCCTGCAAAATGTCTTGATAAACTTGGGAATAAATTTTTCCTTCGATGATAGCAATCCGTCCAGGCCCTGATGCAGCAAAGCAGCCCCAAACCATGATGCCCCCACCACCATACTTCACGGTTGGGATGAGGTTTTGATGTTGGTGTGCTGTGACTCTTTTTCTCCACACATAGTGTTGTGTGTTTCTTCCAAACAACTCAACTTTGGTTTCATCTGTCCACAGAATATTTTGCCAGTACTGCTGTGGAACATCCAGGTGCTCTTGTGCAAACTGTAAACGTGCAGCAATGTTTTTTTTGGACAGTAGTGGCTTCCTCTGTGATATCCTCCCATGAAATCCATTCTTGTTTAGTGTATTACGTATCGTCGATTCGCTAACAGGAATGTTAGCATATGCCAGAGACTTTTGTAAGTCTTTAGCTGACACTCTAGGACACTCTTCTTCACCTCATTGAGCAGTCTGCGCTGTGCTCTTGCAGTCATCTTTACAGGACGCCCACTCCTCGGGAGAGTAGCAGCAGGTCTGAACTTTCTCCATTTATAGACAATTTGTCTTACCATGGACTGATGAACAGCAAGGCTTTTGGAGATACTTTTATAACCCTTTCCAGCTTTATGCAAGTCAACAATTCCTAATCGTAGGTCTTCTGAGAGCTCTTTTGTGCGAGGCATCATTCACATCAGGCAATGCTTCTTTTCGAAAAGCAAACCCAGAACTGGTGTGTGTTTTTTATAGGGCAAGGAATCTGTAACCAACACCTCCAATCTCATCTCATTGATTGGACTCCAGTTGGCTGACACCTCACTCCAATTAGCTCTTGGAGATCTCATTAGTCTAGGGGTTCACATACTTTTTCCACCTGCACTGTGAATGTTTACATGGTGTGTTCAATAAAAAACATGGTAACATTTAATTCTGTGTGTTATTAGTTTAAGCAGACTGTGATTGTCTATTGTTGTGACTGAGATGTAGATCAGATCATATTTTATGACCAATTTGTCCAGAAATCCATATCATTCCAAAAGGGTTCACATACTTTTTATTGCAACTGTATATACATATACACACACACAGTATCGTACACCCCATTTTTATAAATATTTTATTATATATTTAACACTGAAGATATGACACTTTGCTACAATGTAAAGTAGTGAGTGTACAGCTTGTATAACAGTGTAAATTTGCTGTCCCCTCAAAATAACTCAACACACAGCCATTAATGTCTAAACTGCTGGCAACAAAAGTGAGTACACCCCTAAGTGAAAATGTCCGAATTGGGCCCAGTTAGCCATTTTACAAGCATGACTCCCACAGGCAGAGGCATGATGGGACTTATAGTTTTGCAAAAGCTGGAGGGCCGTCAGTTTGAGACCCCTGCACTAGAGGGTAAACCTGTCTGTTGTGACCAGTCTAACCTGAGGAAGTGAGCTCTCTAAATGTTCTTGTCCCCTCATTACTTTGGAGGAACTCATATCAAAGTCCCAGCGCCTCTTGGATGTTTTTTCTCCTGTGGTACAAAGTGTCTCAACACGAAAGTGCCTCTAACACTTAATCCCAACACTAAACCTAAACCATAGAATGTCTTGACCTCCTCTAACACTTAACATGACCCTAACACATAATTGTCACATTAATCCTTACATTTAACTTGGCCACTAAAGTCATCCCTTGACAACTCAACTATCCCTTCCCTACCATTAAAATGTTACTAAACCCACAACAATAAAATCAGTCTGTATGTGCAGCACATCATGCTTGTTATACTCACTGTGGAACCTGAGGGGTTAATCCTCTGTATTGTGTAAAAAGGATGTTTGATCCTGTATGCACAGATCCTCCCCTTCTTGCATTGTCCACATATCATGTCCAGATTAGACAGAGTTTCTGGAGTCAGGCTGCACATGCTCAGTTTGGTGTGTATTGCTGGAGAGTTTTTTTTTCTTGTGAGAGCGCATGTGATCAGCACAGGACCAATCAGCACTGTCCAAACAGAGGGTCAGGGGTCCTGCATCCTGATAGAACAGCCAGTGCATTATGAAAACTCCTCATGCAAGGTTTAACTAGACACTGACAGAAGTCACAAGACTGCTCTAACTGCTAATGAGAAAATGTATTTAGCTGTTTATATTTACTAAAATACTGTGTAGCGCACTCACCCCCTTCACCTGCCTTTGGCTCCTCGCAGGGAGAGAGGGCACACCACGCCACAAGCCCGTACCCTCCTGTGTGAGGAGGTTGAGCGGTGTTGTTGGTGGGTCTCCACAGCCAGAAAACCAGGATCCTCCAGAGAATGGTTCTCACCTCTATAGTTAAAAAAGATAAGTCCTTGCTTTCCCCCAGTGACTTGAATGTCCACATCAGCTGTAACTCCAACTTAGAGTTTATTTCTCGTAAATAACACAGTCTCTGATAAGAAAAGGTTGGAGCAAGAACAGGACAGCATGGTGTGGGAGAGGTCCAGGCACAAACGTAATCACTTCACTGCTCGGCTTCTCAAGCAGACTCAGCCCATATGGATAGTCTCCCTAAATAGGGACTAGCAGCCAAATGGTACTCTAACTTAACTGCACAGTCTCTGCCACAGACTTGGTGAACTTGGTCTCTGCCACAGACCTGGTGAACTTGGTCTCTGCCACAGACCTGGTGAACTTGGTGTTTCAAAGCTTGACCTCTTTGTAAGGAGAAGACATCCGTCCAGAGAGTTACCGGGCCCCTTCCTTCACCGTGACTTCTCACCGGTCCCTCGGAACGGTTCCTCCTCGTCTAAGATGCGGGTCCCCTCACAAGGCGGCACCCTGGGAATCCTCGATCCTTGATGGGCCCCAGCCGAAGGCACTGGGCCCAAGGCTTTTGCTGCAGCCCCAGGGCTAAAGGTGCCTGGGACTGATTCACCGACCTCCGCCCCTGGGCCAAAGGTGCCCAGGGCGGACAGGAACACACTCCCTGGGGTAGGACCCCCGACCACGACAGAACAGACAGAACAGGCAGCGTCTGCCCCTTTTATATCCTCTCCCAGCACGCACAGCAGGCCTACCACACCCACTGTACGGCTGCTGAGAGGGGACACACAAGGCACAGCACTGTATCAGCGGTTCAACCCTGGCCTACCATGGCAGCGCCACCTGCAGGCCACAGGGAACCATACACCGATACTCTCCCTGCAGACAAAATGGTTGACAGAATCCTGACAAATGGAGTGTTTGAGCATAACTACCACTCAAACACTTCCCCTAAATTTAGGACCCCACTACAACTGTAATTGTATTTCTATGTTGAGTGTACTGTGGGAGACCAGATATAGCGAAAGTAGGCTCCTGGGTTTAGTAAAAATAAACTTAGGAAGGGAAGTATGAATAACCCTGTGTCACGTACCTGGATCGTGAGCCTGACGTGTAGAGGAGAGCCTCTCTTGCCGCACCGGCTTGTGGGCCCCTGAGGTTGAGACAGCAGCCACAGAAGCACGGTGACGCAGGAGTGCCTAGGTTTAGTCCAGTATTTGGTATGCCTGGATGCTCGTGGCTGGTGATGCAGCAGGCAGACTGGCAGGACTAAGTAGACCAGAACTGTGGCAGGCTGGATCGCAGATGAAGCAGGAACTGGTGCGATTCGCAGAGCAGAACTGTAGCAGGCTGAGGGAGCAAATGCAGAGTCAGGCAGGCTGGGTCGGTAACGTTCTGGCAGATCAGCAGAGCAGCAGAGAAGTCCAAAAACAAGCCGGAGTCAAGGTATCAAGCAGACAGGGTTAATGAGAGCAAGCCGGGTCAAGGATCAGAGGTCAGCACAGATAACAGGTTTCAGACACACAGGAGCTGCAGACCAAACAGCAAAGAGTCTTTGGTGCGCTCACTTTAAATAGCCCCTTTGGAGCCAATGTTGGTGACAGGCGCGCTGACGCGCAGTGAATGCGTGTGTTTGCCGTGCAATTTCTGCTGCACGGCTATGCCTTTCCTGACACCCTGTAACACGCCTACACACAGTGTGTGCATTCTCTTATATTTAAAAATGGCCTACAAAAAAAAAAGGGTTAGTGTAAAAATAAAAGATCCGAACACAAGAAAAACAGTTACCTATAGAGACTAATTGGCATCAAGGGGATAATAGTACTACATTACCTTTATTGAAAATGTGTAACAATGCACAAGTACTAAAACCTTAATAATTCTACATCCATCACCATATAAAAAGAATGACAACATTGTCACCCATAGCACACAGACATAAACCCCCCCTACAGGACATCAGGATTGGGCCACAAATACGATAGGTAGGGTCTGAAAATGGACCAGACGCCCATATATAAAGTGCCTCCCAGGTGCACACAAGTGAAATGCCAACAAGACCAATGTTTATCAGGACTGTGCGTATCTGACCAAGACTTGGTCCAAGGCCCATTTCACACTGAGGTGCTTTTAAACTGCCAGTAAAACACTGAAGAGCTTTTCAGGAGCTTTTGAAGAGCTTTTCAGGAGCTTTTGAAGAGCTTCCCATTAATTTCAATGGAGAGGGACGTTTTTTCACCGCCCTGCCAGCGCACTGCCCCAGTGTGAAAGCATTCATTGATTTTAATGGAAATAGGTTTTTGTATGCTTTTCAGGCGCTATTCATAGCTTGAAAGAGCCTGAAAAGCACCTCAGTGTGAAAGGGGTCTAAGTATGTGAGGATAGTTGCAAAAAGGGACAGACTATGCAAAGCTGATAATGGCAATTCAGAGAGGATACCTTGGTTGCTACTTTGCACCCTAAATTATAAACCCTAAAATTATTATACCCTAAATAGGTTTATTAACATTTTAGTACTTGCAATAAATCTAATTTTGTACCATTAACCCCTTGATGCCAATTGGTCTCTATAAGTAACCACCTTTCTTGTGTTCAGATATTTTACCTTTACACTAACCCATTTTTCTTGGGTTTAGTAACACTTTAACACTGTACCTCTAGAAATGTGCGATTTGTTTCATTGCAAATTGAAAAATCAAAAACATGTATATCTGCCGTCTTGACCTTGATAGACTGTTTAGAATGTGCACATCCTGTTAGAGTTTTCACTTCCTGGTTCCCCTGTAGGAGGAGATTATTGCTAGACACTGTGAGAAAGCTGATTGGAGGAAAGGCACACACCCCTCCCCACACATGTAGAGGTTGTCTGTATATAGTTTAGCTGTCTGCTAATCTATTTATAGCAACCTCCTCCAACACACTTCTATCTCTGGGCCTTGGAGAGCTTGTCAAAAGTTATCAGGCTGATAACAGAGGAACGGGGCAGGACAGTGCTATGAGACTAAGTGCTTTGGAGAGAGATAAGAAAATACTACAGATATATGTGCTCAGCTCAAATTTCATGAATCGGGTTTACATCCACTTTAATGTTTGAAGTATTAAAAAAAAAAAACGCAACGACATAACGAATGATCCGAATTAATTCAGATTCACTTGTTTTTATTCATTTTGTATTGGGGTTGAGAGACCATTCATTTATTTTGTATGTGTGCAGCCCAACAAAGGAATAGGGAAAATAATTCCACTTACTGTAGCTGCAGAGTTTTAACATTAGGACACTTACCTGTCCTGGAGTCCAGCTTTGTTGGTACCGCAGCTGATGTTGACATCAGCTGGTCGGGTGCTGCTGCCGCCATTGCTGATAAGGGACCTGGCAATGTAGCCCTTCGGCTTCACGGCCGGGCTCCTACTGCGCATGCATGAAGCGTGCTGCACTCTCTCACTGACCCGGCAGAAGGGGAGGGAGGAGGAAGGGGGGCCAAGCTGCTGACGTACTTCGCCGTAGCCTGGTCTCCCAGAAATGGGGACAGGGTACCAAATGTGGCACCGGAGGGGGCGAGGAATAAGATAAGCAGAAGTTTCACTTTTGGGTGGAACTCTGCTTTAATAACATAGCGAATGAAAACATAACTTCAGAAAATACGAATTGATTTGGAACAACGAATATATACTCTCCCGAAATAACGATTGTTCCGAAAACCAATCATTCTAACATAATGATTATGATAAAACTAAGTGATTTACTCATAGGTGTGCGCACAGGGTGTGCCGGTTGTGCCTGGGCACACCCTAATCACCCCATGCAGTGCTGATTTCCCCTGCTTTCTGGCGCCCCCCGTCTCCTCCCTGCAGTGCTGTCAGCTTAACTCCTCACCTGTCCCACCAGCTGCTGCGGGGGGGATGTTTCAGGACGGAGAGCGAGGGAAAGGGGCTGGTAAATATTTAATTTACCCCTTCCTTTTCTGGATGAACACAGTGAGTGATCTGTACCAATCGCTCCTGTGTTCATTTTTAAGTGAAGCATAGTAAACTATGTTTGTTTATGAGACTTCAGGGGTCTGTTTAGACCCTTGATATTTCACCAAAGCCCCCGCCAACGGGGCTCCTAAAAAATTGTAAAAAAAATGATAAAAAAATTAAAAAAAATTATTACAAAAATAAAATTTTAAAAAATAATAACATAACAAAAAAAAATTGTAAAAAATAATTACAAAAAAAATTGTAAAAAATTATAAAATAAAAAACTGACACTGTCCACTGCCCTACTGGCACCAATCTCTGCTCTACTCATACCTTCCATTGCTCTGCTGATATACACACATGTGTGTTTGTGCTCTGGGGTGCACACCCTAATACAATAGGCTGCACACACCAATGGATTTACTTAATGAATGAAACAAAACAAAGCAAAGTTTTTCGTCCTGCACATCTCCATTTGCCTCCACCCTTTAAAACCTAATCCTAACCTCAGATCTCAAATTTAACCACTTCAACGCCGGGCTTTTTATACCACTTCCATACCGGGCCTATTCTGGGACTTCTCTCCTACATGTACAAATCATCATTCTTTTGCTAGAAAATTACTCAGAACCCCCAAACATTATATATGTTTTTTTAGCAGACACCCTAGGGAATAAATTGAAGGTCATTGCAACTTTTTTTCTTGCACGGTATTTGCGCAATAATTTTTCAAATGCTTTTTTTGGCCCAATTTTTTTTATAAAATATGAAAGATGATGTCACATCGAGTAAATAGATACCTTACATGTCAAGCTTTAAAATTGCGCACACTCATGGAATGGCGCCAAACTTCGGTAATTAAAATCTCCATAGGCGACGCTTTGAACGTTTTTACAGGTTACCAGGTTAGAGTTACAGAGGAAGTCTAGTGCTAGAATTGTTGCACGCGCTCTAACGCACGTGGCAATACCTCACGTATGTGGTTTGAACGGCGTTTACATAGGTGGGCAGGACTTACGTGTGCATTCGCTTCTGATCACCAGCTACCGGGGACAGGGGCGTTTTTAATTTTTTTTTTTATTATTATTTTTTTTAAAAAGCTGCAGGCATCATTCAGATATTCCCCCACAAAGCCCAGGACGTAATATGACGTCCACCCAGGATGGGAGATCCCATCTGTGGACGTCATTTGACTATGGGCGGGGAGGGAAGTGGGTTTAAACTACACCTTCTAGTCTGATTATATTACTAAATTAACAGAAGCCAACACTAAACTAACCAAGTCAGAGCACTAAACCTGCCCCTTGCTGTGTATAGTCACCTCATCCTGCACTGGAAGTAATTGCTCAGAATCCTCACAGCTCCGCTTCAACAGACACCTTCTCCAAGCTGTAAGCACCAATATAATTACTGATCTGGTCATATATAGAAGTGTTATTAGTACTTTTTTATTTAATAACAGAATTAGCATTGCTCCAGCAGTGGCTTGAAAGCGGGTATATCACTTCTTGGAAAAAGAGTCTGGTGTGAATTATGATGGCTGTTAAGGAAAAAATGGGATTTCCGTTGCTCATTGTTGTAACTAGTTCAGTGACTATATATAGCACATACGGTAAATGCCTCTAACATATACTAGATGTAACTAAAAGGTCACAGTGGAGAAGATATTCATATCCATTACTATAATATCATTATCGTGACTACAGCTGGCCATACATGGGATATTATTGTAGACAGTACAAGTATTTTAGACATATATATATATATATATATATATCAGTTGTACATTTATCACATGACCCCTAGGATTCCCCTTCTGTATCTTGACTATATACAGAACTCTCTCTACCACTACCAGGCATATCTGCTCTAATGGCATGACTTAATGTTAAAGGGGTTGTAAAGTTTTTTGTTTTTTCCCCTTAAAATGGTTGTAAACCCCGGTCCACTTTTTCTAATTTTCACTTATTATGGTGCTCTATGTTATTCCAATGCTTGTGCAATGTATTATTTTGAAAAACGATGCCCGCAAATACCCGCAAATACCTTTATTGTATACTGTCTTCTCTCTGTATTTCCGAGTATCGAAATCCCCATTGCTATTCCTGTTCTTTGAAACAAATTCTGACGTCACTTCCGCCCTTACTAGTTCCCTGTTAGAAATCTCGCGCATGCGCCATAGCGCCGTAACCAAGCCTCGATCTGGATAGCGGTTACCGCGGCAACCAGATTTTTCTCTCAGGCTTCTGTTTTTTTACACACCCCTATTGTGACGTCTTCTATAGTCACAAGGGGGAGTACAAGGAAGTGTTGGTGGTTTAATAGCGTGAGACTTCTCCTCTGTGTCTGACAGGGGGGAAGTTCTCGCATACTAATTTCCTGAATTGTAGTGAATGAAAACCGGCTAGCATTACTTGCCGGTTTTCATGCGGTAATCTGCGCATGCGCGGTGACGTCATCACAAACGAAAAATTTCATTTTTAAAGAAAGTACAGCGGTGAGTACAGTGACACGGGCAGCGATCAGCTGCCTGTGTTTTGTGTAATATATTTAGGCAATGATGTTCAAGAGGGTTTACAACCACTTTAATGTCTCCTATGCATTAAGGTGAAAAAAACACCTGGCAGTCACCGTTCCCCCAGCCCCCTGTTTTACTTACCTGAACCCCTTCATCTCCTCGGCAGGGATCCGCCGTCCTTCTCTCCATGGGGTCCCGGCTCTTGATTGGATAGATTGAAAGCAGAGCAGCCATTGGCTCCCGCTGCTGTCAATCAAATCCAATGACGTGGGCACTGGGGGGGCGGGGCCGAGTTGGCATTCGTGTCTATGGACGCAAATGCTGGACTCAGGAGCGCGCCCGCAAAGTAACCATCTCGGGAGAGCGCTTCTCCTAGGGGGTTATCTAATGCGGGGAGGAGCCGCGAGAGCCGCCGAGGGACCCCAGAAGTGGATGTTCGGGGCCACTCTGTGCAAAACGAACTGCACAGTGGAGGTAAGTATGATATGTTTGTTATTTAAAAAAAAAAAAACAGTCCTTTACAATCACTTTAAGTCAATTTGTTCCTAATACCTGATGCTGTGCAAGGACAAGTATCGTTTTCTGTTTAGTACAAGATCTAAGGGATTCATGCATGGCCCCTCTTCACTTAATGGCAGTCTTGAGATCTCTGGTCTCTTGTCCAACCAATCTTAAGACTGCAGGCAAGAGCAAGCTACAGCAGAATGGCAAAACACATTTTTACCGCTCCTCTATTAGGATAATGCATTTATATCCTTTAAACATAGAACATGCCACTTTCTTTAGTGGTATAATAAAACAGAGCCAATCTCACTGTGGTCTTTAACCACTTGCTTACTGGGCACATATACCCCCTTCCTGCCCAGGCGAAATTTCAGCTTTCGGCACTGTCACGCTTTGAATGAAAATTGCGCGGTCGTGCGACGTGGCTCCCAAACAAAATTGACGTCCTTTTTTTCCCACAAATAGAGCTTTCTTTTGGTGGTATTTGATCACCTCTGCGGTTTTTATTTTTTGCACTATAAACAAAAAAAGAGTGACAATTTTGAAAAAAACTAAATTTTTTGCTATAATAAATATCCCAATTAAAAAAAAAAAAAAAAAAAAATTCTCAGTTTAGGCCGATACGTATTTTTCTACATATTTTTGGTAAAAAAAATCGCAATAAGCGTATAGTGATTGGTTTGCGCAAAAGTTATAACGGTTACAAAATAGGGGATAGAATTATGACATTTTTTTTAATTTATTTTTTTACTAGTAATGGCGGTTATCTGTGATTTTTGTCAAGACTGCGATATTATGGCGGACACATCGGACACTTTTGACACATTTTTGGGACCGTTCACATTTATACAGCGATCAGTGTTATAAAAATGCACTGATTACTGTAAAAATGTCACTGGCAGGGAAGGGGTTAACACTGGGGGGCGATCAAGGGGTTAATTGTGTTGCCTGACTGTGTGTTCTAACTGTGGGGGGAGGGGACTAACTAGAGAAAATGACAGATCGTGGTTCGTAGCTATTAGGAACTCACAATCTGTCTCTCCTCACAGAACAGAACAGGGATTTGTGTGTTTACACACACACCCCTGTTCTGCCTCTCGTGCCTGTGATCGCTCTTGGCTGGTGGTCATCGCAACCGCGATACAGCGGCGGTGGCGCGTGCACGCCTGCTTTCCCACTTCAAGGGACTGACGTACAGCTATGACAGTTCGCGGGATCTTGCCGACCTGCCGCAGTATAATGACGGCGGCTGGTCGGCAAGTGGTTAAAGAGGAAGTAAACCCTGATGGGTTTTGCTTCCTCTTTTTTACCCTGCAAAGTAAAAACATAATAGGTTAGTATGGAACGCATGGTAGCCAATTATTTGCTACTTACCTGCAAACGAAACCTGCGATGTCCCCGCTGGTGGCCACTATAAATATGCACTGATTACTGTATAAATGTGACTGGCAGAGATCCACGTCCTTGGCTGTGTAACGGCTGATCGCGGGTACCTGGCGGACATCGTGGCTGCCAGGCACGTGCATCGGCATCTTAGTGACGCGCCGGGCACGCGTGCCCCCCCAGTGGCCGGAGGAGCCGAGGCCGTAAAAAGACGGCCTCCCTGACCTGTACAGCCACCTTGTGGCCGTCATTTGTCAATGGCCCGGGTCTCAAGAAGTTAAATAAAGCCTGGTGTCTAACAGGTGGCTAAATCCCCAGTGGTCACTCACAATAGGGAATGTTGTTTTTGCTAATTAACAGTAAAGCCTCTATGGCCCCGGTTGATACAGCCATAATACAAAAATGACTGCACTTAATGTTACTGGAAAAACTATTGTTGCCATAGTGGCTGTTTAAATACATGTCTGACTGTTTAAATACATGAGCTATGGGATCCATCCATGCATGACCCCAATCCACCTGGCAGGGGCCCTTCACTTAATGGCAGCCTTGAGATCTCCAGTCATGTCTTTGTCCAACCAATCTTCAGACTGCAGGCAAGAGCATGCTACAGCAGAAAACAAAAATGCATTTTTACTGTTCCTCTACTAGGATAATGCATTTATATCCTTTAAACATGGAGTATGCCATCTCTTTAGTGGCATAATAGCACAGAGCCAGTCTCACTGTGGTCTTCAAACAAAGCCTGACCTCTAACAGGTGGCTACATCCCCAGTGGTCACAATAGGTAATGTGGTCTTTGCTGATTAACAGTAAAACCTCTATGGTCCCACTTGATACAGCCATAATGCAATGAGTGGTTAAATACAAAAATGACCGCACTTAATGTTACCGGAAAAACTATCGTTGCCACAGTGGCTCTCAGTATTTCTCACCAAACTGATAGATAATGGCAGAGTGTCACTGGTGATGACTTTTTGTTGGTTCCTCAGATGCTTTGCTGTATGAAGAATAAACGTTATTCCTTTGACGTGCTCCTATCATGTACTTCCTTCCACCATAATAAAACAGTTTGTATGGGCTTGTATATGTTTCAGTGTACAATGTGGAGAAGACAATATTCTAACTACATGCTGGCACAGCAGATGGGTGTGACATGTGGCTTTCTGACACAAGGCAAATGTTATGATGGTAGAATTAAACACGGAATGCCAGCACTTTGAAGAAATATGTTATATTATTTTTATTTGAAGCATGTGAGAAAAATACAACTAAAAAGACAAAGATTCTGGGATACAAAAGGCACTAGCGGCGGTGCATCCATAAAGGGCGCAGGAGCGCCGCCCCCCCCCCATCTCCTGCACCGCTCTAATTACCATAGATAGATTCATGCATTGCAGACACTGGGGGCACAGTGGCAGCATTTCGGGCACAGTGGCAACGTTTAATGGGCAAAGTGGCAGCATTTGGGGCACAGTGGCAGCGTTTGGGCACAGTGGCAGCATTTGGGGCACAGTGGCAATGTTTGATGGGCAAAGTGGCAGCATTTGGGGCACAGTGGCAGCATTTGGGGCACAATGGCAACGTTTGATGGGCAAAGTGGCTGCATTTAATGGGCAAAGTGGCTGCGTTTGATGGCACAGTGGCTGTGTTTGATGGGCACAGTGAGGCTGCAATTGATGGGTTTTGTTTTGTTCAGAATTTGTGCCCCCCCAAAAAAATTTGGAGTACCAACCGCCACTGGGTCACCCTCTTGGGTCTGCATTCGTCTACCTAAAATGTTGGTGTTTTTTTTGCTGTTTTTCTTCCCATAACTTGAAGTAAAAATGATATTCTCTAAATAGCCAAAGGTTGACTATCGCACCTCTGTGACCTTTTTGGACATTCCATTTCAAATCAATAGCCATTATTATGGAGCCCTCACTCTTTGTGGCCTCCAACCTTCTGGGAAGTCTTTTTACCAGATTTTGGAACATGTCTGTAGGAATTTGGGTCCATTCAGCCAAAAGAGCATTTGTGAGGTTGTGTACAGAGGTACTGATGTTTGACCTGGCTTGCAACTGACATTCCAATTTATCAGTGCAATTGAAGTCAGGATTCGAGTGCAGGCTACTCAAGTTCCTCTACACTTAACTCATTAAACCATGTCTTTATGTACCTGGCTTTGTGCACAGGAGAACTGTCATGCTTAACCAGTTGCTGACCAGCCACCGCAGTTACACTGCGGCAAGTTGGCTCGGCTGCACGAAACAATGTACTGGTACATCGGCTCATGCACTGGCTTTTGCGGGTGCACGCCTGTTGCTGGAGGCACGTGTAGCGGGAGCTCGTCCGTGGGTCGATGTCCGCCGGCCACCCACGATCATGGGAAAGAGAGGCAGAATAGGGGATCTACCTTTGTAAACAAAGCAGATCCCTGTTCTGACAGGGGAGGAGAGCGGGGTCAGCTGTTCCTAGTGATCAGGAACAGCGATCTCTCTCTACTCCCAGTGAGTCCATCCCCTCACAGTTAGAAAACACCTCCCTAGGAAACACGTAACCCTTTGATCACCCCTAGTGTTAACCCCTTCCCTGCCAGTGGCATTTATACAGTGATCAGTGCATTTTTATAGTACTGATCACTGTATTGGTATTACTGGTCAACAAAAAGTGTCACTTAAGCCCCGTACACACGGTCTGACTTTTGCCCAACAAACTTAGTTTTGAGCAAGTTGGACCAACAATCCGACCGTGTGTACGCTCCATCGGACAAACTTTTTTTGCTTTTTTCTTGTTTTCATCGGACAAAAGTTGGGTCTGCAAACGGACAAACTTTTGCCCAACAAAAGTCAGATGGAGCAAAGTCCGACCGTGTGTACAGAAAACCATCGGACTTTTGTCCGATGGACAAAACAACTAATGTTAAAATCAACCAACAATAGCAGAAGTTGACCAAAGGGTGGCGGTAAAGAGCAGAAAAGAGCAGAAAAAACACATGATGTTGCAAAAAGTTTTGGGAAAGTTTGCAGAAAAGTCCTGTGGTGTGTATGCTATGGGTGTTCCCGGCCAACTCCGTTCGGACAAAAAACCACGGAAAAGTCCGATGGAAGTCCGACCGTGTGTACGAGGCTTTAGGGTCAGATTTGTCCGCTGCAATGTCACAGTCCCGCAAAAAAAACAAAAAAAAATTGATAATCGTCACCATTGCCAGTAAAAACAATAAAAATTAAAAAAAAAAGTCCCTACATCTTTCCCCTATTTTGTAGACACTATCGTTTTTGTGCAAACCAATCAATATATTGGCCTAAACTGATGAATAAATTCGTTTTTTTTTAGTTTTTTTGGGATATGTATTAGCAGAATGTAAAAAATATTGTTTTTTTTTTTCAAAATTGTCGGTCTTTTTTTGTTTATAGTGCAAAAATAAAACATAAAAAAATAAATCGCAGAGGTGATCAAATAGCACCAAAAGAAAGATTTATTTGTTGGGGAGGGGGGGAGGACATCATTTTCCTGGTCAGGAAGTGGGTAAATCCTTCCGGGGCTGAAGTGGTTAAAACATAAAAGGACATTCCCAAACTGTTGCAATAATTTGAAAATACAAACGGAGATGGTCTAATATGCAGTTGTACTGTATGCTGTAGCATTACCAAAGCTCTCACTGGAAACCTGAGCTCAATAATTTGGAAGGCTGTCCACATACTTTTGGCCAGAGTGTGCATGTTATATGTATCTTGGACTATTGGTGCAGTTGTACTCATCTATGCAAAGGTTTTTATGTGGTGTGCATATAGGATAAAACATAATGGTGCTACAGAGGGGCATGTGTGATGGGTTCAATAACGAAACCATTAAAAGGCTCCTGTGCAAATCTCCATCTCAAAGGCATTTCTCCTAGTGACAGTGGCGGCTGGTGCTCAAAATTTTTGGGGGGGCCCAAACAAACTGAAAAAAAAAAAAAAATCATCAATTGCAGCCTCACTGTGCCCATCAAACGCAGCTACTGTGCCCACCAATTGTCGCCACTGTGCCATCAAACGCAGCCACTGTGCCCATCAATTGCCGCCAGTTTGCCCCATCAAATGCATCCAGTTTGCCCCCTCAAATGCAGCCAGTTTGCCCCCTCAAATGCAGCCAGTTTTCCCCCTAAAATGATGCCACTTTGCCCCCTCAAATACAGCTACTTTGCCCCGTCAAATACAGCCACTTTGCCCCCTCACATTATGCCAGTTTCCCCATCAAATGCAGCCAGCTTCCCCATCAAATGCAGCCAGTTTGCCCCCTCAAATTATGCCACCTTGCCCCCTCAAATACAGCCACTTTGCCCCCTCAAATGATGCCAGTTTCCCCATCAAATGCAGCCAGTTTCCCCATCAAATGCAGCCAGTTTGCCCCCTCAAATACAGCCAGTTTGCCCCCTCAAATACAGCCAGTTTACCCCCTCAAATACAGCCAGTTTGCCCCCTCAAATAGAGCCAGTTTGCCCCCTCAAATAGAGCCAGTTTCCCCATCAAATACAGCCAGTTTGCCCCCTCAAATAGAGCCAGTTTTCCCCCTCAAATACCGCCAGTTTGCCCCCTCAAATACTGCCAGTTTGCCCCCTCAAATACCGCCAGTTTACCCCCCTTGCCTGGCACTTACCTTTCTCGGGTCAGCTGTCCTCCTCCACGCTCCCTCAATGTCATCTCTGCTCACCTGTCGCTTCAGCCAATCAGGTGACCGGTAACCAGACTCGGTGCACCTGATTGGCTGAGAGGCGGGTCAGTGTTAGGGAAGCGATTCCCTAACACAGCACTGTTTAAACAGGGAAAGCACAGCCATGCGCCCTCTGTTTAACCATTTGGAAGCCGATTAGAGCCCACAGGCTCTAATCAGGAAGCCTATTAGAGCCTATGGCTCTAATCAGGCACTTCCAAAACACACCCACTGCTGTTATTCAGATGGCCGGCACTCAACAGGGGGCCGGACATCTGAATATTGGGCGGCAGCGGCGACAATAGATAGAATTCATGCATGAATCTATCTATTGGAGATTGACGGGTGCAGGAGAGAGGGGGCGGCGGCGGCGGCGCTCCTGCACCCACTATGGACGCACCGCCACTGCCTAGTGATATAGAATAATTATTGGTCTCATGGCAATCATATAGAGGTTCTCAAACTACTGTGACAGCAGGAAGGTAAAGTCACCTGGTTGCATCCAGGGGGGTAGATATATTTCGCCCAGATTCAGGCTTTACGCCGACTTATACAACTAGGTGGAGAGTTGTATAAGGCTAGTGGGCTCATGGATGACTCATACCTCTAGGGAGAGTGTGGGGCGTCGTGCAGACAGAGATGAGGAGACCAGCTGAAGCTTGTCAGCTCATTTAGGCCTCTATAAGAACTCCCAGCTTCATTAGATGTTAGCTCATGCCTGGACCCAGACCTGTGTGGACTGTCTAGGGAGAGTGAACCCCTGTGCGGTGAGACAAAGCCTGTGTGGCTATTTGCTTGGACATTTAAAACCAGGGACTTAGGGACTAGGACAGCACTAGGCTGATCCCAGTTGTTAGTTAGGAAACCTGTATGTTTAGTCAGAGGTCAAGTTGACCAGGATTTATTTTGTTTATGTTTCTTTTGCTTTGCTGTGTTTTGTCACTGTAAATAGAAAATAAACCGCACCTTTTTGATTTTGAAAACCACAACCTCCGTTTGCTGGGCCTGTTTTTGTGTGGGGAGCCCATCTCGGGGGTCACACACACCCGCTGCCGAGCTAACCCCCTCACAGTTGGTGGAGAACCAGTGGCAGTTTTTTTTTTTAAGCCAGCATGGAGGAGATACTGAAGCAGCTGGCTCTAGCAAATGCCAATCAACAGCAGACAAATGCAGGTTTGCAAAAGAACTTCGCAGCCCAGCAGCAAGCTCATCAACAGAGCCTTGCAGCCCAGCAGCAGACAAACGCAACTTTGCAACAGAGTCTGGAGGCTCAGCAACAAGCCCAGCAGCAATCTGAGGCCCGCTTCATAGACCTGTTGCAGAAGCAAGAGCAGAGACTACAACAACAGATGGAAGCAGTAATGCAGCAACGTCCGCAGACCAGTGAGGAAAGCCGTCCCACTAATACCGCGTCCTTTGGGGTGAGTCGTTTATTGACAAAAATGACTGGAGAGGATGATCCAGAGGTATTTTTGACCACATTTGAAAGGACCGCTGAAAGAGAAAAGTGGCCTGAGGAGCAGTGGGCTGGACTGGTGGCTCCTCTGTTAACTGGTGAATCGCAGAAAGCTTACTATGACCTAGAGCCTAACCAAGCAAAAGACTATGTGATGCTAAAAGCTGAAATATTGGCAAGGCTGGGTGTCACCCAGGCTGTCCGGGCTCAGCGTGTGCATAACTGGACTTTCCAGCTTGGAAAACCCCCCAGGTCTCAAATGTATGATCTCATTCACCTGAGCAGAAAGTGGCTACAGCCAGAGACTTTGTCCGCACCAAAGATTGTGGAACGTGTTGTAATGGATCGGTTTTTGAGAGCTCTTCCTACTGCCATCCAAAAGTGGGTAAGCCATGGAGACCCAGAGACGGCCGATGGTCTTGTGGATCGTGTGGAGAAATACTTGGCTACAGAGAACCTGACGGCCTCTTCCAGAGACACTCGGACTTTCCACCCTAAGACCAGACCATCCCCAGGGGCGGATAAGAGGATTCCAAGGGGTGAGGGTGGAGAGAGTGAGAGGGTGGGAGCTCTACCCCAAGTTTGGCGAGAACAGCCTGGGAAATCAGCGGCTCAAGAGGCCGCAAGAAGGATCGTTTGCTACCGCTGCCGGCAAGCGGGACATATTGCAGCCAATTGCCCGGTTGTGGAGGAACCCATGCAGTGTGACTTTCTGACGGGCAGACGTCAGTCGCTGTGTGCGACAGTCGCATGCACTGCCATTCGAGGAACTGAGAAACATTTATGCAAAATGTGTGTTAATGGTAGAAATGTTGTGGTATTGTTGGATTCAGGTAGCCTTGTGACCCTGATAAAGGCTGAGTTAGTTAAAACAGAGGTCTCTGGGAATAGCAAGGTAGCTGTTATTTGTGTGCATGGGGACACCCGAGAGTATCCAGTGACTACAGTGTGTTTCGAGACCCCCAAAGGTACCCTCTCTCATCCAGTGGGCTTAGTATCTCAGTTACCGCATGACGCCATTGTGGGAAGGGATTTTCCGAAGTTCTGGGAACTGTGGGATGATCCTGAGCCCCCCACTGGTGCCCCTATGTACCAGGAATGTGATAGCCAGAACTCCCCTGAGAGTGGTGAGGACTCTCCGGAATTTCCCTTATCAGTATTGGCAGGGGAGACTCAAGAAACTGGAGAGGAGCCCACCTCCTCAGACGAAAACCTACCGTCTGTGGAGTTTTCTGATCTTGAGGTTCACAGGGAAAACTTTGCCACAGAACAGTTGAAAGACCCCGCCCTAATAAAGGCACGGGAAAACGTAGTGAAAATAGATGGCGAGTTAGTGAACCCAGATAATACCTGCACTTACCCATACTTCAGCGTAGAGAAGGACCTACTGTATCGGGTGGCAAAAAGGGCAGAAGAAACCGTTGAGCAGCTTGTGGTGCCCAAACCTTACAGGAAGTTGGTGTTGGAGTTGGCCCATGGGCACATTCTTGGAGGTCATCTGGGGACAGAGAAAACCCAAGAGAGGGTATTACAGAGATTCTATTGGCCGGGGGTGATGAAGGACATAGAAAATTATTGTTCCTCCTGCCCTGTGTGTCAGAGGTCGGCCCCGATGCCACATTTCCGTAGCCCGCTGGTCCCTCTACCCATCATTGAGGTCCCGTTTGAGAGGATCGCCATGGATTTGGTAGGTCCTATAATCAAGTCCGCTAGGGGGCACCAGTACATATTAGTTATAATGGACTATGCCACCCGTTATCCAGAAGCGATCCCTCTCCGAAATACCTCGGCCAAAACCATAGCCAAAGAGCTATCTCTTGTGTTTAGCCGGGTGGGTATTTGTAAAGAACTGCTTACGGACCAAGGTACACCCTTTATGTCCCGGGTTATGAAGGAGCTGTGTAAATTGTTCAAAGTGACGCAATTACGTACATCTGTGTATCACCCCCAAACCGATGGGCTGGTTGAAAGGTTCAACAAAACCCTAAAACAAATGCTGAACTTAGGGGTGATAGAGGAGTCCCAAAGTGATTGGTCTAGTCCCATTGTGTTGGTGCCTAAACCGGATGGGAGCTGGCGATTTTGTAACGATTTTCGTCAGTTGAACAAAGTTACAAAATTTGACACCTACCCCATGCCACGTATAGATGAGTTGATCGACCGGCTGGGAACAGCCCGATACATGACGACTCTTGACCTCACAAAAGGGTATTGGCAAATCCCCCTGGCCAAGTCGGCCAAAGAGAAAACCGCATTTGTAACCCCAGACGGGGCATTCCAATATAAAAGAATGCCGTTCGGGTTACAGAATGCGCCGGCCACATTCCAGCGGAAAATGGACCAGATGCTGAGGCCCCATCGGAAGTATGCTGCGGCTTACCTGGATGACATAATTGTCCATAGCACAGATTGGGCCTCACATCTGCCAAAAGTGCAAGCAGTCCTGGACTCTGTTCGGGAAGCGGGGTTTACGGCTAACCCCAAGAAGTGTACCATTGGGCAGGAGGAGGCCAAATATCTTGGGTACACCATTGGGAGGGGAGTAATAAAACCCCAACTCAACAAAGTCGAGGCCATCCAGAGTTGGCCACGTCCCAACAGCAAGAAGCAGGTACGAGCCTTTCTGGGAATCGCTGGGTATTATCGGCGATTCATTCCCCACTTTGCTTCTAAGGCTGTGCCCCTAACCAACCTGACGAAGGGGAAAGGGTCGGTCATGATTAAATGGACCCCCGAGGCTGAGGCAGCATTCCAATTCTTGAAACAAGCCTTATGTAGCCAGCCAGTGTTGTACTCACCCGACTTCTCTAAAGACTTTGTCGTACAAAGTGATGCGTCAGATGTGGGGTTAGGAGCAGTATTGTCCCAGGTCTGGAACGGGGAAGAGCACCCAGTCATTTACCTCAGCAGGAAGTTGAAGTCCCATGAGGTAAATTACGCCACCGTTGAAAAGGAGTGTTTAGCGGTGAAGTGGGCTCTAGATTCCCTTCGGTACTACCTGCTAGGTAGGCACTTTGACATGGTTACGGATCACGCTCCGTTAAAGTGGATGGCTCAAAACAAGGAAACAAATAGAAGAGTGAATAGGTGGTTCCTGGCCCTCCAGGAATTCAACTTCACAGTAAAGCATCGCCCTGGCGTTCAAATGGGGAATGTGGATGCTTTGTCTCGAGTACATGAATGCCTGATTGCTGGTGTTCCAACCCCGAGGTTAAAACAAGAGGGGGGGGGTATGTGACAGCAGGAAGGTAAAGTCACCTGGTTGCATCCAGGGGGGTAGATATATTTCGCCCAGATTCAGGCTTTACGCCGACTTATACAACTAGGTGGAGAGTTGTATAAGGCTAGTGGGCTCATGGATGACTCATACCTCTAGGGAGAGTGTGGGGCGTCGTGCAGACAGAGATGAGGAGACCAGCTGAAGCTTGTCAGCTCATTTAGGCCTCTATAAGAACTCCCAGCTTCATTAGATGTTAGCTCATGCCTGGACCCAGACCTGTGTGGACTGTCTAGGGAGAGTGAACCCCTGTGCGGTGAGACAAAGCCTGTGTGGCTATTTGCTTGGACATTTAAAACCAGGGACTTAGGGACTAGGACAGCACTAGGCTGATCCCAGTTGTTAGTTAGGAAACCTGTATGTTTAGTCAGAGGTCAAGTTGACCAGGATTTATTTTGTTTATGTTTCTTTTGCTTTGCTGTGTTTTGTCACTGTAAATAGAAAATAAACCGCACCTTTTTGATTTTGAAAACCACAACCTCCGTTTGCTGGGCCTGTTTTTGTGTGGGGAGCCCATCTCGGGGGTCACACACACCCGCTGCCGAGCTAACCCCCTCACACTACATACTGTATACACTGAATTTAACCAAATGTGTTTGATAAATGTGCTTGCTACCTGCACAAATCACTGTGTACCTGGATAGCTCTGGGTCCCATTGTAGTCAAATGGTCTGTTGTGATATATAACCAGGCAAAGTTTGTCATAATGACTATTTAACTACATAACAACACAGACTGGCTAAGGGCAAGTGTCTCATCATTTTTGTATCAAGGCCACCTCCTTTTTTGGAAACACAGATGAATTTTCGATGTGTAGAACCTATGTTTGATCCTGTCCATTTTTACAAATGTTGAGAGTTCATCCAAGTATTAAATGCAATTTATGTCCCAAAAATGAATACATACAGTGTATCCAGGAAGGTACAGCACTTCACTTTTTCCACATTTTGCTATAGTATGTTACAGCCTTATTCCAAAATGGATTAAATTCGTAATTTTCATCCAAAATTCTACAAACAATACCCCATAATGACGTGAAAGAAGCTTGTTTGAAATTTTTTACCAAATGTATTAAAATTAAAAAACTAAAAAAAATCCCATGTACATAAGTATTCACAGCTTTTGCTCAATACTTTGTTGAAGCACCTTTGGCATCGATTACAGTCTCAAGTCTTTTTGAGTATGATACTACAAGCTTAGCACACCTATTTTTGGGCAGTTTCTCCCATTTCTCTTTGCAGGACCTTTCAAGTTCCTTCAAATTGGTCGGGGAGCGTCAGTGCACAGCCATTTTCAGATCTCTCCAGAGATGTTCAATCGGGTTCAAGTCTGGGCTCTGGCTGGGCCATTCAAGGACATTCACAGAGTTGTCCCGTAGCCACTCCTTCGTCATCTTGGCTGTGTACTTTGGGTCGCTGTTCTGTTGGAAGAGGAACCTTCTATCCAGTCTGAGGTCCAGAGAGCTCTGGAACAGATTTTCATCAAGGATGTCTCTGTAAATTGTTGTATTCATCTTTTTCTCGATCCTGACTAGTCTCCCAGTTCCTACCGCTAAAAAACATTCCCACAGCATGATGCTGCCACCACCATGCTTTACTGTAGGGATGGTATTGGCCAGGTGATGAGCGGTGCCTGGTTTCCTCCAGACATGACGCTTGCCATTCAGGCCAAAAATAGTTAAATCTTTGTTTCATCAGACCTGAGAATTTTGTTTCTCATGGTCTGAGAGTCCTTCAGGTGCCTTTTGGCAAACTCCAGGTGGGCTGTCATGTGCCTTTTACTGAGGAGTGGCTTCTGTCTGGCCACTCTACTATACAGGCCTGATTGGTGGAGTGCTGCAAAGATGGTTGTTCTTCTAGAAGGTTCTCCTCTCTCCACAGAGAAACGCTGTCAGAGTGACCATTGGGTTCTTGGTCACCTCCCTGACTAAGGCCCTTCTCCCCCGACTGCTCAGTTTGGCTGGGTGGCCCGCTCTAGGAAGAGTCCTGGTGGTTTCAAACTTCTTCCATTTACGGATGAGGGAGGCCACCATGTTTATTGGAACCTTCAATGCTGCAGAACGTTTTCTGCACCCTTCCCCAGATCTGCGTCTCGATACAATTCTGTCCTGGAGGTCCATAGACAATTCCTTGGACTTCATGGCTTGGTTTGTGCTCTGACATGCACTGTTAAATGTGGGACCTTATATAGACAGGTGTGTGTCTTTCCAAATCATGTCCAATCTACTGAATTTACCACAGGTGGACTCCAATTAAGTTGTAGAAACATCTCAAGGATAAAATGGGAAAGGGACCTTGGATTTCAGTTGGAAGCAGCTGGATGGGATAAAATATGGGCCACAACAAAATCTTCCTCACAAAATATTACTGCCTTAGAGACAAACTATAAGGTACTCACTCGTTGGTATTTGGTCCCTGTCAGAATCACAAATTTGCTTCCCATTATTCCCCATTTTGTTTTCGTGGTTGTGGTGAACTAGGATCACATATTCACATATGGTGGGATTGCCCGATTGCAAAAAAACTTTTGGAATGATGTTTTTCTAATGATCTCAACAGTATTTGATATCACTATCAAACCCGATTCTACAATTGCACTTCTAAACATAAAACCAACCACCATTTCATATACCCAAATCAAACTCCTATTACAAATAATCACAGCCACAAAACAAACAATTGCCAAAGCTTGGAAATCCTCATCCTTAATGATTTTTTAAACTAAAAATAGAATTAACCAAGCATTGATTCATTCCAAAACAGAAGCCATATTCCATGATAGAGTATAAAACTTTGAAACAATATGGAGTCCTTGGGTGACTTACTTTTTTCCTCCCAACTTTGACACCTCCTTACTAAGGCCTTTGTAATTCTACTTCATACATCTATTTTAAACATTCAGAGAATAAGATTACCACCATGTGATATCCCGGGGATCCCCACAATCTTTGATTTATTTCTTCTCTCATTTTCCCTTTTCAAACTTTCCTCTTAAGGCCCCTTTCACACGGGCGGTCCCCAGGGCCCCGGATGGCAACCCCCCTTTTTATAAAAATAAAAAAATAATATATATTTTTTAATTTTATTTATTTTTTATTTATTTTTATCTATTTTTTGTAAGGGGCCCAGAGGTCCCCAGAGGCCCGGAGGTCCCCGGATGGTAACCCCCCTTTTATATGTATTTTTTATTTAAAAAAAAAAAATATATATATATTTTTTTTTTTTTTTTGTAAGGGGCCCAGAGGTCCCCAGGGCCCCGGATGGCAACCCCCCTTTTTATAAAAATATATATATATATATATTTTTTATAATTTTTTTTTGTAAGGGGCCCAGAGGTCCACAGGGCCCCGTATGGCAACCCCCCCCCCCCTTTTTTGTTCTTTTTTTGTTCGTCAGCCCCCGCTTCTCAATTCATGGCACCCCCGCTTCTCAATTCGCGGCTGCCCACCCCCCGGTTCTTCTCTGCTCCAGGGGGCCCATGCCTAAAGCTGTGTAAGGGGCCCCAAAATTCCTGATGGCGGCCCTGCCGCTGACATCCGACCCGCTCAGATCCGCCAAAGTGTAACGGAGGAAAACCCTATTTTTTGTGAGATGTTACATTTCTATCTAAATAGGTTAAGCCACAATATCTTAAAATATTATTTGAACTCCAGATTGATACTATATATTTGTATATGATCTTTACTTCTGCTACCATCAATTGTATCTCAGTATTTTACTTATTAATTGCACCTTTGTTGTTAATTATTGAAATTCAATAAACAAAACTGACAAGAAACATCTCAAGGATAATCAGTGGAAACAGGATGCACCTGAGCTCATATTTGAGTGTCATGGCAAAGGCTTTTTTTTTATTTTTTACCACTTGCCGACCGCCGCATGCACCTATACGTTGACAGAATGGCACTCCTGGGCAGAAGGACGTATATATACATCCCCTTTAAGGAAGCGGCATTGTGGACGCGTGCGCCCGCTGCGAGCCCGACCGCAGGTCCCGCAGACTCGATGGCTGCGGGGATACCCGCGGTCGTCTCACGGTGAGTTAGAACGGGGAGATGCTGATGTAAACAAGCATCTTCCCGCTCTGCCTAGTGACAATGACACTAATCACCGCTTCCTGTATTCGGAAGCGGTGATCACTGTCTTGTCACACACAGCCCAGCCCCCCTACAGTAAGAATCACTCCCTAGGGCACACTTAACCCCTACAGCACCACCTAGTGGTTAACCCCCTCACTGCCAGTGTAATTTTCACAGTAAATAGTGCATTTTATAGCACTGATTGCTGTAAAAATGACAATGGTCCCAAAAATGTGTCAAAAGTGTCCGCCATAATGTCGCAGTCACGATAAAAATCGCTGATCACCGCCATTACTAGTAAAAAAAAAAAAAAAAAATATTAATAAAAATACCATAAAACTATCCCCTATTTTGTACACTATAACTTTTGCGCAAACCGATCAATAAACGCTTATTGCTATTTTTTTTAACAAAAATATTTAGAAGAATACGTATCGGCCTAAACTGAGGAAAAATTTGTTTTTTTTATATATTTTTTGGGGATATTTATTATAGCAAAAAGTTAAAAATATTGCATTATTTTAAAAATTGTCTCTCTATTTTTGTTTATAGCGCAAAAAATAAAAACCGCAGAGGTGATCAAATACCACCAAAATAAAGCTCTATTTGTGGGAGCAAAAGGACGTCAATTTTGTTTGGGAGCCACGTCGCACAACCGCGCAATTGTCAGTTAAAGCGACGCAGTGCCGAATTGCAAAAAGTGCTCTGGTCTTTAACCAGCAAAATGGTCCGGGGCTTAAGTGGTTAATACATGTGCAAAGATTTCAAACAAACTTCTTTCATGTTGTTATTATGGGGTATTGTTTGTAGAATTCTAAGGGAAAATAATGAATTGAATCCATTTTGGAATAAGGCTGTAACAAAACAAAATGTGACAAAAGTAAAGCGCTGTGAATACTTTCCGGATGCACTGTATTTGTTCAATCTTTATATTGCTGAGAATTTTAAAAGAAAATCCTGGATTATAAACACAAATCAGTGACTTGTATCTAGTGTTTTATTATTCACAGCTCATATAGAAAGAGAGGTTGACACAGACATACCACACCAATGCACTTATTGTTACATGACATTTCTAAGTAACCACCTAGGAGTCCTGGATCTTTCTACTTTCTGAGCTCCATATAATAGTAGCTCCCAGCTATTTCTTTGTGGGTACTACTTTGTTTATGCTACATAAAACCACACTGCCTTATCAAGGCCTCTCTGTAAAGAGTAGTCTTAAGCCTCGTACACACGATCAGATTTCCATCGGACTTTTCCGTGGATTTTTGTCCGAACGGAGTTGGCCGGGCACACCCATAGCTTACACACCACAGGACTTTTCTGCAAACTTTCCCCAAACTTTTTCCAACATCACGTGGTTTTTCTGCTCTTTTCTGCTCTTTACCGCCACCGTTTGGTCAACTTCTGCTATTGTTGGTTGATTTTAACATTATTTGTTTTGTCCATCGGACAAAAGTCAGATGGTTTTCTGTACACACGGTCAGACTTTGCTCCATCGGACTTTTGTTGGCCAAAAGTTTGTCCGTTTGCAGACCGAACTTTTGTCCGATGAAAACCAAAAAAGTTTGTCCGATGGAGCGTACACACGGTCGGATTTTTTGTCAAACTTGCTCAAAATGAAGTTTGTTGGCAAAAAGTCCGACCGTGTGTACGGGGCTTTAAGCCTCCTACACACGATCAGATTTCCATTGGACAAAGCGTAGGACTTTTGTCCAAAGGGCGTTGGCCGTGAACTTGTCTTGCATACAAACGGCAAAGAATTGTCATCCAACAAACACGAAACTACGTGTTTTTTATCAACTCTTTAGCGGCACCCTTTGGGCAAATTCTGCTAATGTTGTGTTATGCCGCGTACACACGACCGTTTTTCATGACGAGAAACATGCCATTTTTTAAATTGGTAGTGAAAAACGGTCGTGTGTAGGCTCCAGAGCATTTTTCTCAACGAGAAAAATGGGCATTAAAAATTTAGATCCTGCTCTATTTTTTCTCGTCGTTTTTCACGTTGTCATTTTTCTCGTCGTAAAAAACGGCCGTGTGTAGGCTTTAACGACGTGAAAAAAAACACACATGCTCAGAAGCAAGTTATGAGACGGGAGCGCTCGTTCTGGTAAAACTAGCGTTCGTAATGGAGATAGCACATTCGTCACGCTGTAACGGACTGAAAGCACAGAGACTGAAAAGCGCGAATCGTCTCTCACCAAACTTTTACTAACACGCGGTAACACGAAATCAGCAAAAGCAGCCCAAAGGGTGGCTCCATCCGAATGGAACTTCCCCTTTATAGTTCCGTCATACGTGTTGTACGTCATCGTGCTTTGCTCAAGCTTTTTTTTTTTTTTAACGATTGTGTGTAGGCAAGGCAGGCTTGAGAAGAATCACGTCGAGAAAAATTTCGTTTTTTTCAATGGCATTAAAAACGGCCGTGTGTACGGGGCATTATGGTTAGCATTTCTTCCGAGCATGCTAACCATGCTCGGAAGCAATGCTTGTACTTTGTACTTTGTATTTTTTCCCCCAAAGGACTTGTGTACACATGCTTGGATAATCCGACATCACGCATTTGTTGTCGGAAAATTTTAAAGCATGGAAAATCCGACAACAATTGTCAGATGGAGCACACAAACGACCGGATTTTCCGACAAAAGCCTGCCATCACACAATTCCCGTCGGAAAATCTGATCGTGTGTACGAGGCTTTAGACCCCTTTGTCACACTGGGGCCACCCGTGCGTTAGCGGTAGGGATGAGCTTCGTGTTCGAGTCGAACATACGTTCGACTCGAACATCGGCTGTTCGATCGTTCGACGAAGATCGAACGATTTGGGCCGTTCGCGCCAAATTCGAGTGACGCGAACGGCCCACAATGCACTACGCCATCGCAGTGTCATCCAGGCGCTGTGATTGGCCAAGCATGCACTGTGACCCCGCATGCTTGGCCAATCACAGCGCCGGCAGCGAGGAGAGCAATGATTGGCCACAGGCAGGATGCCTGTGGCCAATTATTGCTGAGGGTGTTTAGTACACGCCCCACACTATAAAAGGCCGCCAGCACGGCGGCCTAGTGTAGTGTGTTCCGGAGCAGGGAAAGAGAAACATAGGCAGGGACAGTGACATTTATTTTTTTCTTGCTTAACCTGGATTCCTTTAGTTTAGGGAAAGAGAAGGATAGGTAGGGAGAGTGTCAGTGTGTTTTACTGTGCGAATCCTTGTTTCTAGGGACAGGGAAGGACAGTGAGGGAATTCTCCTTGTGCTATAGTGTGCTTTAAAAAAACATTTTTTCTAGGGACAGAAAACTATAGGTAGGAAGAGTGTCAGTTTCTTTCACTGTGATAATCCTTGTTTCTAGGGACAAAGAAGGAAAGTGAGTGAAATTCTCCTTGTGCTATAGTGTGCTTTAAAAAAACATTTTTTCTAGGGACAGAAAACTATAGGTAGGGAGAGTGTCAGTGTCTTTTACTGTGCGAATCCTTGTTTCTAGGGACAGGGAAGGACAGTGAGGGAATTCTCCTTGTGCTATAGTGTGCTTTAAAAAAACATTTTTTCTAGGGACAGAAAACTATAGGTAGGGAGAGTGTCAGTGTCTTTTACTGTGCGAATCCTTGTTTCTAGGGACAGGGAAGGACAGTGAGGGAATTCTCCTTGTGCTATAGTGTGCTTTAAAAAAACATTTTTTCTAGGGACAGAAAACTATAGGTAGGGAGAGTGTCAGTGTGTTTTACTGTGCGAATCCTTGTTTCTAGGGACAGGGAAGGACAGTGAGGGAATTCTCCTTGTGCTATAGTGTGCTTTAAAAAAACATTTTTTTCTACGGACAGAAAACTATAGGAAGGAAGAGTGTCAGTTTCTTTCACTGTGATAATCCTTGTTTCTAGGGACAAAGAAGGAAAGTGAGTGAAATTCTCCTTGTGCTATAGTGTGCTTTAAAAAAAAAAATTTCTAGGGACAGAAAACTATAGGTAGGGAGAGTGTCAGTGTCTTTTACTGTGCGAATCCTTGTTTCTAGGGACAGGGAAGGACAGTGAGGGAATTCTCCTTGTGCTATAGTGTGCTTTAAAAAAACATTTTTTCTAGGGACAGAAAACTATAGGTAGGGAGAGTGTCAGTGTCTTTTACTGTGCGAATCCTTGTTTCTAGGGACAGGGAAGGACAGTGAGGGAATTCTCCTTGTGCTATAGTGTGCTTTAAAAAAACATTTTTTCTAGGGACAGAAAACTATAGGTAGGGAGAGTGTCAGTGTGTTTTACTGTGCGAATCCTTGTTTCTAGGGACAGGGAAGGACAGGGAGGGAATTCTCCTTGTGCTATAGTGTGCTTTAAAAAAACATTTTTTTCTAGGGACAGAAAACTATAGGAAGGAAGAGTGTCAGTTTCTTTCACTGTGATAATCCTTGTTTCTAGGGACAAAGAAGGAAAGTGAGTGAAATTCTCCTTGTGCTATAGTGTGCTTTAAAAAAACATTTTTTCTAGGGACAGAAAACTATAGGTAGGGAGAGTGTCAGTGTCTTTTACTGTGCAAATCCTTGTTTCTAGGGACAGGGAAGGACAGTGAGGGAATTCTCCTTGTGCTATAGTGTGCTTTAAAAAAACATTTTTTCTAGGGACAGAAAACTATAGGTAGGGAGAGTGTCAGTGTCTTTTACTGTGCGAATCCTTGTTTCTAGGGACAGGGAAGGACAGTGAGGGAATTCTCCTTGTGCTATAGTGTGCTTTAAAAAAACATTTTTTCTAGGGACAGAAAACTATAGGTAGGGAGAGTGTCAGTGTCTTTTACTGTGCGAATCCTTGTTTCTAGGGACAGGGAAGGACAGTGAGGGAATTCTCCTTGTGCTATAGTGTGCTTTAAAAAAACATTTTTTCTAGGGACAGAAAACTATAGGTAGGGAGAGTGTCACTGTGTTTTACTGTGCGAATCCTTGTTTCTAGGGACAGGGAAGGACAGTGAGGGAATTCTCCTTGTGCTATAGTGTGCTTTAAAAAAACATTTTTTTCTAGGGACAGAAAACTATAGGAAGGAAGAGTGTCAGTTTCTTTCACTGTGATAATCCTTGTTTCTAGGGACAAAGAAGGAAAGTGAGTGAAATTCTCCTTGTGCTATAGTGTGCTTTAAAAAAACATTTTTTCTAGGGACAGAAAACTATAGGTAGGGAGAGTGTCAGTGTGTTTTACTGTGCGAATCCTTGTTTCTAGGGACAGGGAAGGACAGTGAGGGAATTCTCCTTGTGCTATAGTGTGCTTTAAAAAAACATTTTTTCTAGGGACAGAAAACTATAGGTAGGGAGAGTGTCAGTGTGTTTTACTGTGCGAATCCTTGTTTCTAGGGACAGGGAAGGACAGTGAGGGAATTCTCCTTGTGCTATAGTGTGCTTTAAAAAAACATTTTTTTCTAGGGACAGAAAACTATAGGAAGGAAGAGTGTCAGTTTCTTTCACTGTGATAATCCTTGTTTCTAGTGACAAAGAAGGAAAGTGAGTGAAATTCTCCTTGTGCTATAGTGTGCTTTAAAAAAACATTTTTTCTAGGGACAGAAAACTATAGGTAGGGAGAGTGTCAGTGTGTTTTACTGTGCGAATCCTTGTTTCTAGGGACAGGGAAGGACAGTGAGGGAATTCTCCTTGTGCTATAGTGTGCTTTAAAAAAACATTTTTTCTAGGGACAGAAAACTATAGGTAGGGAGAGTGTCAGTGTGTTTTACTGTGCGAATCCTTGTTTCTAGGGACAGGGAAGGACAGTGAGGGAATTCTCCTTGTGCTATAGTGTGCTTTAAAAAAACATTTTTTTCTAGGGACAGAAAACTATAGGAAGGAAGAGTGTCAGTTTCTTTCACTGTGATAATCCTTGTTTCTAGGGACAAAGAAGGAAAGTGAGTGAAATTCTCCTTGTGCTATAGTGTGCTTTAAAAAAACATTTTTTCTAGGGACAGAAAACTATAGGTAGGGAGAGTGTCAGTGTCTTTTACTGTGCGAATCCTTGTTTCTAGGGACAGGGAAGGACAGTGAGGGAATTCTCCTTGTGCTATAGTGTGCTTTAAAAAAACATTTTTTCTAGGGACAGAAAACTATAGGTAGGGAGAGTGTCAGTGTGTTTTACTGTGCGAATCCTTGTTTCTAGGGACAGGGAAGGACAGTGAGGGAATTCTCCTTGTGCTATAGTGTGCTAAAGCATTCCTCATCAACCATCTTTGAAATCCTTGTTTTTTTGGACAGTCAGGGAAATTGTCGTTGTGCTATTCTGTGCAAAAGCAATCATCCTCAACCATATTTAGAAATCCTTAAGTAAAGGGACAGAGAAGGACACCTGAAGGTAGCCCTTATTGCTTTTTTCCCATCTCCCTGCAGGCCATCTATTAGAATGTCTGGAAGGCAAACAAGGAGAGGCAGACAGTCAGGAGGCAATAAAAGAGGGCAAGCAGGCTCTGTGTCTGGGGGCAACAGTGCTGGTCGTGGACGCGGTGCATTGTCATCAGCACATGGCCATGGGACACGTTTGTCCTTCTTTTCGGCAGCTGGACATGTTGAGCCACATCATGCCGAAGACTTGGTAGAGTGGATGACCAAGCCCTCCTCCTCCTCCTCATCCTCTCTCACCCAGGCTCAGGGTACTGGAAAAGCAGCTGCCAAAGCGTCCTCTTCCCTGGTATCAATGTCAGACTCATCATCAGTCACTCCTTCCCTAGACCCACCATGTCCTCCTCCTGAGGAGTCCCCCGAACTGTTTGAGCACAGTGTTGGGTACATGCTCCAGGAGGATGCCCAGCGTTTTGAAGGGTCTGATGATGAAACCCAGCTAGAGGAAGGCAGTAGCGTGAGAGCAGACAGAGGGGATGCTCAAGAAGGACACCAATCTGGCAGTCATGTTCCAGCAGCTGCAGCATACTGCCAGATTGGCTCCAGTGATGAGGAGGGAGGTGATGATGAGGTCACTGACTCCACGTGGGTGCCTAATAGGAGAGAGGAGGAGGAGGAGGATGAGGAGGAGGCACATCTCCAACGAGGCAGGATGCCCTTTGGTGGCCAGCGTAAGGGCAGTACACCGACGGAATCACACCGCAGAGCTCCGCCTGTGCAGGGCGCTGCCTCTGCCCGTCATTCAAAAAGTTCTTTGGTGTGGGCCTTTTTTGAGGCTAGTGCATCAGATCGCACAGCTGCTGTTTGCAACATATGTCTCAAGCGTATATCGCGTGGCCAAAACATCAGCCGCTTGGGTACCACATGCCTGACCAGACATATGTTGACCTGCCATGCAGCTCGTTGGCAAGCCTACCTCAAAGACCCACACCAAAGAACAAAGCGGACCTCTCCTTGCACCGCATCAGCTGGGATCTCCAACCCCACTATAACTTCAGTCCTCTCTGAAACATGCACTGAGAGGAATGAAGGTGTAGAATTAGGTGTGTCACAGCCAAGTACTTGCGGCCACTCTGCTAGCAGTACACCGACGTCCGATTCTAGCAGGCAAATTTCCCTGCCCCAGCTGCTGGACCGTCGAAAGAAGTTCACTCCCAGCCATCCACATGCCCAGCGGTTGAATGCTAGCTTGGCTAAATTGCTAGCGCTTCAACTGCTGCCTTTTCAGTTGGTAGACTCGGCCCCCTTCCGTGAGTTTGTGCAATGTGCGGTTCCTCAGTGGCAGGTTCCCAAACGCCACTTTTTCTCACGGAAGGCTATTCCGGCTCTCTACCGGCATGTGGAAGGCAATGTCTTGGCCTCGCTGGACAGGGCGGTCAGCGGTAAGGTGCATATTACCGCTGACTCATGGTCCAGCAGGCATGGACAGGGACGTTACCTTTCTTTCACGGCCCATTGGGTCACTCTTTTGGCAGCTGGGAAGGATGCAGGACAAGGTGCAGTAGTGTTGGAGGTTGTTCCACTGCCACGCCTCCAAAATGCTACTACTGGTTGTGACACACCTCTCTCCTCTACCCCCTCCTCTTCTTCTTCCTCCATGGCCTCTTCCTGTGGTTTGTCCTCGGAACCAGCGGTGCTCCGTAGGCGTTCAAGGGGCTACGCAAGTACGCAGGCAAAAATATGCCATGCCGTGCTTGCGCTGGTGTGTTTGGGGGACAGAAGCCACACTGGGGCAGAGGTCCTGTCTGCTCTGCAGGGCCAGGCCGAGAGGTGGTTGACGCCACGCCAGCTTAAGCCAGGAATGGTGGTTTGCGACAATGGCACCAACCTCCTCTCCGCCCTCCGACAGGGACAACTGACCCATGTGCCCTGTGTGGCTCACGTCCTTAACCTGGTGGTGCAGCGGTTCTTGGGCAGGTACCCGGGCTTACAGGATGTCCTGAGGTAGGCCAGGAAAGTCTGTGTGCATTTCCGCAGATCTTATAATGCCAGTGCTCGCCTGGCTGAGCTGCAAAAGGAGTTGAACCTGCCCAAGAACCGCCTTATATGTGACATGCCCACCAGGTGGAACTCAACGTTGGCCATGCTGCAGCGGCTGCACACGCAGCAGAGGGCCATCAATGAGTACCTGTGCGACTACGGCACCAGGACAGGGTCAGGGGAGCTTGGTTTTTTTTCTCCACGCCAGTGGGGCATGATCAGGGATGCATGCACTGTCCTGGCACCATTTGAGGAGGCCACGAGGATGGTGAGCAGTGACAGTGCATGCATCAGTGACACTGTACCTCTTGTCCACCTGTTGGAGCACACGCTGCGTGGAATAATGGACAGGGCACTTGAGGCAGAACAGAGGCAGGAAGAGGAGGACTTCCTTGCCTCTCAAGGCCCCCTTTACCCAGACAGTGTTCCTTCTGTCCCACCCATCGCACAGGAAGAGGAGGAGGAGGAGGAGGAGGATTGTGTCAGCATGGAGGTGGAGGCTGGCACTCAGCATCATCATCAGCAGTCTTTTAGGGATGATTTACAGTCCCAAGAAACCAGTGGACTTGTACGTGGCTGGGAGGAGGTGGCTGCGGATCATGTCGTCCTTAGTGACCCAGAGGACTCCGGAGCGAATGCCTCAGCAAACCTACGCTGCATGGCCTCCCTGATCCTGCAAAGTCTGCGGAAGGATCCTCGTATTCTTCGGATCAAGGAGAGGGACCATTACTGGCTGGCCACTCTCCTTGATCCACGGTACAAGGGTAAGGTTGCGGACCTTATGTTACCGTCGCAGAGGGAGCAGAGGATGAGACAACTCCGGGAGGCCTTGCAGAAAGGTCTGTGCAACGCGTTCCCAGAGACTGGGAGGTTACAAACTCCTGGTCCTGGACAACGAGTTGCTGAGGCTTCGGCCAGTCAAAGAAGGAGCGGTGGGGAAGGTGGCCGTCTGACCGATGCGTTCAGACAATTCTTTAGTCCGCAGCCCCAAAGTATGATCGGTTCCAGCAACCATCGCCAGCGTCTGATAAACATGGTGCAGGAATATCTAGGGGCAAGGTCAGACTTGGACACCTTCCCCACCGAAAATCCTCTGGCTTACTGGGTCTTGAGGATGGATCACTGGCCAGAGCTTGCACAGTATGCAATTGAGCTATTGGCCTGTCCTGCATCCAGCGTTCTTTCGGAACGCACATTCAGTGCTGCTGGAGGATTTGTCACGGATCACAGGGTGCGCCTGTCCACCGACTCGGTTGATCGACTGACTTTCATCAAGATGAACCAGTCTTGGATCACCACCAGCTACCACACACCTGATGCTGATATAACAGACTAATTGATTTTAACATGTCACATCCCTTCAAGACTGATGCTGATGCTGAGTGCCTGTGCTGTTATGTTGACTGGCTATCCTCCTCCTCCGAGTTCTCAATGATACGATTGATGATGATAGCTTGGAAGATCATTTTTGTTTATGGGTGCCGCCACCAGTGGCTAAGGCCCAATTTTTCAGCCCCTGTTTTACAGGGGCGTGTAATTACAATTTTTTTAGCAATAATTTGCCATAGGGCTCATTGCTGTGCTCCAAGTACAGTATCTGTGAGGGGTTGGAGTGTTGTGGCACCAGTGCCTAAGGCCCAATTTTTCAGCCCCTGTTTAACAGGGGCGTGTCATTACAATTTTTGAAGCAATACTTTGCAACAGGGCTCATTGCTGTGCTCCAAGTACAGTATCTGTGAGGGGTTGTAGTGTTGTGCCACCAGTGCCTAAGGCCCAATTTTTCAGCCCCTGTTCAACAGGGGCATGCAATTACAATTCTTGATCTAATAATTCACAGCAGGGCCCATTGCTGCACCCACCAAGAGTAACTCTGAGGGCTTACAGTGTTGTGGCAACGCCACCACCACCACCACCACGAAAGGCCCAATTTTTCAGCCCCTGTTCAAAAGGGGCATGTAATTACAATTCTTGATCTAATAATTCACAGCAGGGCCCATTGCTGCACCCACCAAGAGTAACTCTGAGGGCTTACAGTGTTGTGGCAACACCACCACCACCACCACCACCACGAAAGGCCCAATTTTTCAGCCCCTGTTCAACAGGGTCATGCAATTACAATTCTTGATCTAATAATTCACAGCAGGGCCCATTGCTGCACCCACCAAGAGTAACTCTGAGGGCTTACAGTGTTGTGGCAACGCCACCACCACCACCACCACGAAAGGCCCAATTTTTCAGCCCCTGTTCAAAAGGGGCATGTAATTACAATTCTTGATCTAATAATTCACAGCAGGGCCCATTCCTGCACCCACCAAGAGTAACTCTGAGGGCTTACAGTGTTGTGGCAACACCACCACCACCACCACCACCACGAAAGGCCCAATTTTTCAGCCCCTGTTCAACAGGGGCATGCAATTACAATTCTTGATCTAATAATTCACAGCAGGGCCCATTCCTGCACCCACCAAGAGTAACTCTGAGGGCTTACAGTGTTGTGGCAACACCACCACCACCACCACCACGAAAGGCCCAATTTTTCAGCCCATGTTCAACAGGGGCATGCAATTACAATTCTTGATCTAATAATTCACAGCAGGGCCCATTGCTGCACCCACCAAGAGTAACTGTCAGGGCTTACAGTGTTGTGGCACCAGCACCACCATCAAAGGCCCAATTTTTACTACCACTGTTCAACAATTATATGTAATTAAAATTCCTGATATAATAGTTGACAGCAGGGCGTTCCAGCACCAACCAAGAGTAACTGTGAGTGCTTACAGTGTTGTGCCAACACCAACAACTAAGGGGCCTATTTCTGCAGAGTATATACGGCAGGTCCCTACTTTCAAACATCCAACTTACAAACGACTCCTACTTGCAAACGCAAGAAGACAACAGGAAGTGAGAGGAAATCTACCACTAGGAAGGAAAATTCTCTCCTGTAAGAATAAATATGGGAGAAAGGTGTCTCCTCTGTACTGATGCTTTATCAGCAATCCTTGTTTCAAGAAAAACACCACATTTCAAAAACAGTTGTCATTGGGACGGAAAGTGAGGTGAAATGTTCTGAACAGGGGCACAGAAAGCAAAACAAATGTTACAGGGGTGATAACCCTTACCTATGTTTTCCAAAAAGTTTAAAAATAGATTTTTGGGCTGGAGCTACACTTCAACAATGTACCTGTTCAAAATTACAAACAGATTCTACATAAGAACAAACCTACAGTCCCTGTCTTGTATGCACCGCCTGTATACGGCTGTTCAGAGTATATAGGGCCTTTTTTATTTTATGTGTGGGGTTCCCCTTAATATCCATACAAGACCCAAAGGGGCTGGTAATGGGCTGGGGTAGGGGGGGGGGGGGGGGTCATGGGGTAGCTATGCCATTTTTCTTAAAGATTTTCATCCATATTACCGGGACCAGACATTACATTAAAGCCGCAAGCAGTTTTAAATGGCTTTTTTTTCCTTTAGAAGTGTCATTTTGTGCAGGGACAGTTCTAAACACGGGAAACACGTGGCACTTCACAGGCATACTTTAGACACCCCCCAGGTACGATATTTAAAGGAATATTTGACTTTTTTTTTTTCACTTTATGCATCATTAAAATGACTGCTCCCGAAAAACGACCGTTTTTAAAACTTCTTTTTGCATTGATACATGTCCCCTGGTGCACAACCCGGGTTCCCAAACCCTTTTTAGGACAATAACATGCATAATAGTTGTTATAATTAGCACTTTAGAATTCGAACGTTCGCATCCATTGTATTTAATAGGGTTCTAATGTTCGTACGAACTTTCGGTCCGTTCGCGGGTTCTGGTGCGAACCGAACCCGGGGGTGTTCGGCTCATCACTAGTTAGCGGTAAGGGGCGGTGTAGGAGTGCTGTATACAGCGCTCCCATAACGCCCCAAAGATGCTGCTTGCATGACTTTTTCTAACGTCCCGCAAGCGCACCGCCCCAGTGTGAAAGAACTCGGGCTTTCACACTCTGGCGGCATGGGAGGCAGTTTTCAGGTGCTTTACAGGCGCCATTTCTAGTGCTAAAACGCCTGAAAACTGCCTCAGTGTGAAAGGGGTCTTAAAGTGATTTTTACAGGTTTTTTTTTCTTTAATGAAAGTAACAAAAATATTATACTTGGCTGCTCTGTTTAATGGTTTTGTATAGAGCAGCCCGGATCCTGCTCTTCTGGGTTCCCCCGTTGGCACTCCTAGCGCTACCATCCCACCGCCCAGTGTGGTGTCACCCATGTAAAGAAGAGTAAAGGCACAGACACAAAATATGTAATGGTGTCATCAATGGAGTAATGGCGGCATGTCATCTGCAAATCATCAGCTTTTCCGTTTCAATTCTCAGAATTAGCCCTGGTTCACATTGGAGCGATTTGGCATGCGATCTAACATGTCAAATCACATGCCAAATTGGCGGCAACCGCCGGCATTGTCACTGTCCGAATCCCAATCCCGCAACTATTCCTAAAAGTAGTTTCTGCACTACTTTTGGCAACTTTGGGGTGCGATTTCCATAGGCATCTGTGCAGCAACCCGCACAGGTGTCTCTGAAATCGCCCCTGAAGTCGGACTGACATGCAGGAATGAAATTGTGCGAGTTTAGCTGAACTCGCATTATTTCATTCCCACTGTCAGTGTGAACCTGTACATAATTCCATTTTATTTTATTTTTTATCAACCCATATACTGTTAATAAGTGATGGTCAAACCTATCACCATAGAGAACTGGGTATGGCCAAGCTTCACGAGCTGCACATCTAAAGCCTCATACACACGATCGGATTTTCCAACGGAATTGTGTGTTGACAGGTTGTTGGCGGAAAATCTGACCGTTTGTATGCTCCATCGGACAATTGTCCGATTTACCGCGGACAAATGTTGGATGGCAGGTTTTAAAATTTTCCGTGGACAACGGTCTGTTGTCGGATATTCCCGTCGGACAAAAGTCCAAAGTACAAACACGCATGCTCGGGGGCAATGCTTACCAAACACAACATTAGCAGAAGGTGCCCAACGGGTGGCGCTAAAGAGCTGAAAAACCATGTAGTACGTATCTACGTTCGTGTTTGTTGGCTGACAATTCTTTGCCGTTTGTATACAAGACAAGTTCCTGGCCAACACCCTTCAGACAAAAGTCGTACGCTTTGTCTGCGGAAAATCCGATCGCGTGTACGAGGCTTAATTGTTACATTTTGGGTGGAGATGTTAATGTTCCTGAATCAATGCAGATCCACCAGCCAATATCATTTAAGAGATATTATTTTTTGTTTCATTTAAAATAATTAGCAAATGTCTCTTTGCTGTACATGTCCAATTATTTATTACTGTGGGTTATATTGCATTTCTTTAGGTAATGAGAGAATGGATCACATAGAAAAATGTATCAAGTTGCACTTTTTGTACCTTATTAAAATAATAGGCTTCATCCTGGATGGTAACGCCATCGGTGTCACCTCCCCAAAAGCACAGCACATCATTAGAAAGAAAACTCTGTATGGAGGAAATTCTGGCTATTTATATTTTATCAGAATTCACTACCCAGATTATTTAAATCAGTCTGAGTTTACTTTGAATTTCGTCTGGTCTGCCTAAAAGGCTTCTGCTAAATGCCACCTGTATCTAAATTGAGTAGGGAGGGTTCGAAACCTGAAATTTGTGAAACTCAAACTTAGCAGCAAATCCCATTGAAGTTTTTGATACTAAATTCTGGCCATTTTCAAGGCTCATGCCGCCTACACACGACAGATTTTCTTGGCAAAAAACCACAAGAAAACTGTTGAGAGAGCTTTCTTGCAGAGAAAACCGTTCGTGTGTACGGTTTCTCGTCGAGAAAACTGCCGGGAGAACCTGCTCTCTATTTTCTCGTCAGGATTGTTGTTTTTCTCGTCGAGATTCTCGTCGGCCTGTTTCCCGACGAGAAAACCAGTCACGTGTATGCTTTTCCGAGTCTTAAAAAATCGCGCATGCTCAGAATCAAGTATAAGACGGGAGCGCTCCTTCTGGTAAAACTAGCGTTCGTAATGGAGATAGCACATTCGTCACGCTAAAACGAACTGAAAGCACGAAGACTAAAAAGCGCGAATCGTCTCTCCCCAAACTTTTACTTACACAAGATCAGCAAAAGCAGCCCAAGGGGTGGCGCCATTGAAATCGAACTTCCCCTTTATACTGCCGTCGTACGTGTTGTACGTGACCGCGCTTTCCAACGACAAGATTTGGAATTGACAGTGTGTATGCAAGGAAAGCTTGACAAGAATCTCGTCGAGAAAAACAACGGGTTTTTTTTTTACGACGAGATTCTCGGCCGTGTGTACGAGGCTTCAGGCCCTTTTCACACTAGCGGACCGTATGTCCGCTTTTTCATCCATCCGTTTAGGGATGAAAAAGGGACATACATTGGTCCCTATGAGATCGCGGGTGTCAGCTGACACCAGATTGCCTCCGTGTCCGCAATCCTCCGATCCTCCGATTCTGCAGACGGAGGAAAATCCTATTTTTCAATCAGTCTGCAGAGCGGATCGGGTGAACATGGACAGACAGTCCGTGTTCATCCGATCCCCCCATAGGGGAGAGCGGAGATCTGACAGGGCGGTCCCTGCACAGTGTGCGGGGACCGCCCTGTCATCCGGGGACCGCCCTGTCATGTGCAGGGACTGCCCTGTCATCCGCCAAGCGGAGGTTCACGGGGCGGATCTTCACGGATCCGTCGTGTGTGAAAAGGGCCTAATAGGCAAGTTTTTTATAATAAGGTGGGGGCATGGGGTGCATGGCACTACCATGGGGGACACTTAACTAAGCAAAGAAAAAAAATACTGTAAAGCAAAGAAATTATCCTTTTATTGTCACTTGGATAAAAACACCAATCCTTTAAATATTCCCCTGGAATTCCCCCTGATGAAGATACGATTACCCTGTATCGAACACGTGTAGGGGAGGGGCCAGGACGGTACGACAGGCAGTCTCTCTGCTTAGGAGGAAGCATACACCATTCCAAAACCAGCCGCTGTAATATTTCATGCCATACATTGGGGGGTTGTTCTTATTTGTTTAATAAAACATTTAAAGCGATATCACACTATCGAGGCTTTTTATTCCCCATTATTCCCGAGATACTGCGTGGGAAGCCCAGGATCCTGTTACCATTATAGAACCCAGGGGTGGTTCACAAGCGTGTATTGACTGAGCGTAATTGCCAGGTCACACGCTCCAAGGTGAGCATTTAATACCTAGGGGGTCACTGGAATAAGAGCACCAATGCATGATCTGCAACACCTGTCAATCATTTTCAGATGTATGGATTTAGAAGCATGTCAGCAGTGCTATTACTGGATATCACGCATATGCACTTTTTTCAACAGGACTGTCACAGCATTGTTTCATAAAAAGACTTGTTTTTGCACAATAGCACTTTTTGCTATTTAAAGTGGGACTAGTGTTGTTCCCTATATACCACCGGACACTTATATCTGTGTTACAAAGCACTTGGATGCACATGAGCACTTTATTATTAATGTTTTAATTGACATATATATTGTTTTTATTTTGGTCATATAACATCTATGTCACATATGTCACTTACGTCACATTAACGCTACATGTGTGTGTTTTATTCTTCAGCACGCATTTATTGTGTAATATTCCAAAGCGCAGCGTATAATTTACTATTTTTGTCTATGTGCATGAGCTTATGAGACATGTGTAACGCTTGCAGCTGGTTAGTGATATCTATTAGGCTTTGGGTTGATTGAGGCTCGCAGGAATTCTATTACTGTTTTATATGTGACCGGCTGTGATTGGACACAGCCGATCACATGGTTAAAGAGCTGCATTTTTTTTACAGAGATCGGGGTCGCGCCATGTCCTAGCAACACGGCGCGGCCATGATCGCCGCATTGCGCGCCCCCGCGGGCACGCAAGAGCGGTCATTCTGGGAGGCCGTCATATGACGTCCACTGCCCCGCCATCATTTCACGGTGGGTGGGCGGTAGTGATGAGCCGAACACCCCCGGGTTCGGTTCGCACCAGAACCCGCGAACGGACCGGAAGTTCGAACGAACATTAGAACCCTATTAAATACAATGGATGCGAACGTTCGAATTCTAAAGTGCTAATTATAACAACTATTATGCATGTTATTGTCCTAAAAAGGGTTTGGGAACCCGGGTTCTGCACCAGGGGACATGTATCAATGCAAAAAGAAGTTTTAAAAACGGTCGTTTTTCGGGAGCAGTCATTTTAATGATGCATAAAGTGAAAAAAAAAAGTCAAATATTCCTTTAAATATCGTACCTGGGGGGTGTCTAAAGTATGCCTGTGAAGTGCCACGTGTTTCCCGTGTTTAGAACTGTCCCTGCACAAAATGACACTTCTAAAGGAAAAAAAAGCCATTTAAAACTGCTTGCGGCTTTAATGTAATGTCTGGTCCCGGTAATATGGATGAAATTCTTTAAGAAAAATGGCATAGCTACCCCATGACCCCCCCCCCCCCCCTACCCCAGCCCATTACCAGCCCCTTTGGGTCTTGTATGGATATTAAGGGGAACCCCGCACATAAAATAAAAAAGGCCCTATATACTCTGAACAGCCGTATACAGGCGGTGCATACAAGACAGGGACTGTAGGTTTGTTCTTATGTAGAATCTGTTTGTAATTTTGAACAGGTACATTGTTGAAGTGTAGCTCCAGCCCAAAAATCTATTTTTAAACTTTTTGGAAAACATAGGTAAGGGTTATCACCCCTGTAACATTTGTTTTGCTGTCTGTGCCCCTGTTCAGAACATTTCACCTCACTTTCCGTCCCAATGACAACTGTTTTTGAAATGTGGTGTTTTTCTTGAAACAAGGATTGCTGATAAAGCATCAGTACAGAGGAGACACCTTTCTCCCATATTTATTCTTACAGGAGAGAATTTTCCTTCCTAGTGGTAGATTTCCTCTCACTTCCTGTTGTCTTCTTGCGTTTGCAAGTGGGAGTCGTTTGTAAGTTGGATGTTTGAAAGTAGGGACCTGCCGTATATACTCTGCAGAAATAGGCCCCTTAGTTGTTGGTGTTGGCACAACACTGTAAGCACTCACAGTTACTCTTGGTTGGTGCTGGAACGCCCTGCTGTCAACTATTATATCAGGAATTTTAATTACATATAATTGTTGAACAGTGGTAGTAAAAATTGGGCCTTTGATGGTGGTGCTGGTGCCACAACACTGTAAGCCCTGACAGTTACTCTTGGTGGGTGCAGCAATGGGCCCTGCTGTGAATTATTAGATCAAGAATTGTAATTACATGCCCCTGTTGAACAGGGGCTGAAAAATTGGGCCTTAGGCACTGGTGGCACAACACTGCAACCCCTCACAGATACTGTACTTGGAGCACAGCAATGAGCCCTGTTGCAAAGTATTGCTTCAAAAATTGTAATGACACGCCCCTGTTAAACAGGGGCTGAAAAATTGGGCCTTAGGCACTGGTGGCACAACACTGCAACTCCTCACAGATACTGTACTTGGAGCACAGCAATGAGCCCTGTTGCAAAGTATTGCTTCAAAAATTGTAATTACACGCCCCTGTTAAACAGGGGCTGAAAAATTGGGCGTTAGGCACTGGTGGCGGCACCCATAAACAAAAATGATCTTCCAAGCTATCATCATCAATCGTATCATTGAGGACTCGGAGGAGGAGGATAGCCAGTCAACATAACAGCACAGGCACTCAGCATCAGCATCAGTCTTGAAGGGATGTGACATTTTAAAATCAATTAGTCTGTTATATCAGCATCAGGTGTGTGGTAGCTGGTGGTGATCCAAGACTGGTTCATCTTGATGAAAGTCAGTCGATCAACCGAGTCGGTGGACAGGCGCACCCTGTGATCCGTGACAAATCCTCCAGCAGCACTGAATGTGCGTTCCGAAAGAACGCTGGATGCAGGACAGGCCAGTAGCTCAATTGCATACTGTGCAAGCTCTGGCCAGTGATCCATCCTCAAGACCCAGTAAGCCAGAGGATTTTCGGTGGGGAAGGTGTCCAAGTCTGACCTTGCCCCTAGATATTCCTGCACCATGTTTATCAGACGCTGGCGATGGTTGCTGGAACCAATCATACTTTGGGGCTGCGGACTAAAGAATTGTCTGAACGCATCGGTCAGACGGCCACCTTCCCCACCGCTCCTTCTTTGACTGGCCGAAGCCTCAGCAACTCGTTGTCCAGGACCAGGAGTTTGCAACCTCCCAGTCTCTGGGAACGCGTTGCACAGACCTTTCTGCAAGGCCTCCCGGAGTTGTCTCATCCTCTGCTCCCTCTGCGACGGTAACATAAGGTCCGCAACCTTACCCTTGTACCGTGGATCAAGGAGAGTGGCCAGCCAGTAATGGTCCCTCTCCTTGATCCGAAGAATACGAGGATCCTTCCGCAGACTTTGCAGGATCAGGGAGGCCATGCAGCGTAGGTTTGCTGAGGCATTCGCTCCGGAGTCCTCTGGGTCACTAAGGACGACATGATCCGCAGCCACCTCCTCCCAGCCACGTACAAGTCCACTGGTTTCTTGGGACTGTAAATCATCCCTAAAAGACTGCTGCTGATGATGCTGAGTGCCAGCCTCCACCTCCATGCTGACACAATCCTCCTCCTCCTCCTCCTCCTCCTCCTCCTCTTCCTGTGCGATGGGTGGGACAGAAGGAACACTGTCTGGGTAAAGGGGGCCTTGAGAGGCAAGGAAGTCCTCCTCTTCCTGCCTCTGTTCTGCCTCAAGTGCCCTGTCCATTATTCCACGCAGCGTGTGCTCCAACAGGTGGACAAGAGGTACAGTGTCACTGATGCATGCACTGTCACTGCTCACCATCCTCGTGGCCTCCTCAAATGGTGCCAGGACAGTGCATGCATCCCTGATCATGCCCCACTGGCGTGGAGAAAAAAAACCAAGCTCCCCTGACCCTGTCCTGGTGCCGTAGTCGCACAGGTACTCATTGATGGCCCTCTGCTGCGTGTGCAGCCGCTGCAGCATGGCCAACGTTGAGTTCCACCTGGTGGGCATGTCACATATAAGGCGGTTCTTGGGCAGGTTCAACTCCTTTTGCAGCTCAGCCAGGCGAGCACTGGCATTATAAGATCTGCGGAAATGCACACAGACTTTCCTGGCCTGCCTCAGGACATCCTGTAAGCCCGGGTACCTGCCCAAGAACCGCTGCACCACCAGGTTAAGGACGTGAGCCACACAGGGCACATGGGTCAGTTGTCCCTGTCGGAGGGCGGAGAGGAGGTTGGTGCCATTGTCGCAAACCACCATTCCTGGCTTAAGCTGGCGTGGCGTCAACCACCTCTCGGCCTGGCCCTGCAGAGCAGACATGACCTCTGCCCCAGTGTGGCTTCTGTCCCCCAAACACACCAGCGCAAGCACGGCATGGCATCTTTTTGCCTGCGTACTTGCGTAGCCCCGTGAACGGCTACGGAGCACCGCTGGTTCATAGGACAAACCACAGGAAGAGGCCATGGAGGAAGAAGAAGAGGAGGGGGTGGAGGAGAGAGGTGTGTCACAACCAGTAGTAGCATTTTGGAGGCGTGGCGGTGGGACAACCTCCAACACTACTGCACCTTGTCCTGAATCCTTCCCAGCTGCCAAAAGAGTGACCCAATGGGCCGTGAAAGAAAGGTAACGTCCCTGTCCATGCCTGCTGGACCATGAGTCAGCGGTAATATGCACCTTACCGCTGACCGCCCTGTCCAGCGAGGCCAAGACATTGCCTTCCACATGCCGGTAGAGAGCCGGAATAGCCTTCCGTGAGAAAAAGTGGCGTTTGGGAACCTGCCACTGAGGAACCGCACATTGCACAAACTCACGGAAGGGGGCCGAGTCTACCAACTGAAAAGGCAGCAGTTGAAGCGCTAGCAATTTAGCCAAGCTAGCATTCAACCGCTGGGCATGTGGATGGCTGGGAGTGAACTTCTTTCGACGGTCCAGCAGCTGGGGCAGGGAAATTTGCCTGCTAGAATCGGACGTCGGTGTACTGCTAGCAGAGTGGGCGCAAGTACTTGGCTGTGACACACCTAATTCTACACCTTCATTCCTCTCAGTGCATGTTTCAGAGAGGACTGAAGTTATAGTGGGGTTGGAGATCCCAGCTGATGCGGTGCAAGGAGAGGTCCGCTTTGTTCTTTGGTGTGGGTCTTTGAGGTAGGCTTGCCAACGAGCTGCATGGCAGGTCAACATATGTCTGGTCAGGCATGTGGTACCCAAGCGGCTGATGTTTTGGCCACGCGATATACGCTTGAGACATATGTTGCAAACAGCAGCTGTGCGATCTGATGCACTAGCCTCAAAAAAGGCCCACACCAAAGAACTTTTTGAATGACGGGCAGAGGCAGCGCCCTGCACAGGCGGAGCTCTGCGGTGTGATTCCGTCGGTGTACTGCCCTTACGCTGGCCACCAAAGGGCATCCTGCCTCGTTGGAGATGTGCCTCCTCCTCATCCTCCTCCTCCTCCTCTCTCCTATTAGGCACCCACGTGGAGTCATTGACCTCATCATCCCCTCCCTCCTCATCACTGGAGCCAATCTGGCAGTATGCTGCAGCTGCTGGAACATGACTGCCAGATTGGTGTCCTTCTTGAGCATCCCCTCTGTCTGCTCTCACGCTACTGCCTTCCTCTAGCTGGGTTTCATCATCAGACCCTTCGAAACGCTGGGCATCCTCCTGGAGCATGTACCCAACACTGTGCTGAAACAGTTCGGGGGACTCCTCAGGAGGAGGACATGGTGGGTCTAGGGAAGGAGTGACTGATGATTTGTCTGACATTGATACCAGGGAAGACGACGCTTTGGCAGCTGCTTTTCCAGTACCCTGAGCCTGGGTGAGAGAGGATGAGGAGGAGGAGGAGGGCTTGGTCATCCACTCTACCAAGTCTTCGGCATGATGTGGCTCAACATGTCCAGCTGCCGAAAAGAAGGACAAGCGTGTCCCATGGCCATGTGCTGATGACAATGCACCGCGTCCACGACCAGCACTGTTGCCCCCAGACACAGAGCCTGCTTGCCCTCTTTTATTGCCTCCTGACTGTCTGCCTCTCCTTGTTTGCCTTCCAGACATTCTAATAGATGGCCTGCAGGGAGATGGGAAAAAAGCAATAAGGGCTACCTTCAGGTGTCCTTCTCTGTCCCTGGAAACAAGGACTTGCAGAGTGAAAGAAAAAAAACACTCTCCCTACCTACAGTTTTCTGTCCCTAGAAAAAATGTTTTTTTTAATCACAATATAGCACAAGGAAAATTAACTCACTGTCCTTACAGGTCCCTGGAAACAAGGACTTGCAGAGTGAAAGAAAAAAAACACTCTCCCTACCTACAGTTTTCTGTCCCTAGAAAAAAATGTTTTTTTTAATCACAATATAGCAAAAGGACAATTCACTCACTGTCCTTCCAGGTCCCTGGAAACAAGGACTTGCAGAGTGAAAGAAACTGACACTGTCCCTACCTAGAGTTTTCTGTCCCTGGAATAAATGTTTTTTTCAGCACAATATAGCACAAGGACAATTAACTCACTGTCCTTACAGGTCCCTGGAAACAAGGACTTGCAGAGTGAAAGAAAAAAAATACTCTCCCTACCTACAGTTTTCTGTCCCTAGAAAAAAATGTTTTTTTTAATCACAATATAGCAAAAGGACAATTCACTCACTGTCCTTCCAGGTCCCTGGAAACAAGGACTTGCAGAGTGAAAGAAACTGACACTGTCCCTACCTAGAGTTTTCTGTCCCTGGAATAAATGTTTTTTTCAGCACAATATAGCACAAGGACAATTAACTCACTGTCCTTACAGGTCCCTGGAAACAAGGACTTGCAGAGTGAAAGAAAAAAAATACTCTCCCTACCTACAGTTTTCTGTCCCTAGAAAAAAATGTTTTTTTTAATCACAATATAGCAAAAGGACAATTCACTCACTGTCCTTCCAGGTCCCTGGAAACAAGGACTTGCAGAGTGAAAGAAACTGACACTGTCCCTACCTAGAGTTTTCTGTCCCTAGAATAAATGTTTTTTTTAATCACAATATAGCAAAAGGACAATTCACTCACTGTCCTTCCAGGTCCCTGGAAACAAGGACTTGCAGAGTGAAAGAAACTGACACTGTCCCTACCTAGAGTTTTCTGTCCCTAGAATAAATGTTTTTTTTAATCACAATATAGCAAAAGGACAATTCACTCACTGTCCTTCCAGGTCCCTGGAAACAAGGACTTGCAGAGTGAAAGAAACTGACACTGTCCCTACCTAGAGTTTTCTGTCCCTAGAATAAATGTTTTTTTTAATCACAATATAGCAAAAGGACAATTCACTCACTGTCCTTCCAGGTCCCTGGAAACAAGGACTTGCAGAGTGAAAGAAACTGACACTGTCCCTACCTAGAGTTTTCTGTCCCTAGAATAAATGTTTTTTTTAATCACAATATAGCAAAAGGACAATTCACTCACTGTCCTTCCAGGTCCCTGGAAACAAGGACTTGCAGAGTGAAAGAAACTGACACTGTCCCTACCTAGAGTTTTCTGTCCCTAGAATAAATGTTTTTTTTTAAGCACACTATAGCAGAAGCACAAAACACACTGACACTCTCCCTACCTATCCTTCTCTTTCCCTAAACTAAAGGAATCCAGGTTAAGCAAGAAAGAAATAACAGTCACTGTCCCTGCCTATGCTACTCTATCCCTGCTCCGGAACACACTACACTAGGCCGCCGTGCTGGCGGCCTTTTATAGTGTGGGGCGTGTACTAAACACCCTCAGCAATAATTGGCCACAGGCATCCTGCCTGTGGCCAATCATTGCTCTCCTCGCTGCCGGCGCTGTGATTGGCCAAGCATGCGGGGTCACAGTGCATGCTTGGCCAATCACAGCGCCTGGATGACACTGCGATGGCGTAGTGCATTGTGGGCCGTTCGCGTCACTCGAATTTGGCGCGAACGGCCCAAATCGTTCGATCTTCGTCGAACGATCGAACAGCCAATGTTCGAGTCGAACGTATGTTCGACTCGAACACGAAGCTCATCCCTAGTGGGCGGCAAGTGGTTAAGTGGGCAAATCCTTCCGGAGCTGAAGTGGTTAATCAAGTAATAATAGGCCTGAATTGACTGGTGAAAGTAGCAGCAACAAAAAAAATCTAATAGGTTAAAAAATTGAGTTGGGGTTTAGCCTTTTTTTTTTTACATTTTGGGGTGAGCAGTGTACAGTTGTTGGTGACAAAAGCAAAGCTGCCCTGAGCAGCATGCCCCACATATGTGTGCAGTAAAGTAGTGTGCATGAAAGAACCACATACCGTATTTATCCCCCAGTTGCCATGGCTGACAATAAAGTGATGTTAAAGGGATTTTTGTTTTTTAATAACCAACATAATATACTTATGTAGCACTCTCTAGTGTGCTTGCGGGAAGATTTATGTTTGACTCGTGCTTAAACCTGTGGGTCTTAATTGGGTCATGGTCATGGGTTTACTTAAGGTCAGGGCTGGGTGACTCATGCAGGCAAGTCTCTGGTGCCTCCCCCTGGGTCTGGAAGTTTGGAGAAACTTCTAGAGGTTAGTGGGTGGAGGCCAGGAGGATGCAAAGGGACCTGGCAGGAACACCAGGGATTTCACACAAAGGAAGCAATACAAAGAGAACAGGATATTTTTCATACAAGTACATACATGGTACAACAGACACATATCAGGAATATGATGTGTTGGGTTTACATACTGTATTCTTTAATTATGCTAAAACATTGTTAATTTTACATAAGTAAGGATAAGTGTTGGGGTTAGTGAGAGCATTATTGTTATAGTGAGATTTAGGGGTTTATTTGCTAAAGGCAAATCCACTTTGCACTCCAAGGGCACTGCAAGTGCCCTTGGAAGTGCAGTTGCTGTTGATCTGAGGGAAAGATCTGAAATGAGGGGAAGCTCTGCTGATTTTATCATCCAATCATGTGCAAGCTAAAATGCTGTTTTTTATTTTCCTTGCATGTCCCCCTCGGATCTACAGTGACTGTACTTCCAAGTGCACTGCAAGTGCACTTGTAGTGCAAAGTGGATTTGCCTTTAGTAAATAACCCCCTTAGTGTCACATCCATCAAAACGATGGTCACAAAGGTCAAATACACTTCTGGAAGAATGGTCAAACATTCCCATAGACACACTCCTAAACCTTGTGAACAGCCTTCCCAGAAGAGTTGAAGCTGTTATAGCTGCAAAGGGTGGGCCAACTCAATATTGAACCCCAGACTGGGATGCCATTAAAGTTCATTTGTGTGTAAAGGCAGGTGTCCCAATACTTTTGGTAATAGAGTTTATGTTTATATATATATTTGATCACTTTACTGAATCGGCACAAATAAGGTATTCTTATGACACTTTTATAGGCTGCGCAACTCCATTTACACAGCTAAGCCTAAAACACATCCTTCTCAGCTCATAACAAACATGATGGAACTTGTCAAACTAAAGCCTTGAGAATCCCGTGTCATTTCTAAACTCACATATTGGCAGGGACATTAATGTTCATCTATCTATCTATCTATCCATCCATCCATCTTTTTCCCCTGAATAATGCATCTGACATCTGAGAGAGCTGTGCTGTATTGTTAGCGAGAGTTTATGATGCTGTTTGCTGTCGCGCTGTAAGAGAATTCATTTCTGGTTACACTCTCTGGAGAGTCAGCAGTCGACACCCAATCTCTGAAAATATCCAAGCAAGTTCCCTGGAGTACATTCCCAAATTCCTTTATATTTTACCATCTATTGTCATGATGACTGGGAGACTGCAGTGAGGCTAATTGCCCCAGATATGAAGGATCACATGGCAATGTGTCATTGTTTGTTTCACAACATCTCACATACGCAGATTTTCCAAATTCTCCTTATTTCCCTGCTCAAAAAAAAAGAGAAAATGTGTTATAAATGTATTTAGCACCTAAAGTACTTATGATCCATTTTCAGATTAAGCTCTGATGAAATGGAAAGCACTGAAAATGACAAAGAAAGAAAGAAGCAATGAAGGAAGGAATTAATTATACTGCTCAGATAACACACATAAGGTCATCATGTAGCACATCTAATGTACAGCACAGCTTAGATTGGTGTAGAGTTAAATGTTTGTGTTCAGTAGTGAGAGCCCCAGGTGCGGCTGGTTCATTAGGGGCACGGCTCCCCTGCAGGGTGCCGTAGGCTCTAATTGGCTTGAAAAAGGTTGGGCTCGGGGCACAGAGCACTGGCCCCCGAAACCCACCCACTTGTGACAATAGCAAATTAATATTTGCTATTGTCTTCTGGCTTCTCCTCCCAGCCAATCAAGACAGGAGGCGGATATGGTTGGTAGGGAGGAGAAGCCGAGGAAGCTGCGGAGGGGGAACGTCACTGTGGAGGGGCTGAATGTGGGGGACCGTCACCGTGGAGGGGCTGAGTGCGGGGGACCGTCACCGTGGAGGGGCTGAGTGCGGGTGACCGTCACCGTGGAGGAGCTGAGTGCTAGGGAACCGTCACCGTGGAGGGGCGGAGTGCGGGGGACCATCAACGTGGAGGGGCTGAGTGCGGGGGACCGTCACCGTGGAGGGGCTGAGTGCGGGGGACCGTCACCGTGGAGGGGCTGAGTGCGGGGGACCGTCACCGTGGAGGGGCTGAGTGCGGGGGACCGTCACCGTGGAGGGGCTGAGTGCGGGGGACCGTCACCGTGGAGGGGCTGAGTGCGGGGGACCGTCACCGTGGTGGAGCTGAGTGCTAGGGAACCGTCACCGTGGAGGGGCTGAGTGCGGGGGACCGTCACCGTGGAGGGGCTAAGTGCGGGGGACCGTCACCGTGGAGGGGCTGAGTGCGGGGGACCGTCACCGTGGAGGGGCTGAGTGCGGGGGACCGTCACCGTGGAGGGGCTGAGTGCGGGGGACCGTCACCGTGGAGGGGCTGAGTGCGGGGGACCGTCACCGTGGAGGGGCTGAGTGCGGGGGACCGTCACCGTGGAGGGGCTGAGTGTGGGGGACCGTCACCGTGGAGGGGCTGAGTGCGGGGGACCGTCACCGTGGAGGGGCTGAGTGCGGGGGGCCGTCACCGTGGACGGGCTAAGTGCGGGGGACCGTCACCGTGGAGGGGCTGAGTGCGGGGGACCGTCACCGTGGAGGGGCTGAGTGCGGGGGACCTTCACCGTGGAGGGGCTGAGTGCGGGGGACCATCACTGTGGAGGGGCTGAGTGCGGGGGACCGTCACAGCGGAGGAGCTGAGTGCTGGGGACCGTCACCGTGGTGGAGCTGAGTGCAGGGGACCGTCACCGTGGTGGAGCTGAGTGCGGGGGACCGTCACCGTGGTGGAGCTGAGTGCGGGGGTCCGTCACCATGGCGGGGATGAGTGCGCAGGACCGTCACTGTGGAGAGGCTGAGTGCAGGGGACCGTCACCGGTCATTGATTCACATGTCCTCATACATTATCATCTGAGTTGTGTCTAGTAACCTAAATGCGGAAAAAACACAACGAAGCTCCCCACAATGCTCCCAGGGCATTTCCAACCCTACTGTCAGCTTCAGGAGTGGCTAAGTGTGGGTGGACCTGGGGGGGTTTGTTTACCACCACTGGGGATCCCCTTAAAAACTGTTTGCAGTGCACTAAACTTTGTGGGATGTCTATCCAACAGGTATGGGTATAAATAGGGTGAAGTCTTCAGCCAAAAATATATTAAATCACTTATTTATTAACAGTAAATCAGTAGGACATAAAGAGTTCCTGATCCCGTCCTAACGCCATAACTCCACAGCAAAACAGTGTCACAGCCCTTAGTGTAGTGTAGGATTAAATGTTGGTGTTCAGTAGTTAAAACCTTCCTAATGGTGGACAGTGTTGAGTACCCCAATAACGTTGGTAGTCAGTGTAGACTGCCCTTATAACTTTTATGCTTAATGGTGAGAGCTCCCATAGCATTAGAACATTGTGGTCAGTGTCTTGACTAAGCTTAAATTTGGGATTTGAACTCCTATGGTGTGTCAATAACTTGGACCCCAGTCACGCACTTTGATTCCTCCCACTGGCCAGTACTAGGAACTACACTCTGTGGCCAGAAATGTGCAACACAACAGAGTTTAATGGGACACCGTAAAGGTAAGTCTACATGGGGGGGGGTCAGCAACCAGTAGATCCCGACCAGGTGACTGGTAGATCGTGGTCTGGGCTTGCTGACCCGCCATTCCGGAGCATTAAACAGAGTGCAATGCAGAGGGACTACTTGTAAAGTTGGAGCTGTGATAGGAAGCAAGAGCTGCATAAGCCGGCTCCTGTTCCATGCAGAGTGTCACCAACTGCACTCCACCTCTTATCTGGTCTCCAGAGTGGTGCCAGCAGCAGGAAAGAAGAGATCTTCAGGTCAGTGTGAAGCAATAGATGATGTTCAATAGAACAAAACGTGTCAGGTAGGATTACTGATGCCACTGCCATTGTTTTTACAAGCGCTTTTTATATCACCTAAATGTGAGTGTAACCTTTTTTAATAAATAGCTGTAAGTATCTTGCAGTATTACGCTATGTGCGCCCCTGTTCTTTTCTTTTTCCATATCATTACCATCTATGCGTTTGGGTGTCAAAACTCATAACACATCACTGGAAGTTTCATCAATTGAATTCCTATCTATATTTGTTGGGATATCCCTCCTGTGGTCTATTGAGTCTCCAAGTTTGATCGACCTACAAGTTTCATTGCTGGAATCCTGGTATCTGTTCCTGTTGTGACATCTTCCCTGTGGTTTAATAACCTCACAAGTTTGATTGACCTAGTGAGTGTATACTCATCTGGGTTCAATCTTTCCGGTAAGCCTCTTGACTTACGGTGGTGGATCTTCTATCAACTTTCCCTATTCTAGTCACTAATAGATTGTGATTTCATTCACTATTGGGAATACCATATAGACTTTTTTTCATTTAAAAATTTTTTGTGTTTACACTACAGTGGACACACATGGTGTTGTTCACATTTGTTTCAATAATTTATTATCAGTCATTTGATAATCTGTCATTTTCAGCGCTGCACTTTTATTTTTATTTTTATTTTTCAGTGTGAAGCAATACACTGGGCAGGAAAGTGTAGGGCTGCTTTCACACTGATGTGCTGCGGTTTACCCACACCGTGGATGTAGTGTACCTGCAGCCTTCCTATGCTTAGCCATAGACTTCTATTATATCCTGCGGGTTTGGTGCACTTTTTGAAAGTGCATCAAATCTCCTGAACCACTTGGACCCCTCAGAATAATGCAGTTGTGGGGCGCTTGCAGAGTGGCCCCATTTACTTAAATGGGTCACGATTGGCTGGGGGGTAGCAACCATCAAAAGCAACAGGGGGTTTAATTCCTGCTGTGGCATGTGTACACCTTTTGACTGCTGCTTTAGCAGCTAAAAGATGTAGGGATTGGGGGGTGATAAAACCACAACTCAACTACAGGGTTTTACCACCCCCGCCCCCAAGTTTATCTGTGAATGAGCCCTAAGGCCCGGTTCACACAGGGGCGACTCATCAGGCGACTCGGTCGCCTGATGAGTCGCGTCCCGCTCTGTGCTATGGAACCGTTCTAATAGGAGTGACTCAGGTCGCTCCGATTTAGAAAAAGGTTCCTGTACTACTTTTGGGGGCGACGTAGGGCGACTTGCATTGACTTCTATACAGAAGTCATTATGCAAATCGCCTCGGCGGGCATCTCAAGTCTTCTTGAGATCGCGCCGCCGAGGTCGCCCCCGAAGTCATGCCGCCCCTGTGTGAACCGGGCCTAAGAGTGCCACTGCCAAATGCAACTAAGTGCTCATTCACAATTGCAGCAGGCACTCTTGCTCCTCTGAAAATTTATCCAAGTGTGTTTATTGGTTAGGAGAAGATATGTTGTCTCCTCATCACCTGATTTAAACCCATGATTGCCGTGCAATGCACGTGATTGTGACACAGTAGTACGGTAAATAAAGGTTTAAATCAGGTGTGAGGAGGCAACACTGTACCCGGTGATCTTTGACTACTCCTATCTTGTTCAGGTAGATCTCCACCTCTTTAAGGTTGCCTAACCCTGCTCTTCATCATGAACTTTTACAGGTTGGGATTTGTTTGCTTTGGAGAACTTAGCAATAGATATTTGGAAGTCAAGGAGGTGTGTGCTGTCTGGGCCTCCCCTCCTTCCCTGACATGATAGTTTATAACCCAGGTGTCAAACACAAGGACCGCTCTTCCTGCCGTCACTTGTAAACATAGGATCTTCTGTGTTTACAGTGACAGCTATGGTCTTGGCGAGTCAGTGGTGAGTGGCAGGGCAGTAGTTGGGGGGAGGGTGGTCTGGCAGTGGGGGGGGGGGCAGTAGTTGGGTGAGTGTGGCCTGCTAGTGGGGGGTGGGCGTTAGGTGGGGGGCTCTGTCAGTGGCGAGCGGCAGGGCAGTAGTTGGGGGGGTGGTCTGGTAGTGGGTGGGCAGTAGTTGGGTGGGTGGTGGCCCGCTTGTGGGGGGGTGGGTATTAGTTGGGGGGGTGATGGTTTGTCAGTGGGGGGTCTAGTGAGTGGCATGGCAGTAGTTGGGTGGTGGGGGTCTGGTAGTAGGGGCAGGGCAGTAGTTGGGGGGGTGGGGGTCTGTCAGTTGGGAGTGGCGGAGCAGTAGTTGGGGGGTGGGGGATTTGGTAGTCGAGGGGCATTAGTTGGTGGGGTGAGCTGAACCCCCCCTAAACCCTGCATGTAGCTCACCCATGGATCCTGCACTCTGTACACAGGGCAGTTTTGAACCCTGCATGTAGCACAACTCCTGAACACTTCACTCTGTGTGTAGCGCACCCCTGAGCCCTGCACTCTGTACACAACGCAACCCTGAACTTTGCACTCTGTACACAGCGCACCCCTGAACCCTGCACTCTGTACACAGCACACCCCTGAACCCTGCACTTTGTACACAGCGCACCCCTGAACCCTGCACTCTGTACACAGTGCACTCTTGAACTCTGCATTGTGTACGGAGGGCAGCTCCCGAACCCTGCACTCTGTACACAGTGCACCCCTGAACTCTGAGCTAATTATTACTTAAATAAAAAACTAGTAACAATTAAATGCAGAGGCAATTATTAAATATGATAAAGAGTAGATACATAGTCTTAGATATACAACTGGCCCCTTCAGGACAACCATATTGCTGATGCAGCCCCCTATAAATTTGAGCTTGACACTTCTGGTTTATAACACCCTTTTTTTTTTGTTTAGTTTTTTAATTCTTTTTAACGAGTTATGCCAATAAATGTATATTATTTATTTTTCACATAAAAGGTAACGTTGTCTGGGTGTTTTAGATGAAAACAATAATGTATGAATGTGAGTTAAGGACCTTAGATTGTAAGCTCCTTGAGGGCAAGGACAGATATGAATGTACAATATAGATGTAAAGCGCTGCATAGACGGCGCTATATAAGTACCTGTAATAAACAAATTACCAGAATTATTCTTCGCTGAAAACGACCTTGATCATTGTCACTGTACTCCATATACTGTGTCAGAATTCTCTTCTTTTGTTTTTTTAGATAAGTACTCCATTAGTGATGAGCCGAACACCCCCGGGTTCGGTTCGCACCAGAACCCGCGAACGGACCGAAAGTTCGTACGAACATTAGAACCCTATTAAATACAATGGATGCGAACGTTCGAATTCTAAAGTGCTAATTATAACAACTATTATGCATGTTATTGTCCTAAAAAGGGTTTGGGAACCCGGGTTCTGCACCAGGGGACATGTATCAATGCAAAAAGAAGTTTTAAAAACGGTCGTTTTTCGGGAGCAGTCATTTTAATGATGCATAAAGTGAAAAAAAAAAGTCAAATATTCCTTTAAATATCGTACCTGGGGGGTGTCTAAAGTATGCCTGTGAAGTGCCACGTGTTTCCCGTGTTTAGAACTGTCCCTGCACAAAATGACACTTCTAAAGGAAAAAAAAGCCATTTAAAACTTCTTGCGGCTTTAATGTAATGTCTGGTCCCGGTAATATGGATGAAAATCTTTAAGAAAAATGGCATAGCTACCCCATGACCCCCCCCCCCCCCCTACCCCAGCCCATTACCAGCCCCTTTGGGTCTTGTATGGATATTAAGGGGAACCCCGCACATAAAATAAAAAAGGCCCTATATACTCTGAACAGCCGTATACAGGCGGTGCATACAAGACAGGGACTGTAGGTTTGTTCTTATGTAGAATGTGTTTGTAATTTTGAACAGGTACATTGTTGAACTGTAGCTCCAGCCCAAAAATCTATTTTTAAACTTTTTGGGAAACATAGGTAAGGGTTATCACCCCTGTAACATTTGTTTTGCTGTCTGTGCCCCTGTTCAGAACATTTCACCTCACTTTCCGTCCCAATGACAACTGTTTTTGAAATGTGGTGTTTTTCTTGAAACAAGGATTGCTGATAAAGCATCAGTACAGAGGAGACACCTTTCTCCCATATTTATTCTTACAGGAGAGAATTTTCCTTCCTAGGGGTAGATTTCCTCTCACTTCCTGTTGTCTTCTTTCGTTTGCAAGTAGGAGTCGTTTGTAAGTTGGATGTTTGAAAGTAGGGACCTGCCGTATATACTCTGCAGAAATAGGCCCCTTAGTTGTTGGTGTTGGCACAACACTGTAAGCACTCACAGTTACTCTTGGTTGGTGCTGGAACGCCCTGCTGTCAACTATTATATCAGGAATTTTAATTACATATAATTGTTGAACAGTGGTAGTAAAAATTGGGGCTTTGATGGTGGTGCTGGTGCCACAACACTGTAAGCCCTGACAGTTACTATTGGTGGGTGCAGCAATGGGCCCTGCTGTGAATTATTAGATCAAGAATTGTAATTGCATGCCCCTGTTGAACAGGGGCTGAAAAATTGGGCTTTTCGTGGTGGTGGTGGTGGTGGTGTTGCCACAACACTGTAAGCCCTCAGAGTTACTCTTGGTGGGTGCAGGAATGGGCCCTGCTGTGAATTATTAGATCAAGAATTGTAATTACATGCCCCTTTTGAACAGTGGCTGAAAAATTGGGCCTTTCGTGGTGGTGGTGGTGGTGGCGTTGCCACAACACTGTAAGCCCTCAGACTTACTCTTGGTGGGTGCAGGAATGGGCCCTGCTGTGAATTATTACATCAAGAATTGTAATTGCATGCCCCTGTTGAACAGGGGCTGAAAAATTGGGCCTTAGGCACTGGTGGCACAACACTACAACCCCTCACAGATACTGTACTTGGAGCACAGCAATGAGCCCTGTTGCAAAGTATTGCTTCAAAAATTGTAAGTACACGCCCCTGTAAAACAGGGGCTGAAAAATTGGGCCTTAGCCACTGGTGGCACAACACTACAACCCCTCACAGATACTGTACTTGGAGCACAGCAATGAGCCCTATGGCAAATTATTGCTAAAAAAATTGTAAGTACACGCCCCTGTAAAACAGGGGCTGAAAAATTGGGCCTTAGCCACTGGTGGCGGCACCCATAAACAAAAATGATCTTCCAAGCTATCATCATCAATCGTATCATTGAGGACTCGGAGGAGGAGGATAGCCAGTCAACATAACAGCACAGGCACTCAGCATCAGCATCAGTCTTGAAGGGACGTGACATGTTAAAATCAATTAGTCTGTTATATCAGCATCAGGTGTGTGGTAGCTGGTGGTGATCCAAGACTGGTTCATCTTGATGAAAGTCAGTCGATCAACCGAGTCGGTGGACAGGCGCACCCTGTGATCCGTGACAAATCCTCCAGCAGCACTGAATGTGCGTTCCGAAAGAACGCTGGATGCAGGACAGGCCAGTAGCTCAATTGCATACTGTGCAAGCTCTGGCCAGTGATCCATCCTCAAGACCCAGTAAGCCAGAGGATTTTCGGTGGGGAAGGTGTCCAAGTCTGACCTTGCCCCTAGATATTCCTGCACCATGTTTATCAGACGCTGGCGATGGTTGCTGGAACCAATCATACTTTGGGGCTGCGGACTAAAGAATTGTCTGAACGCATCGGTCAGACGGCCACCTTCCCCACCGCTCCTTCTTTGACTGGCCGAAGCCTCAGCAACTCGTTGTCCTGGACCAGGAGTTTGTAACCTCCCAGTCTCTGGGAACGCGTTGCACAGACCTTTCTGCAAGGCCTCCCGGAGTTGTCTCATCCTCTGCTCCCTCTGCGACGGTAACATAAGGTCCGCAACCTTACCCTTGTACCGTGGATCAAGGAGAGTGGCCAGCCAGTAATGGTCCCTCTCCTTGATCCGAAGAATACGAGGATCCTTCCGCAGACTTTGCAGGATCAGGGAGGCCATGCAGCGTAGGTTTGCTGAGGCATTCGCTCCGGAGTCCTCTGGGTCACTAAGGACGACATGATCCACAGTCACCTCCTCCCAGCCACGTACAAGTCCACTGGTTTCTTGGGACTGTAAATCATCCCTAAAAGACTGCTGCTGATGATGCTGAGTGCCAGCCTCCACCTCCATGCTGACACAATCCTCCTCCTCCTCCTCCTCCTCCTCTTCCTCTTCCTGTGCGATGGGTGGGACAGAAGGAACACTGTCTGGGTAAAGGGGGCCTTGAGAGGCAAGGAAGTCCTCCTCTTCCTGCCTCTGTTCTGCCTCAAGTGCCCTGTCCATTATTCCACGCAGCGTGTGCTCCAACAGGTGGACAAGAGGTACAGTGTCACTGATGCATGCACTGTCACTGCTCACCATCCTCGTAGCCTCCTCAAATGGTGCCAGGACAGTGCATGCATCCCTGATCATGCCCCACTGGCGTGGAGAAAAAAAACCAAGCTCCCCTGACCCTGTCCTGGTGCCGTAGTCGCACAGGTACTCATTGATGGCCCTCTGCTGCGTGTGCAGCCGCTGCAGCATGGCCAACGTTGAGTTCCACCTGGTGGGCATGTCACATATAAGGCGGTTCTTGGGCAGGTTCAACTCCTTTTGCAGCTCAGCCAGGCGAGCACTGGCATTATAAGATCTGCGGAAATGCACACAGACTTTCCTGGCCTGCCTCAGGACATCCTGTAAGCCCGGGTACCTGCCCAAGAACTGCTGCACCACCAGGTTAAGGACGTGAGCCACACAGGGCACATGGGTCAGTTGTCCCTGTCGGAGGGCGGAGAGGAGGTTGGTGCCATTGTCGCAAACCACCATTCCTGGCTTAAGCTGGCATGGCGTCAACCACCTCTCGGCCTGGCCCTGCAGAGCAGACAGGACCTCTGCCCCAGTGTGGCTTCTGTCCCCCAAACACACCAGCGCAAGCACGGCATGGCATCTTTTTGCTTGCGTACTTGCGTAGCCCCGTGAACGGCTACGGAGCACCGCTGGTTCATAGGACAAACCACAGGAAGAGGCCATGGAGGAAGAAGAAGAGGAGGGGGTGGAGGAGAGAGGTGTGTCACAACCAGTAGTAGCATTTTGGAGGCGTGGCGGTGGGACAACCTCCAACACTACTGCACCTTGTCCTGCATCCTTCCCAGCTGCCAAAAGAGTGACCCAATGGGCCGTGAAAGAAAGGTAACGTCCCTGTCCATGCCTGCTGGACCATGAGTCAGCGGTAATATGCACCTTACCGCTGACCGCCCTGTCCAGCGAGGCCAAGACATTGCCTTCCACATGCCGGTAGAGAGCCGGAATAGCCTTCCGTGAGAAAAAGTGGCGTTTGGGAACCTGCCACTGAGGAACCGCACATTGCACAAACTCACGGAAGGGGGCCGAGTCTACCAACTGAAAAGGCAGCAGTTGAAGCGCTAGCAATTTAGCCAAGCTAGCATTCAACCGCTGGGCATGTGGATGGCTGGGAGTGAACTTCTTTCGACGGTCCAGCAGCTGGGGCAGGGAAATTTGCCTGCTAGAATCGGACGTCGGTGTACTGCTAGCAGAGTGGCCGCAAGTACTTGGCTGTGACACACCTAATTCTACACCTTCATTCCTCTCAGTGCATGTTTCAGAGAGGACTGAAGTTATAGTGGGGTTGGAGATCCCAGCTGATGCGGTGCAAGGAGAGGTCCGCTTTGTTCTTTGGTGTGGGTCTTTGAGGTAGGCTTGCCAACGAGCTGCATGGCAGGTCAACATATGTCTGGTCAGGCATGTGGTACCCAAGCGGCTGATGTTTTGGCCACGCGATATACGCTTGAGACATATGTTGCAAACAGCAGCTGTGCGATCTGATGCACTAGCCTCAAAAAAGGCCCACACCAAGGAACTTTTTGAATGACGGGCAGAGGCAGCGCCCTGCACAGGCGGAGCTCTGCGGTGTGATTCCGTCGGTGTACTGCCCTTACGCTGGCCACCAAAGGGCATCCTGTCTCGTTGGAGATGTGCCTCCTCCTCATCCTCCTCCTCCTCTCTCCTATTAGGCACCCACTTGGAGTCAGTGACCTCATCATCCCCTCCCTCCTCATCACTGGAGCCAATCTGGCAGTATGCTGCAGCTGCTGGAACATGACTGCCAGATTGGTGTCCTTCTTGAGCATCCCCTCTGTCTGCTCTCACCCTACTGCCTTCCTGTAGCTGGGTTTCATCATCAGACCCTTCGAAACGCTGGGCATCCTCCTGGAGCATGTACCCAACACTGTGCTCAAACAGTTCGGGGGACTCCTCAGGAGGAGGACATGGTGGGTCTAGGGAAGGAGTGACTGATGATGAGTCTGACATTGATACCAGGGAAGAGGACGCTTTGGCAGCTGCTTTGCCAGTACCCTGAGCCTGGGTGAGAGAGGATGAGGAGGAGGAGGAGGGCTTGGTCATCCACTCTACCAAGTCTTCGGCATGATGTGGCTCAACATGTCCAGCTGCGGAAAAGAAGGACAAGCGTGTCCCATGGCCATGTGCTGATGACAATGCACCGCGTCCACGACCAGCACTGTTGCCCCCAGACACAGAGCCTGCTTGCCCTCTTTTATTGCCTCCTGACTGTCTGCCTCTCCTTGTTTGCCTTCCAGACATTCTAATAGATGGCCTGCAGGGAGATGGGAAAAAAGCAATAAGGGCTACCTTCAGGTGTCCTTCTCTGTCCCTTGAAACAAGGACTTGCACAGTGAAAGAAACTGACACTCTCCCTACCTACAGTTTTCTGTCCCTAGAAAAAATGTTTTTTTTAAGCACAATATAGCACAAGGAGAATTCACTCACTGTCCTTCCAGGTCCCTAGAAACAAGGACTTGCACAGTGAAAGAAACTGACACTCTCCCTACCTACAGTTTTCTGTCCCTAGAAAAAATGTTTTTTTTAAGCACAATATAGCACAAGGAGAATTCACTCACTGTCCTTCCAGGTCCCTAGAAACAAGGACTTGCACAGTGAAAGAAACTGACACTCTCCCTACCTACAGTTTTCTGTCCCTAGAAAAAATGTTTTTTTTAAGCACAATATAGCACAAGGAGAATTCACTCACTGTCCTTCCAGGTTCCTGGAAACAAGGACTTGCACAGTGAAAGAAACTGACACTCTCCCTACCTACAGTTTTCTGTCCCTAGAAAAAATGTTTTTTTTAAGCACAATATAGCACAAGGAGAATTCACTCACTGTCCTTCCAGGTCCCTAGAAACAAGGACTTGCACAGTGAAAGAAACTGACACTCTCCCTACCTACAGTTTTCTGTCCCTAGAAAAAATGTTTTTTTTAAGCACACTATAGCACAAGGAGAATTCACTCACTGTCCTTCCCAGTCCCTAGAAACAAGGACTTGCACAGTGAAAGAAACTGACACTCTCCCTACCTACAGTTTTCTGTCCCTAGAAAAAATGTTTTTTTTTAAGCACACTATAGCACAAGGAGAATTCACTCACTGTCCTTCCCAGTCCCTAGAAACAAGGACTTGCACAGTGAAAGAAACTGACACTCTCCCTACCTACAGTTTTCTGTCCCTAGAAAAAATGTTTTTTTTAAGCACAATATAGCACAAGGAGAATTCACTCACTGTCCTTCCCAGTCCCTAGAAACAAGGACTTGCACAGTGAAAGAAACTGACACTCTCCCTACCTAGAGTTTTCTGTCCCTAGAAAAAATGTTTTTTTTAAGCACACTATAGCACAAGGAGCATTCACTCACTGTCCTTCCAGGTCCCTGGAAACAAGGACTTGCACATTGAAAGAAACTGACACTCTCCCTACCTACAGTTTTCTGTCCCTAGAAAAAATGTTTTTTTTAAGCACAATATAGCACAAGGAGAATTCACTCACTGTCCTTCCAGGTCCCTAGAAACAAGGACTTGCACAGTGAAAGAAACTGACACTCTCCCTACCTACAGTTTTCTGTCCCTAGAAAAAATTTTTTTTTTAAGCACAATATAGCACAAGGAGAATTCACTCACTGTCCTTCCAGGTCCCTGGAAACAAGGACTTGCACAGTGAAAGAAACTGACACTCTCCCTACCTACAGTTTTCTGTCCCTAGAAAAAATGTTTTTTTTAAGCACAATATAGCACAAGGAGAATTCACTCACTGTCCTTCCAGGTCCCTAGAAACAAGGACTTGCACAGTGAAAGAAACTGACACTCTCCCTACCTACAGTTTTCTGTCCCTAGAAAAAATGTTTTTTTTAAGCACACTATAGCACAAGCACAAAACACACTGACACTCTCCCTACCTATCCTTCTCTTTCCCTAAACTAAAGGAATCCAGGTTAAGCAAGAAAGAAATAAAAGTCACTGTCCCTGCCTATGCTGCTCTATCCCTGCTCCGGAACACACTACACTAGGCCGCCGTGCTGGCGGCCTTTTATAGTGTGGGGCGTGTACTAAGCACCCTCAGCAATAATTGGCCACAGGCATCCTGCCTGTGGCCAATCATTGCTCTCCTCGCTGCCGGCGCTGTGATTGGCCAAGCATGCGGGGTCACAGTGCATGCTTGGCCAATCACAGCGCCTGGATGACACTGCGATGGCGTAGTGCATTGTGGGCCGTTCGCGTCACTCGAATTTGGCGCGAACGGCCCAAATCGTTCGATCTTCGTCGAACGATCGAACAGCCGATGTTCGAGTCGAACGTATGTTCGACTCGAACACGAAGCTCATCCCTACACTCCATATAAACTAGCACAAACCTGTTCCTGTTCAGTCTACAATGTAGTATGCGACTACTGCAGAAATTCAGCAATACATGCAAAAAAAATTGAAAAAAACCCCCCAAAAAAACCTTGTGAGCCGCTATACAAAATGAGCGTAGCTGCCCGCAATTCCCAAACTTCCTTAAATTATGTGAAAAACAATATAAACAAATAAGTGCAACGCTTACATATATATATATACACACACACACACACACATATATATATATATATATATATATATATATATATATATATTTATATATATATAAATATATATATATATATATATATTATTTTTTTCTCCTTTCAATAAGGTAGAGGAAAGCGGCACCCGGTCTGTAGTTAGTGCTAGCAATCAGGTCTTCCCACCGACGCTGCATATACGAAAAAGTCCAGAGGGTTGCTGCACTTAAAAGACTGCTTTATTTGTTGAAAATTTAAAAGAGTTACATATTTAAGTGTTCAAAAAGAGATTTCCGTTTCAGGCTTACATGCTCACACCCTTCTTCAGATCAGTCAGAACACATATAACAATTTCATCAAAGTCATGTGGTTTAAAACAATTCTAAACACAATCACATATGGAATCAATTACATGGTTAATTGTTCATTAGTACAATTATTCTCCTGCATTCGTTACTTGTGTAGCACACAGACCCTTCCGCTACATCCATCTTTAGCAGTAAGGCACACCTGCTACTTAGGGTTGCCACCTTTTCATCAAGCCAAACCCGAACATTTTCGCGGCGCACGGCAATTTTTTTGTAGTACACGCTAATACGCTATAGGATTGTAAAATACCTGGGACACCTTTTGAGTTACCCAAACAGAGTAGTAATGAGGTGTGCGACAATGAACAGTGGCTGTGGCCAAATTGCATTAACAGTGGGAGGACTTAAAGGGGCTTAGTTAAATAAAACTAAAGCATTTGTGTACTCATAAAATTTGATTTAATTAATAAAAGAAATGTCAGTTAAAATATGAAACTAACCCACCTTAAAAGTGGACACTGTCAGCCAGTAGAGCAGTGGACGGTGTCAGTAGAACAGTGGACGGTGTCAGTAGAGCAGTGGAAGGTGTCAGTAGAGCAGTGGAAGGTGTCAGTAGAGCAGTGGAAGGTGTCAGTAGAGCAGTGGAAGGTGTCAGTAGAACAGTGGAAGGTGTCAGTAGAACAGTGGAAGGTGTCAGTAGAACAGTGGAAGGTGTCTGTCAGTAGAACAGTGGAAGGTGTCAGTAGAACAGTGGAAGGTGTCAGTAGAGCAGTGGAAGGTGTCAGTAGAGCAGTGGAAGGTGTCAGTAGGGCAGTGGACGGTGTCAGTAGGGCAGTGGACGGTGTCAGTAGGGCAGTGGACGGTGTCAGTAGGGCAGTGGACGGTGTCAGTAGAACAGTGGAAGGTGTCAGTAGAGCAGTGGAAGGTGTCAGTAGGGCAGTGGACGGTGTCAGTAGGGCAGTGGACGGTGTCAGTAGGGCAGTGGACGGTGTCAGTAGGGCAGTGGACGGTGTCAGAAGGGCAGTGGACGGTGTCAGTAGGGCAGTGGACGGTGTCAGTAGGGCAGTGGACGGTGTCAGTAGGGCAGTGGACGGTGTCAGTAGAACAGTGGACGGTGTCAGTAGAACAGTGGACGGTGTCAGTAGGGCAGTGGACGGTGTCAGTAGAACAGTGGAAGGTGTCAGTAGAACAGTGGAAGGTGTCAGTAGAGCAGTGGAAGGTGTCAGTAGAGCAGTGTACCTCAATCCAAAAACCTGAATCAGCTCTACTGAACCCAACCCCATACAAACTGTTCACAAAGTGGCACTGTACAATCTACAACCCTTTCAAGCACCTTTTCATTACAAAAAAATCCCCAAAAATTCAAAAGCAATCCACAGGCACCCACAAATTGAGAAGAAAATAACTGATTAAATATCAGCTATTGGGGAGGCACAAATGTTGTGCCTCCCAAATAGAGACCTCCATTACAGCGAGACAAAAAAAAAACCTTACCTTCCAGGAGCCGCTGTAAAGATGTGTGTGTGAACCTGTTAGGGGGCAGAGTCTGTAATATCATGCTTTCTCCTGCAAAAGCATCCCTGGTTGCTAGGACACCAGTCCAGTGGCCCTCCATTCACTGTCTCTGGTGGCATCTGTGGCATCGGTGCAGGCGGCTGGGTTGGGGAGAGAGAGAGCGCACAGACAGACAGTGCAGCATGACCCGGCTGCAGGACATTAGCCCCGCTGGAGCGGGGGAAGAAATGGGGGGTTTGCATGCTGTTTGGGGGGTAGCTGACAGAGGGGGGGTGGCTTACAGAGAGGTGCGGGCTGACAGAGGAGGGGGGTTGCTGACAGAGAGGGGGGCTGACAGAGGAGGGGGTTGCTGACATAGAGGGGGCTGACAGGGAGGGTTGCTGACATAGAGGGGGCTGACAGGGAGGGTTGCTGACATAGAGGGGGCTGACATAGAGGGGGCTGACAGGGGGGGTTGCTGACATAGAAGGGGCTGACAGGGAGGGGTTGCTGACATAGAAGGGGCTGACAGGGAGGGGTTGCTCACATAGAGTGGGCTGACAGGGGGGTTGCTGACATAGAAGGGGCTGACAGGGAGGGGTTGCTGACATAGAGGGGGCTGACAGGGAGGGTTGCTGACATAGAGGGGGCTGACAGGGGGGTTGCTGACATAGAGGGGGCTGACAGGGGGGGTTGCTGACATAGAAGGGGCTGACAGGGAGGGGTTGCTGACATAGAGTGGGCTGACAGGGGGGGGTTGCTGACATAGAGGGGGCTGAAAGGGAGGGTTGCTGACATAGAGTGGGCTGACAGGGGGGGTTGCTGACATAGAAGGGGCTGACAGGGAGGGGTTTCTGACATAGAGTGGGCTGACAGGGGGGTTTGCTGACATAGAGGGGGGCTGACAGAGGAGGGGGGTTGCTGACAGAGAGGGGGGCTGACAGGAGGGTTGCTGACAGAGAGGGGGGCTTTCTGATAGAAGAAGGGTTGCTGACAGGGGGGGATTGCTGACAGAAGGGGGGTTGCTGACACAGAGGGGGAGTTTCTGACAAAGAGGGGGGCTGACTGGGGGGGGGTTGCTGATAGAGGGGGGCTGACAGGGGGTTGCTGATAGAAGGGGGGGTTGTTGACAGGGGGGATTGCTGATAGAAGGGGGTTTGCTGACACAGAGGGGGGGTTGCTGACAGGGGGGTTGCTGATTGAAGGGGGGTTGCTGACACAGAGGGGGGAGTTGCTGACAGGGGGGTTGCTGATAGAGGGGGGCGCTGATAGAAGGGGGGGGGTTGCTGACAGGGGGGATTGCTGACAGGGGGTTTGCTGATAGAAGGGGGGTTGCTGATAAAAGGGGGGTTGCTGACACAGAGGGGGGAGTTGCTGACAGGGAGGGTTGCTGATAGAGGGGGGCGCTGATAGAAGGGGGGTTGCTGATAGAAGGGGGGAGTTGCTGACAGGGGGGGTTGCTGATAGAAGGGGGGGTTGCTGACAGGGGGGATTGCTGACAGGGGGGGTTGCTGATAGAAGGGGGGAGTTGCTGACAGGGGGGGTTGCTGATAGAGGGGGGCGCTGATAGAAGGGGGGTTGCTGACACAGAGGGGGGAGTTGCTGACAGGGGGGGTTGCTGATAGAGGGGGGCGCTGATAGAAGGGGGGTTGCTGACACAGAGGGGGGAGTTGCTGACAGGGGGTTGCTGATAGAAGGGGGGTTGCTGACACACAGGGGGGAGTTGCTGACAGGGGGGGTTGCTGATAGAGGGGGGCACTGATAGAAGGGGGGTTGCTGACACAGAGGGGGGAGTTGCTGACAGGGGGGGTTGCTGATAGAGGGGGGCGCTGATAGAAGGGGGGTTGCTGACACAGAGGGGGGAGTTGCTGACAGGGGGGGGGTTGCTGATAGAGGAGGGCTGACGGGGGGGGTTTGCTGATAGAGAGGGGGGCTGGCTTACAGAGAAGGACGAACGAGCTGACAGAGGGGGGTGGCTTATATAGAGGGGCGGGCTGACAGAAGGTGGGGGCTTACAGCCGGGCGGGTTGGAGAGCGGATGGCAGAGAGACCCTTACCTCAGAGAAACAGCGCGCCAGGCAGGGAGGCGGGACTCCGAGCGGCTGCGATCACCCACAGCCCAGCCCCGCCTTCACATGTGACCATTTACCAGCTCCACCAGGCCAATCACAGACCGGAGCGCGACACGCACGTGACTCATTCAGCCAGTCACAGGCAGTGTGTGTATGTTACAGTGTATAATGATGGCGGCGGGCTCGGGAATCGATGCGCCCGCTCTAGATGTTGCGGCCGGGGCCACAGGAAAGTTGTTGAATTGTTGCTATATGTGTCCGGGTTTCAGGCGGGTTGAAACCCGGGCACATGTGTCAAAAACCGGACTGTCCGGGTCAAAACCGGACAGGTGGCAACCCTACTGCTACTTGCCCGTTGTCCCACTCCAGATATGGAGAGGCGAGCAGTGTTAGATTTGTTTGGGCCTTGTGGCGAGTTACCCCTCACGAATGGATCCCCGGTCTCCATTGTCTAGGCAGAAGTCCCTTTTGTAATAAAGCCAATGTCCACACAGGTGTAAAACCTAAGCAGCAGGGTTTTATTATTTTCTTGAGGCAGAACTTGGAAGAGAGAGAGTAGAAACGACAAGAAGGGGAAGGTTCAGGCACGCAAGACCTAAGCAACACGCGTCGCCACTCAAGCCTGAGTGGGCTTTGCTCACCCAGATAGTCCCTTTAAGAGCGGTCCTAGCAGCCGGTGTGGAGCACGAAACAAATACTTGTGATTTCCCTGGGATACGATCAGGAGATCCTCTGCCACAGAATCTTCAAGTCCCAAACTTCCCGGCCTAGTAATAGTTAGTCCTTAGGTGCCAATGGGCACATTACCAAGCTTTTGGCGGGTAGGAATCCTTCCCTCTGACAGGTAACCAGGCCTCTCCCGAGACAGTGACTTCTTCACTGATCCCCTTGGTAACGATCCTCCCCTGGTTTCCTCTCCTTCAGAGTGGGTCACCCCTCACTTGGGTACACTGGGTCTCCTCTTCGGGTGTAGGCCTCAGCTAAAGGTGCTGGGCCTACTTACAGCGATGCAGCCTCAGGCTAAAGGTGCCTGGGGCTGGTATACACACATGCCCCTGGCCTGGAGGGCCGGGAGGCGCAAACTGCTCCCCGAATATTGGCATCTGCCCCTTAAGAATCCTCTCCCAGCATGCACAGCGGGTTGACCACGCCCACTGCACAGCTGCCGAGAGAGGACACCCAATGGTGTTGCGATACTTCCTGTGGTTCTACCGGAGATGACAATGCCACCTACAGGCAACAGGGAACACTGCAGCCAGGCAATATCACACCAGAGCAGAAGCAAGTTTTTAGGAAAATAACAGTCTGAGCCCAACTATTGGCTCAGACTAACCCCTAAATTTGAACATAGCACCCCCTAAATTGGGGAGGGCGCTACACTTGTTTCACCCCATTGATACAGAAATGGCTAGTCAAGCTGATATCAATCCCACTATTCCCTCAGGAATCATCCTGTTTGTCAATCTGAAAGACATACCGCTATATGTCAAAGAAAATAAAATAAAAAATATAATTCAATCTATAATATGATTATACAAGAGGACCAATCTAAACATCACTAATCATATAAACAAGTAAAGATCCAGATCTGTATTTAATCCATTTGGAAAAATAGTGTTAAGAAAGTTTATCCAGTGTACTGCACATTTCCTTAAAATAAGTTCACGATCTCCTCCTCTCCTATTTTTATTTCAACTGGGAAACAGTATGTCCATTCTCTACAAAGTGTCGAGCCAGTGGTAGTTGCACTAATTTATCTCTGATTGAATATTTGTGTCTAGCTATTCGATCCTTGACTTTTTGGGTGGTTTCTCCAATATATAATAATTCACATGGACATTTTATAGCGTAAACCACATATGATGACTGACAAGTGTAGCGTCCCTTAATTGGGATATTAACCGCTTGCTGACTGCTGCCCGAGGATTTACGTTGTCAGAATGGCACGGCTGCCCAAATGGGAGTGTATATATACATCCCCTTTTATTTGCCGGCCGTGTGATTGCACGCACTGCTGGCGGCGCGCTGGCGACCCTGGCGCGAGCTCCGTGACCGGACCCGTGGACTCAATGTCCGCCGGTGTCCTGCGATCATGTCACGGAGCTGAAGAACGGGGAGATGTTAGTGTAAACACAACATCTCCCCGTTCTTCCTAGTGACATGTCACTGATCATCTGTTCCCTCTCATCGGGAGCAGCGATCCTTGACGTGTCACGGCAAGCCACACCCCCTAACAGTTAGAAATGACTCCCTAGGTCACACTTAACCCCTTCAGCGCCCCCTACAGGTTAACCCCTTCACTGCCAGTGTCATTTTTACAGTAATCAGTGCATTTTTATAGCACTGATCGCTGTAAAAATGACAATGGTCCCAAAACGGTGTCAAAAGTGTCCGATGTGTCCGCCATAATGTCGCAGTCATGATAAAAATCGCTGATCGCCGCCATTACTAGTAAAAAAAAAAATATTAATAAAAATGCCATAAAACTATCCCCTATTTTGTAGACGCTATAACTTTTGCGCAAACCAATCAATAAATGCTTATTTCGATTTTTTTTACCAAAAAATATGTAGAAGAATACGTATCGGACTAAACTGAGGAAAAAAAATGTTTTTTTATATATTTTTTGGGGAAAATTATTATAGAAAAAAGTAAAAAATATTGAATTTTTTTCAAAATTATCGCTCTATTTTTGTTTATAGCGCAAAAAATAAAAACCGCAGAGGTGATCAAATACCACCAAAAGAAAGCTCTATTTGTGGAAAAAAAAAGGACGTAAATTTTGTTTGGGAGCCACGTCGCACGACCGCGCAATTGTCAGTTAAAGCGACGCAGTGCCGAATCACAAAACGTGGCCTGGTCTTTGGCCAGCCAAATGGTCTGGGGCTGAAGTGGTTAAAACCTCCATGCGGATGTGAGATGAATTTACCTTTTATCATCGAATGACATTGGATACACGACAAACATGGAAAATATACACACACACACACAAATATATATATATATATATATATATATATATATATACAGTATATATATATATATATATATATATATATATATATATACACATATACACACATACCTGTACATATATACAGTGGGGCAAAAAAGTATTCAGTCAGCCACCAATTGTGCAAGTTCTCCCACTTAAAAAGATGAGAGAGGCCTGTAATTGTCATCATAGGTAAACCTCAACTATGAGAGACAAAATGTGGAATCAAATCCAGACAATCACAATGTCTGTTTTGGAGGGAATTTATTTGCAAATTATGGTGGAAAATAAGTATTTGGTCACCTACAAACAAGCAAGATTTCTGTCTCTCACAGACCTGTATCTTCTTCTTTAAGAGGCTCCTCTGTCCTCCACTCATTACCTGTATTAATGGCACCTGTTTGAACTTGTTATCAGTATAAAAGACATCTGTCCACAACCTCAAACAGTCACAGTCCAAACTCCACTATGGGGAAGACCAAAGAGCTGTAGAAAGACACCAGAAACAAAATTGTAGACCTGCACCAGGCTGGGAAGATTGAATCTGCAATAGGCAAGCAGCTTGGTGTGAAGAAATCAACTGTGGGAGCAATAATTAGAAAATGGAAGACATACAAGACCACTGATAATCTCCCTCGATCTGGGGCTCCACGCAAGATCTCACCCCGTGGGGTCAAAATGATCACAAGAACGGTGAGCAAAAATCCCAGAACCACACGGGGGGACCTAGTGAATGACCTGCAGAGAGCTGGGACTAACGTAACAAAGGCTACCATCAGTAACACACTACGCCGCCAGGGACTCAGATCCTGCAGTGCCAGACGTGTCCCCCTGCTTAAGCCAGTACATGTCCGGGCCCATCTGAGGTTTGCTAGAGAGCATTTGGATGATCCAGAAGAGGATTGGGAGAATGTCATATGGTCAGATGAAACCAAAGTAGAACTGTTTGGTAGAAACACAACTCGTGTTTGGAGGAGAGAGAATGCTGAGTTGCAACCCAAGAACACCATACCTACTGTGTAGCATGGGGGTGGAAACATCATGCTTTGGCGCTGTTTCTCTGCAAAGGGAACAGGACGACTGATCTGTGTACATGAAAGAATGAATGGGGCCATGTATCGTGAGATTTTAAGTGCAAACTTCCTCCCATCAGCAAGGGCATTGAAGATAAAACGTGGCTGGGTCCTTCAGAATGACAATGATCCCAAACACACTGCCCGGGCAACAAAGGAGTGGCTTTGTAGAAAGCATTTCAAGGTCCTGGAGTGGCCTAGCCAGTCTCCAGATCTCAACCCCATAGAAAACCTTTGGAGGGAGTTGAAAGTCTGTGTTGCCCAGCGAAAGCCCCAAAACATCACTGCTCTAGAGGAGATCTGCATGGAGGAATGGGCCAACATACCAGCAACAGTGTGTGACAACCTTGTGAAGACTTACAGAAAACGTTTGACCTCTGTCATTGCCAACAAAGGATATATAACAAAGTATTGAGATTAACTTTTCATATTGACCAAATACTTATTTTCCACCATAATTTGCAAATAAATTCTTTCCAAATCAGACAATGTGATTGTCTGGATTTGATTCCACATTTTGTCTCTCATAGTTGAGGTATACCTATGATGACAATTACAGGCCTCTCTCATCTTTTTAAGTGGGAGAACTTGCACAATTGGTGGCTGACTAAATACTTTTTTGACCCACTGTATATACACAAATTCATACATACGTACATAAATACAAATATCCCATACAGGATATATGTATTGTGCAAACAAATAAAGTGCAAAATGGTAAATATTAAACGTAAACTATATCACATAAGTCCATATAGTGCCCTTTAAAAATGACTAATAATGAAACCAATGTGCCAGTCCACTTAAAATGGTGAAAACTAATGTACAAATTAGGCTTCACCAACTTCCACCTCTGTGCCTTTTATCAAATTCCTGTGCTCCCTCCACCGGTTGTGCCCTCACCCTATGTCCTATAAAATCGCGCCTTTGTAAATGGTTATTCCTCTGGAACTCTCTTAATAATTTTTCTGCCTTATCGATGCTGTTTGTGAATTCCAGTCATAGCGATAACATGTAAAGCAATCAGACCTTGCAATAGTGCTTTATCCTTTTTTTTTTAACCACTTCCGGATCACCCACTGTATATATACGTCGGCACTTTGAAGATTGATATCTCTGTTATGGCAGCAGCTAGCTGCCATAACCCAGGTATCCATCTCCTCAGTGAGCGGTCCAGTTTACGATAATGGTGGTTTATGTGGCAGATTCACCACGAGATCACCGTTATCGGCGGCGGGAGAGGGCCCCCCCCCCCCGCCGCTCTCCGCCACTTACCAGAGCTGTCGGTAGCGGCGGAGGCGATCGGGTCCTTGTTGTGGCTGGGTATGGAGACGAGTGAGGGGAAGATGACCCCCACCTGTCTCTATACCATAGCAGGGCGGAAGCAACGTCAAAATCTCACTTCCGCCCATAGCTTTTAAAGAGCCATTTTTTTTTTTTGTCATTCTTTCAAATGACAACATTTTTTATTTTATTTTTGTTATTGTATTTTAGTGTAAATATGAGATCTGAGGTCTTTTTGACCCCAGATCTCATATTTAAGAGGACCTTTCATGCTTTTTTCTATTACAAAATGTATATGTGTCAAAATAAATAAAATAAAGTAAAATAAATAAGAATTTTTTTTTCTTTTTTAAAGCGCCCCATCCCGACGAGCTTGCGCGCAGAAGCGAATGCATACTTGAGCAGTAACCGCATATGAAAACGGTGTTCAAACCACACATGTGAGGTATTGCCACGATCGTTAGAGTGAGAGCAATAATTCTAGCCCTAGACCTCCTCTGTAACTCAAACCATGCAATCTGTAGAATTTTTTAAACGTCGCCTATGGAGATTTTTAAGGGTATAAGTTTGTCGCCATTCCACGAGCGGCGCAATTTTGAAGTGTGACATGTTGGGTATCAATTTACTCAGCGTAACATTATCTTTCAAAAAATTGGGCTAACTTTACTGTTGTCTTTTTTTTTAATTCAAAAAAGTGGATTTTTTCCCAAAAAAGTGCGCTTGTAAGACCGCTGTGCAAATACGGCGTGACATAAAGTATTGCAATGACCGACATTTTATTCTTTAGGGTGTTAGAAAAAATATATATAATGTTTGGGGGTTCTACGTAATTTTTTAGCAAAAAAAAAAAACAGTCTTTAACTTGTAAACCCACTCTCATCCTTTCTAAACTACTGCCATAGTGCTGATCTATTAAGCCCCGTACACACGGTCGGACTTTTGGCCAACAAACTTCATTTTGAGCAAGTTGGACCAACAATCCGACCGTGTGTACGCTCCATCGGACAAACTTTTTTTGCTTTTTTCTTGTTTTCATTGGACAAAAGTTGGGTCTGCAAACGGACAAACTTTTGTCCAACAAAAGTCCGATGGAGCAAAGTCCGACCGTGTGTACAGAAAACCATCGGACTTTTGTCCGATGGACAAAACAAATAATGTTAAAATCAACCAACAATAGCAGAAGTTGGCCAAAGGGTGGCGGTAAAGAGCAGATAAGAGCAGAAAAACCACGTGATGTTGCAAAAAGTTTTGAGAAAGTTTGCAGAAAAGTCTGAGCGTGTGTATGCTATGGGTGTTCCCGACCAACTCCGTTCGGACAAAAAAAACACGGAAAAGTCCGATGGAAGTCCGACCATGTGTACGAGGCTTAAGGATATACATGCCTCCAGCATGTATCCTTACCTGTCAAATGTCTCCCCTCTGTCTGTTATAAGAACTGAAAAACTGCAGATTCTGTGGGTGGATCTGTTGTCTGGAGCTCGGTGGGTGGAGTTGTGATGTCAGTAGACTCCCCACCCACCTCTACACTCCCCTTGTCAACATGCATTTTCTCATGTGTATTCCTTACACTGAACTTCTGCTATGATCACTAACATCCAGTCAAAATCCAGAAAAGTAACCACATGACTTCAGAAAAGGAGTGGGGGTGGGAATTAAAAAATAATGCCTGTCTCAGGCTTAGTGCATGAGATATGTAAATAACCTGTCATTCACAGCAAGGGGGCGGAACGGACAAAAGTTCTCCTGTTTGTCCATTTATCTTACTGAAAAAATAAAAGAGGATTACTCAGAGCTGGATTAACTCTTTGTGGCAAGACCTGGCACAGATGATAGGTAGTCTAATACACTACATTATGACAGCAAAAAATAAATAAAAAAATTTGGGTTTACATCCACTTTAAGTGGTTAAATGTATTCAAACCGTACAACACATATGCACTCACATTTAAAATACTTCAAACAGGCATGTGTATATTGCATAATACAGCTGGTGTTAGGATGATTGTTTTACCTGTCCACCAGTTCTGCAGCTCCGGCTATCAGAGCTGCAGAACCGGTGGACAGGTGAAACAATCGTCCTAGCACTAGCTGTATATGCAATATACACATGCCTGTTTGAAGTATTTTAAATGTGAGTGCATATGTGTTGTACGGTTTGAATACATAAAAAAAAAAAAAAAAGGATAAAGCACTATTGCAAGGTCTGATTGCTTTACATGTTAACGCTATGACTGGAGTTCACAAACAGCATTGATAAGGAAGGAAAATTATTAAGAGGAGAGTTCCAGAGGAATAGCCATTTACAAAGGCGCGATTTTATAGGACATAAGGTGAGGGCACAACCGGTGGAGAAAGCACAGGAATTTGATAATAGGCACAGAGGTGGATGTTCGTGAAGCGATCGTCTAGTTTGTACATTCGTTTTCACTATTTTAAGTGGACTGGCACGTTGGTTTCATTATTAATAATTTTTAAAGGACACTATATGGATTTATGTGATATATTTTACTTGTAATATTTACCATTTTGCACTTTACTTATATTCTTTATGGGATATCCTTATGTATGTATGTGTGTGTGTGTGTATATATATATATATATATATATATATATATATATATATATATATATACAGTTGTGCTCATAAGTTTACATACCGTGGCAGAATTTCAGAATTTATGATTTCTTGGTCATTTTTCAGAGAATATGAATGATAACACAAAAACGTTTCTTTCACTCATGGTTAGTGTTTGGCTGAAGCCATTTATTATCAATCAACTGTGTTTACTCTTTTAAAACCATAATGGCAACAGAAACTACCCAAATTACCCTGATCTAGGGTGACCACATGTCCCGGATTGCCCGGGACAGTCCCGCATTTTGCAGGTCTGTCCCGGGCACATTTATTCCAGGACAATACAGTGTCCCAGAATGAAACTGACACAGCCACCCCCCGGGCCAATCCGATGCCCCCAAAAAAGGCTGCCACATCATCGCTTTACTCACTGACAGTACTTGTCCTGGCCAGGAATGCCTGGAGGAGCACAATCCCGCCCTCCTGCTTGTGATTGGAGAAATCATAAATCCTGCCTCTTGTGTCCAATCACTGTGCTGTGATTCGTTACAGCACAAGCTGATTTTTGGGAAGGGAGGGTGTCCCTGAATGGTAGTTTGGAAATGTGGTCACCATACCCTGATCAAAAGTTTACATACCCCAGTTCTTAATACCGTGTATTGCCCCCTTTAACATCAATGACAGCTTGAAGTCTTTTGTGGTATTTGTGGATGAGGCTCTTTATCTTCTCAGATGGTAAAGCTGCTCATTCCTCTTGACAAAAAGCCTCCAGTTCCTGTAAATTCTTGGGCTGTCTTGCATGAATTGGGCGTTTGAGATCTCCCCAGAGCGGCTCAATGATATTGAGGTCAGGACACTGAGATGGCCACTCCAGAACATTGACTTTATTCTGTTGTAGCCAATGACAGGTCGTCTTGGCCTTGTGTTTTGGATCATTGTCATGTTGGAATGTCCAAGTACGTCCCATGCGCAGCTTCCTGGCTGATGAATGCAAATGTTCCTTTTTTGATAAAATACTGCATTCATCTTGCCATCAATTTTGACCAAATTTCCTGTGCCTTTGTAGCTCACACATCCCCAAAACATCAGCGATCCACCTCTGTAACTTTCATCATAGGCCTAGTTGACTCCTCTCCAAATGTAGCATTTATAGTTATGACCAAAAAGCGAAATTTTGGTCTCATCACTCCAAATGACTTTGTTTCAGAAGGTTTGAGGCTTGTCTCTGTGCTGTTTGGCGTATTGTAAGCGGGATACTTTTGTGGCATTTGCGTAGCTTTCTTCTGGCTTTCTTCTTCTTTTGTGGCTTTCTTCTGGCGACGCGACCATGCAGCCCATCTTTCTTCAAGTGCCTCCTTAGGCTCCATGTACACAGAAGCTCAAAAACTGTGGTTTTGAACGCTAGATTTCTGGCAGAAAAAGCTGCTTTAAAATATAGCTTTTATCAGCGTTTTTACTAGCCTTTATTAGCGTTTTTCAGTGTAGCGTTTTTTTGCTTTTTTTTTTTTTCAATGGATCAAAAAACGCCAAAAAACACTGGCGTCCAGCGTTTTTGAGCGTTTATTAGCGTTTTTCAGCGTTTTGTGGCATTTTTTCCCACCGAAAAACGGCACTTTGAAAGCAAATTTCTTGCGTTCAGAAAAAAGACCATTAACTCCACTGCTCATTAACGCTACAAAACGCTATGTGTATATAGCGATACCCTCAGTTTAAGAGGGCTGCTTGTTTGTTTTGGGCCTTGTAATGCACCGCTATCAACCCCTGGCAATCGGCTCTAACCTCTCGTGACACAGTTAGGAAAGGAGGGGTGGATGGCACAACTGCAATATCTCTATATTGTTATATGGTACAACCCCCTTTCCGTATCCCAGCACAGTAATCGACACTGACCACCAAATTACTTAACTATAACTTTTTACTATTGGTAAAAGTATAAAAGGTAATTTGCATACAATATTTCATGCAGATCCCTGCAATATAGATGCACGCATTAAAAGAGTATAACATTCAATAATGCAATGACAATATAATAACCCCGCTGCAGCTATCCTCCCTCGTGAGCAAAAAAAATGGCGCCCAGCAATGTCCTATACTACCCAGTCAGGCCTGACTATAACCCTGGGGTATAGTTCGTTGAAGAATCTTCGCTAGCAACTCTTGTGGTGCACATAAAGAAACAAACTGTAATCCAATAGGGGTAGCAGATGATTATTTAACTTGGTAAAGCTGGAGAGACTGATAAACTCAGTTCAGCAAACAGTCTCTCCAAAGTATAACTGTGGTCAATGATGGGCCTAGGCAAAGTTAATAGGCAACAAAGTTACTTAGATGTGGTTCTGAGCTGGCGCTCTCTCACCCAGACCGGACCGATTCCTGTCCGGTTCCTCCGCTACTGTGAGTGGCTTCACAGTGCCCACGATGCACCGGGTCTTCAGTCCTCCAGAAGATGGTGGCACCTCAGGTGGATCGGATGCTCCGCAGGCTCTTCGGCGGAACGGAAGGCTCTCTGGAACAAAGTGCGAGGCCCAGGCTTTAGGTCTTGCACGCGCAGCAGGTGAGTGCAGGGATCCTCTTGCAAGGAGGGCGGCGTTCCAAGAGAAAGAGCGAAGCCCCTCCTCTCCCTTTTAAAGTCCACCCCAGCAGTCCTTGCGGGGGAAATGCACCCTGGGTGCCGCAAAGCGTGCTGGGAACTGTAGTCTTGTGGGTGAAAACGATACCCCGCTACACACTCCCCCCACTTGAAATCTTTGGTCCCCAAAGACAATATCAACAGTAGGAGAATACAAACTCATTAAGGGCAGCTAGAGAAGTTGGCAGAGGAAACTCCCACCAGAACGGGGAAGGGAGCTTGTCCTGCCCACTGGTTACATCAATGGGGTTGACCTGCCTAACTGTGCCAGAGAGTGAGCTGGGGTTGCCTTCCACCAAATGCACAGCAGAAGGATCAGGTGTTGGTAATGTCCTTCGAGCAGTGATTACTGTATCCTCAGAACTTTCCCCCATCTGAGTATGGGTTAACTTCCTGGGAGGACGAATGGTTCTCCTGGCTCTTTGCTCTCTTGGGGTCACTGTCTCATCCCTCACTGTATCTTCTTCTGAAGTAGGTACACTGGGCTCCAATACTTCCGGTACATCCAGATCAGGTGCAGGAAGATGTTGCGAATAATCTTGATGATGAGCAGATGGTGACCATGTGGCATCTTCCCACTCTTCAGACAGAGGACTAGACGGAACAAACTCAGTGGCTTCCACATTCAATGTACTATCCACAGTACCCTCAGAGGGTGGAAGATCTATAGACATGGGCTCTGGGGTCTGAGAAGGCCACAACCATCCAAGCTCTTCTTCTGAACTCTGATCAGAGACATCCATTTCTCCAGACTGAGATACCTGAGACCGAGTGTTTGGCCTAGGTGTCTCCAAGTTTGAGGATGATCCAGGGGAATCTTCTACAGGAGGTATCCGAACCGCTTCTGAAAGTGGAAGTAAATGATTTCGGTGCCATGTCTTCAGTGGCCCTATCTTCCCTTCTGGTTTTATCTGATACACCGGCAGGTCTGGCAACTTCTTACAGATCACGTATGGTTCCGGTCTCCATCTGTCTGCTAATTTATGCTTCCCTTGAACTCCTAGGTTTCGCTGCACCACTCTGTCTCCTGGCTGTAGGTCCTGGATTCGAACTTTTAGGTCAAAGTTCCTCTTGTTCCGGGCACCTCTTTGCTCTGAGGCCACTTGGGCCTGTTCAAAAGCTAGCTTTAAACTCTTCCTCAGTCTATCTACATATCCCTTATGTGAGGTGGCTGAATTGCGATCCGTTGATATGCCGAATGCCAGATCCACAAGCAGTCTTGCTTCCCTGCCAAACATAAGGCGATACGGAGAGTACCCTGTGGCATCGCTAGTGGTACTGTTGTAGGCGTGCACGATGGCCGCTATGTGCTTGCTCCAGTGCTGCTTCTGCTCACTACTCAGAGTCCCCAACATATTTAACAGAGTCCTGTTGAACCTCTCCGGCTGAGCATCACCCTGAGGGTGATAAGGGGTAGTGCGGGTTTTCTTGATGCCCAAAGAGTCCAACAATTTCTTAATCAATCGACTCTCAAAGTCTCTCCCTTGGTCAGAGTGCAGGCGCTGTGGCAGTCCATAATGCACAAAGTATTTCTCTACTAGGATTTTAGCTACAGTGGATGCCTTCTGGTCTTTGGCTGGAAAAGCCTGGGCATAACGGGTGAAATGGTCGGTTATCACCAGAACATTTCCTTGTCCACTTAAGTCAGGTTCGAGACAGAGAAAGTCAATGCACACCAAGTCCAAGGGTCCTTGACTCTGCAGATGGCCCATTGGGGCAGCTTGACGTGGCAATGTCTTCCTCTGGATACAGCGTGCACAGGAGTGGCAGTACTCCTCCACTTCAGCCTGCATACAAGGCCAATAGAACCTATCCCTTACAAGTTGGGATGTTCGTTTGGCCCCCAAGTGGCCATGATTATCATGTAAGGCAGCCAAAACAGTTCTTCTGTATTTCTCTGGCAGAAACAGCTGCCATTTCTCTTCTAGGTCATCAGAGGGGCCCCTTCGGTAGACCACCCCTTGATGCACCTGCAACTTGTCCCATTCTTTGTGGACCAACCGGGCCACCTTTGAGGGGTCCTTCAGAAGTCTACCTGGATCCCGGTCTTCCAATGTCTGCAGTGCTAATCTTCCCCAAGGATCTTCCAACTGGTCTTTCCTTAAGTCCTTTTTAGACAGTTTGGGCAGGTCATCCTCTCCAACTTGGGTCCCATTGCAGTAACTCTTATGCACCCCCACCGCAGAAACACCGATCTCATCAGCCCTTGACCCACTACTAGCATGAAGCTGTACTCCTTGACACAAGGCCCGTACCCCATCAGGGGTTACCTGGGTCCAATCTTCTGGACGGTGGGTGGGTGCATGGCCTCTTCTAGACAATGCGTCTGCATCACGGTTTCCAGCTCCGGGCCTATACTTCAGGCGCTGAAGTTGAATCCGGCTAGGGCTGCTAACCAACGGTGACCAGTGGCATCCAGCTTGGCCATGGTGAAGAGATAGGTGAGTGGATTATTGTCAGTCTTTACTGTGAAGTCAGCTCCATACAGGTAATCTCTGAGTTTATCCACGACTGCCCATTTTAGAGCCAGGAACTCCAACTTGTGGGTGGGGTAGTTCTTTTCTGCGGGTGCCAGACTTCTACTAATGTAGGCAACTGGGCACAACTGCCCTTCATATTCTTGGTATAGCACCCCTCCTAGACCATCATGGCTGGCATCTACATGCAGTTCATATGGCTTCTTGGGATCAGCATAGGCCAGGACTGGTGCAGTGGTAAGACTCTTCTTTAACATCTGGAAGGCTTCTTCGCACTCCCCTGTCCACAGGTCTTCCATGGACTCTCCAGGCTTCCTGGGGCCAGTATCATCCTCCTCTCCTTCCGTTTTCAGTAGCTCATTTAGGGGTTTGGCAATTTTTGCAAATCCTTCCACAAATCTACGGTAGTAGGAACAGAAGCCTAGGAAGGATCTGAGCTCAGTCACTGTAGTTGGTCTGGGCCAGGAGGTGACTGCCTCCAGTTTATCAGGGTCTGTAGACACTCCTTCTGCAGATACTATGTGCCCCAGATAGTGGACCGAGGACTGGTAGAACTGGAATTTTTCTCTGGAGAGTTTTAGTCCTTCCTCACTGAGTCTCTTCAGGACTTTCTCCAATCTTTCTTCATGCTCCTCCAGAGTCTTCCCGAAGACAATGATGTCGTCTAGGTACACCAGGACTTCGTTCAGATTCATGTCCCCAACGGTCTTCTCCATCAACCTCTGGAAAGTAGCGGGGGCTCCCGACAGGCCTTGGGGCATTCTATTGAATTCATAGAATCCCACTGGGGTGATGAAGGCCGTCTTCTCCTTATCTTCAGGGTGCATTGGGATTTGATAATACCCACTCTTCAGATCCATGACACTGAACCACTTGGCCCCAGACAGACTCTGCAAAGCGTTTTATATCCTGGGGGTAGTGTACTGGTCGGGTATGGTCCTCCGGTTGAGAGTCCTGTAGTCTATGCAGAGTCTCAGTGACCCGTTCTTCTTCCTTACCACCACAATGGGGGAAGCATATGGACTTCTGGACTCTCGGATGACCCCTGTCCTCTTTAGCTCTGCCAACTGCTCACACAAATCTTCCAGGTCAGCCAGTGGAACTCTTCTGACCCTCTCCCGAAAGGGTTTGTCTTCTTGAAGACGGATTTTATGGGTGGCACTTCTCGCACACCCCACATCAAACTCATCTTCTGAGAATATCCTCCTCCACCTTGTCAGCTGAGCCTTGGCTCTCTCCTTCCATTTCAGTGGTAAGGCGGTATCTTCAAGGCAGAGCTCCTCCAGGGTGGCTTCTCCTCCCTTGGACCCTAATTTAGACAGGGCCACTGGGGTAGCAGGATTAACCTTGCCCAGTAGCACCCGGGCTGGGATATTCACAGGAGAATTTGTGTCATTTCTGACACTCACTGGAATCTGGCCCTTGTCTTTCTTCAGTGCCCTCAACGGGACCACTTCAGGGAGTACTTCCAATACTTGGTGAGTGTTGAAGGGGTCTGGTTCCACAACTACAAAGGGACCCGGCTGCTCCCAGGAGAGTTTTACTGTAGCCTGAAGACAGGTCACCTCACCAGGCTGCAGTATCTTCTCTCTTCTAGACAGTCTCCAGACTCTTCCCACTCCCTCTTCCGGGGCCTTTTGCTCCAGGATCATCTTCTGGTAGACCTGTTGCAACATGGGGTGAATCTTCTGTTTGGGGGAACTCCGCTCTTGCACTAACGGGGTCAGCAGTCTCCGGACCAAGTCAGTGTTGGTCCCTATCAACATGGATATCGTGTTAGCTCCTGATGGGTGAGGGCAAACCACCGCCAGGGTGTCAAAAACTTCAGCCTTCCCGGTCACAGAGGGGTCAAAGGCCAGCCTGATTGAAACATAACCGTCGTAGGGGAAACTGCGAGTGCCAATTCCCCCTATCTTCAGGTCTTCCAGCTTCTGCAAAGGTACGTGACTCAAATGCTTCTGATAAAAGTCTCTGTATAAGAGAGTCACTTGGGCTCCTGTGTCTAGGAGTGCCTTTGTGTAGACTCCCTCCACTTGAACGGAGACTAGAGGGGAGGGTCCAACTAATTTATCCAGGAACTTCTTAGGAGGTATTTTCTCCTTTGGACTCCTTGCTTTTTCCAGTGTTTTTTTTTTTCTTTTTCCATTTCACTCTGGACCTCAACCCTTTTTGAACCTGGTATTCATTGATCTTTCTCTGGTTGTCAAATTGCAACTCCCAACAGGCGGTATGGGAGTTTTTAGGAGGGGCATTGTTGCCCTTCTCTTTTTTTTCTGCTTGTCTTTGGATCTTCTTGGAGCTTTCTGTAGGTAGCGGGCGCCCGGCTGACTCCTTCACCGAGGCCCTCTGAAGTTTTCCGCCGGCTGGTATTGAGTACCTCTGTTCTTTCTTGGGCTGGTACACACTCTTTCAGGGTGGCCAATTCCTCCACAATTGAAGCAGATAATTTCCTTCCTTATTTTTGGGGATGCTGGAATAGGGACGTTCCGGTCCGGTTCCTTCCGGATCTCTTCTTTCTCCTTAGCTCCTGACTTCTTGGCCAATAAAGAGGTCAACAAGTACAGTACTTGGGCCATTTGAGACTTCAAGGTTTCTACTTCTGGGTCACGTTCAGTAACCACTGTCGTTCTAACTCCTACCGAAACAGGTGGGGTGGTTTTCTCAACCCCCTCTTGATCCTTCATCAAGGCCTCTTCATCCCTTATGATCCGCACAAGGTCTGTGTAATTGAGAGCCATGACTCCGTCAGAGGTCTTCAGGTGGAGCCAAACTGGATCCGACCGTAAGGCTCCCCTTAGGATCTGTTTCATCCTGGTAGCATCTATGACCTGTGGTTGCATTCCTTTTCTCAGTACAATCTGGCACAACATTCTATTCAGTCTCCGGACATACTCGGACAACTTCTCCCTTGGCTGTTGGAAGGTATGTTCAAATTGATACACCATCTCCGACACCTACTCCAGCTGGCCAAACTCCTCCTGCAACATAGACAAATAATCCATTGCTGTACACACAGTATTGCTGCACCTAAGATTTTTCACAGCCTCAGCAGCAGGACCTTTTCAAGCTCTCACTGATGCGCTGCTTCTTCTGCGCTTCTGGAACTTCCCAACCTTCTACTGCCTGCATTGCCTGCTCGATCCAAGTATCGAAATCTTCCTCCCCGGGTGGCACAGGTTGTGTTCCTGAAAACACCCAGAGTTTCCGGTACCCAGCTTCCACGTGCACCGTGTTGTTTTTTTGGCACTTAACAACAAAGTTTCCCAAAGCAGTCAGCAGTTTCGGACCTAGGGTGGTCAGGGGTGACTTTTTGCTTTCGTTTCGCTACTGCCTCCCATTTTGGAGAAGAGTGACGTAGATAACTGTGGGGAGGTCCGTGAGGACTCTTTCTTCACAGTCCCAGTATGCACTAAGTGATACGTTCTGTCATCTATGTCTTTTACACTCTGCCCTTTGAACTCTTCTGGGACTCCTCTTGTCCACTCTATTAGTGCATATGCCCCCGAGGTATTTGTCTTTACATCCACCGCCCATGCTTTCCAGTTTGGGGATATTGACATTATTAGCTGCTTTACCTCTTCTTTCTCCTGGATCCCTCCCGTGAGTTCAATAGCTACCGCCCGGAGCGGATCCACGGCCTCCTCTGCGCACCATTCTGTCACTGCCTGCAAGTCCATGTCGGTACTTCAGATCGCCTTGATTGCAGCGTGCAATGTACAAGGATGCCGGAACCAAGCCCCCACGTATAGCGATACCCTCAGTTTAAGAGGGCTGCTTGTTTGTTTTGGGCCTTGTAATGCACTGCTATCAACCCCTGGCAATCGGCTCTAACCTCTCGAGACACAGTTAGGAAAGGAGGGGTGGATGGCACAACTGCAATATCTCTATATTGTTATATGGTACAACCCCCTTTCCGTATCCCAGCACAGTAATCGACACTGACCACCAAATTACTTAACTATAACTTTTTACTATTGGTAAAAGTATAAAAGGTAATTTGCAAACAATATTTCATGCAGATCCCTGCAATATAGATGCACACATTAAAAAAGTATAAAATTCAATAATGCAATGACAATATAATAACCCCGCTGCAGCTATTCTCCCTCGTGAGCAAAAAAAATGGCGCCCAGCAATGTCCTATACTACCCAGTCAGGCCTGACTATAACCCTGGGGTATAGTTTGTTGAAGAATCTTTGCTAGCAACTCTCGGTGGTGCACATAAAGAAACAAACTGTAATCCAATAGGGGTAGCAGATGATTCTTTAACTTGGTAAAGCTGGAGAGACTGATAAACTCAGTTCAGCAGACAGTCTCTCCAAAGTATAACTGTTGTTAATGATGGGCCTAGGCAAAGTTAATAGGCAACAAAGTTACTTAGATGTGGTTCTGAGCTGGCGCTCTCTCACCCAGACCGGACCGACTCCTGTCCGGTTCCTCCGCTACTGTGAGTGGCTTCACAGTGCCCACGATGCACCGGGTCTTCGGTCCTCCAGAAGATGGTGGCACCTCAGGTGGATCGGATGCTCTGCAGGCTCTTCGGTGGAACGGAAGGCTCTCTGGAACAAAGTGCGAGGCCCAGGCTTCAGGCCTTGCACACGCAGCAGGTGAGTGCAGGGATCCTCTTGCAAGGAGGGCGGTGTTCCAAGAGAAAGAGCGAGGCCCCTCCTCTCCCTTTTAAAGCCCACTTCAGCAGTCCTTGCGTGGGGAAATGCACCCTGGGTGCCGCAAAGCGTGCTGGGAACTGTAGTCTTGTGGGTGAAAACAATACCCCGCTACATGTACATGAACACGAAGGCTAACATAGAGTGCAGTTAATGGGCTTTTTAAAAAAACGCCAAAACGCCAATAAACTGCAGTTTATCAGCTTCAGTGTGCCTTATTGTGCATCTTGAAACAGCCACACTACATGTTTTCAGAGTCCTGTATTTCACCTGAAGTTATTTGTGGGTTTTTCTTAGCATCCCAAAAAATTTCCTGACAGTTGTCGCTGAAATTTTAGTTGTTCTACCTGACCGTGCTTTGCTTTCAACAGAACCCCTCATTTTCCACTTCCTGATTAGAGTTTGAACACTGCTGATTGTCATTCTCAATTCCTTGGATATCTTTTTATATCCCTTTCCTGTTTTATACAGTTCAACTACCTTTTCCCGCAAATGTTTTAACAATTCTTTTGCTTTCCCCATGACTCCAAATCCAGAAACGTCAGTGCAGCACTGGATGAAAGATGCAAGGGTCTGTCAGGAGTCCAGAAACTCATTGACCTTTTATACACACACACACACTAATTACAAGCAAACAGATCACAGGCAGGTGAGGATGGTTACCTTTAATAGCCATTCAAACCCCTTTGGGTCAACTTGTGTGCATGTTTGATCAGGGTAATTTGGGTAGTTTCTGTTGTCATTATGATTTAAAAAGAGTAAACACAGTTGATTGATAATAAATGGCTTTAGCCAAACACTAGCCCCATGAGTTAAAGAAAAGTTTTTGTGTTATCATTCATATTCTCTGAAAAGTGGCCAAGAAATCATAAATTCTGCCAGGGTATGTAAACTTATGTGCACAACTGTATGTGTTCTTTCATTTCTGAGCATGCCTAGTCTTGCTCTTCAGAATTTTTTTCTGGCAGAAAACCATAGTAATGAAAAGAAAATCGGACATTGTGGTCACATCAGACAACAATTTTCAAGCCTGCACATCCAGTTTTTGTCTGATGAAGATTCGTAATTGGCTGTCAAAAGCAGCATACTAACGTTCAGTTGCCACTGGGCTCTTGCAATGAGGGAGCTGAACCTAGGCCTTTTTGTAAAAGTAAATTGCAATGTTATGGTAACTACTCTTAGCAGAAAGTGAACTATGTACAGTCCTTAAAATTAGTCTTCTGCCGGTTACGTTGGGGCCCTTGAAGACATTGGCACGCTTAATGGTGAATAATCCCGCACACTGTGAGAGTTTGAAGAAGACAATGGAATCCTTAGGACACTAAAGTAGAAGGGGCCAGATAATAAGCTAAAGTTCCGTGATATAAGCTCTGGCAAATTAGGACAAGTGGTGATTACTTGTGGGCAAGTGTAATATAGGGTAAATCAAAAGGTGGTCGAACGTCACAAAAGATCTGCACAGTGCCAGCAAATAGGGCAATAATAGGTCAATGACCTGCTCACTAACTCCCTTGGATCTGTTACAGCGGACTTTGCTTAAAGAGGATAAGTGTGATAAAGTTTAGTGTGATAAAGATTGCAGGCAGCTTCCGTTAGTGGTCTGGTAAAGGGTGGAGAAATTCAATTAGTTCAGGTGCAAGGAGTGCATGCAAACAACAGTTCAGACAAACATACAGCAAATGGACCTGTAATAGTCTATATCCGTGATGGCGAACCTTGGCACCCCAGATGTTCTGAAACTACATTTCCCATGATGCTTATGCACCCTGCAGTGTAGTTGAGCATCATGGGAAATGTGGGGTGCCAAGGTTTGCCATCAGTGGTCTACACAGTCTCTGATGCAAGGGTATAAAATGTGAGGCACTGGAGGCTGCTGTCCTCAGAGTTGAGCCAGTTTTTTTCTAACCACTTAAAGTGGTTGTAAACCCACTTTATAAACAAAGACCTACAGGTAAGCCTAGATTAAGGCTTACCTGTAGGTGCAAGAAATATCTCCTTAACCTACACGGTTAAGGAGATATTTGCATTTAAATGCGGCGACGCTGACGTCACGCGCATGCGCATGGGGTTAACCCCATTCACAAATTCAGCTAGGTCGCAACATTCGACGACGTAGCCGAATTCGACGGCTCACGCGCTCATGCGCGGAGTCACGTCTTCTCCACTCCGGCCAATCACAGCGCCGGAACGGCGCTGTGATTGGCTGCAGCGGTGATACCCGGAAGTAACCTTCCGGCTATCGCCGCAGCGATGGATGCGGCTGAAGAGGGAGACGAGGACGGCTTCGGGGGCCCCGATCTAAGGTAAGTGATGCATAATGAGCTATTATGCTAGTCATAATAGCTCATTATGCCTTTCTCTTACAGCTAGTTGAATTATTTTTTTTTAATTAAGGAGGGTTTACAACCACTTTAAGCCCTGGACCAATATGTAGCATAAAGACCAGGCCCCTTTTTGCAATTCGGCACTGCATCGCTTTAACTGACAATTGCACGGTCGTGCAACGTGGCTCCCAAACAAAATTGAAGTCCCTTTTTTCCCACAAATAGAGCTTTCTTTTGGTGGTATTTGATCACCTCTGCGGTTTTTATTTTTTGAGCTATAAACAAAAATAGAGCGACAATTTTGAAAAAAATGCAATATTTTTAACTTTTTGCTATAATAAATATCCCCCAAAAATATATAAAAAAACATATTTTTTCCACAGTTTAGGCCGATACGTATTCTTCTACATATTTTTGGTAAAAAATATCGCAATCGGCGTTTATTGATTGGTTTGCGCAAAAGTTATAGCATTTACAAAATAGGTGATAGTTTTATGGCATTTTTATAATTTTTTTTTTTTTTTACTAGTAATGGAGGCGATCAGTGATTTTTTTCGTGACTGCGACATTATGGCGGACACATAGGACACATTTTTGGGACCACTGTCATTTTCACAGCGATCAGTGCTATAAAAATGCACTGATTACTGTGAAAATGACACTGGCAGTGAAGGGGTTAACCACTAGGTGGCGCTAAAGGGGTTAAGTGTGCCCTGATGAGTGTTACTAACTGAGGGGGGGGGGGTTGGGCTGTGTGTCATATGACACCGATCTCCGCTTTGAGTGCACGGAGCCGAGATCGATGTCATTGTCATTGTCACTAGTCAGAGCAGGGAGATGCTTGTTTACACAAGCATCTCCCTGCTCTATGCCTCCGTGAGACGATCGTGGGGATTCCAGCGGCGATCGAGTCCGCGGGACCCGCGGTCCAACTCACGGGGAAGGCAGCAGGGTCGTGAGTGCGCCGGCGGCGGCATGCGCGCGACCCTGACGTCGGCCAGTTAAAGGGGACGTACAGGTACGTTGATGTGCCTGTACGAGCCATTCTGCCGACGTATATCTACAGGAGGGGGTCCTTAAGTGGTTAAATGACAAGAAAGAAAGAGAGGGGGGAAGTGCCACCTAAGTGCAGTATCACAAGGAGATTTAATTGAAAAAGGTTAAAAACACTTACAAGATAAAAAACATAGACATGATTATTGTATGATAGATTTTCCGCCAGTGTGGTGAATAATCTATAATACGATAAGCATGTTTTTAACCATTTTTCAATGAAACTTCCTTGTAATGCTGCATTCAGGTGTCGCTTCCCCCCTCCTTCTTTCCTGGTGAATGGTGGAACCACTGGTGCAGTAGCAGCCCATCAGCATCCCTGAAACAGACCTGAGTGGCAGGAGGACCAGATCACTGTGCAAGGCCTCAAAGTGGGATCTGGGGACAGCAGGCCGATACGGATACTCTACAGGTCTCAGTCCAGTGATCTGGAGCTGTAGTGGGCAGGTCTCTTGATGGTGCAGACCCACCTTCAGCTCAGCTTTACAGTCACAAACTGGTCTCCTCAGTCCTCCTTCCCTCTCTCTCTCTCTGTGGCAGCTCCTTACCCTCTGCACTGGCTGGCCATGGTCTCCCAACAACCCCCGCTCTTTCCCTTGCTTTTTAATTTATATCCCACGTCTATGATCCCAACTGCCTCCTAGACCTCTGGGGAATTGTAGCTCGAACCCCCATTAGCACAATGTTCTGCATGCTGTTCAAGAACTATACTTCCCAATGTTCTTTGCTTCCCAAGATGGTTGAGGAAAAGGTCAGCATCTCATTGCCCCATCTTGTGGCCAAAAAGAAGAACTGCATGAGTCAGTAATTTTACATTTTAGTTTATGATTGTCCTGGATAACTCAGTAACAGCATGACTAGTTACAATAATATATAAAGATAATGCTCCATCTCCCACTAACACATTCTAAATGCAAGTCATTAGTGTAGGGCTCAGTCACACTAGCTGCATTGGGCAGCGTTGCCCAATGCTGCCCTAATGCAGGTATAAGACAATTTGCCGTTGGTCCTTTGACTTATGTGTTTTGACAGTTTGCACCAATGCAGTGTTGGTCTGTGCTGAACAAAGTAGTACATTTTGCAATTTTGCATGGCCCATTCTAACATGCTGTAACGCACTGCACTAGGTGGCAGCACATAAGAATTACATGCACTGGGGGAAAAAAAAAAGCAACCACTGCAATGTGTTTGAACAATACATCGGATCACACCAGCATGCATGCATTATGCACACTTTTACCCCCTTCCTGCCCAGGCCAATTTTCAGCTTTCAGCACTGTCACAATTTGAATGACAATTGCGCGGTCATGCAACACTGTACTCAAACAACATTTTTATAATTTTTTTCACACAAATAGAGCTTTATTTTGGTGGTATTTAATCACCACTGGGTTTATTACTTTTTTACTAAAAAAAGTAAAACGTCTGAAAATTTTGAAAAAAACAAAACAAACGTTTTCATAGTTTGTTATGAAATTTTGCAAACAGGTAATTTTTCTCCTTCACTGATTTGCGCTGATGAGGCTGCACTGGTGGGCACTGATGAGGAGGCAATGATAGGCGGAACGTATGGGCAGCACTGGTAGGTGGCACTGATAGGTGACACTGATGAGGAGGCACGGATTGGCAGCACTGGTAGGCACGGATTGGCAGCACTGGCAGGCACTTATGAGGATGAACTGATAGCCGTAACTGATGGGGGCTCTAATGGGCACTGGTAGGTGGCACTGATAGGCAACACTAATGAGGAGGTACTGATTGGCAGCACTGGTGGGCCTAGGGTTGCCACCTCATCCCTTTAAACCCAAAAACATATAAAAATGATACAGGTTCTGAGGCTAATTTAATGCAGATAAGGCACTGAATTTAATTACCACATTAATCAGCCACAGAACCTATGTCAGCCCTCAAAAATTGCACTCGCACACTCGCAGTTTGCGAGTGGATTTTGAGGGTTGGCGAGAAGTGCAGCCTGGGAGCCGGGGGGAGGGGGCGAGCACCGCCGATCACAGAGGGGAAGAGAGGAGAGCCGCCAAAGTTCCCCGGACAAGGGGAGGGGCTTATGTGACGGCGCGCGGTGGGGGAACACACAGCTATTGAAACGAAAGCTCTGATCATCCAGTGGCGGCTCTCCTCTTTCCCTCCACAGGTAGGCTGCATATGGGACATAGGCCTCACATGGGACACAGACTGCATTGGACACAGGATCCATGGTGGGCACAAGCTGCATTGGCGGGCACAGGCAAGCTGCATTGATGGGCATGGATAAAGTTGTATAGTATCATTTCATGAGATAATTTATGAGGGCGGGTTTTAGGGGCGGGGCAGGGCAGGGCAGGGGTTGGGCGAGGCAACTGGTCGCGAGTAATCCTTGAGGCCTAACTAGTAGCTCAGGACTTGAAATTTTGAGCCCAGACCTATGTAATTAATATGTGTTCGGTTTTAAAAGGATGGAGGTGGGAAGCCTAGGTGGGACTGCACTTATAATCAGGACATATAATCAGTGCCCTCATTATTAGTGTACATGTCCCTTTTGGAGAAGCCGGTTATTGGTTCTCCTCTCCTCATGCCAATAACTGTCATCTTTTACCTCCGCGATCAGCTGTGATTTGACACAGCTGATCACATGGTATAGAGCCGCTGATTGGTTCTTTACCTCAATCTGTGATCAGCAGTGTCTGGAGGACACTACGATCACAGAGCACACCACCCGTCCAGCAGTGGGCGTGATCAGGGGAGGCCGTCATATGAGGGCATTCCAGAACTAGACGACCGCACTGTAGACACCATTTCGACTATAGCGCAGTCGACAAGTGGTTAACACATGCATGGTGATCGAATCTTTATTAACTACCGAAAACCACGTTGACATGTGGCGTCGCCTTACCCCGCTTGTTTATTTTGAGAATAAATCCAACCTATCGCTCAGACTCTAATTCCATTTGATTTTGTTTTATTTTTAGTAATTGAAACTTGTCACTGTTAATTAGTAAGTGATATTTCTCAATCAAGTTCAAATTACGTCTAGGAAACTGATAGGGTCCAGGAAACTATTTACATAGAAAGTGGTTTACTATGATGAGGCAGATGTTAATGTGACTAATTTACTGTATTCACATGCATGTGATTAATTCATGTTATTCACAGAGGTGGAAAAAGGTGGCAAATTTTTCAGTTCAGCCACACAGGAGATTTTTAATCACTTAGTAACAAGAGATTAACAGCTTGTTGGCAGTCACCCTGCAGTGTCACCTTATATTGACATAAATCAGATTAAAGGGTTAGTTCACCTTTTCAGATAAAATGAAACGTCCTCTCCACCAATCAGAACTACTCTGATCTATCCTGGCGTCCTCGGGGAAAGAAGAGGAAGAACAGTGCATTTTTCAAAAACTCAGGACTGTTGAACAGGGCTGCATGGATAGAGAAACTCTATCAGCCATGGAGGTGTGTACAGCAGGGATCCAGGGTTATTCTCCTATCCATCCTTATTGAGAGTATAGGAAGATCAGACAGGAGTAGAGGGAATTGAATGTAATGAGTTATTAATATGTTTTATTTTTGTCTGGCTGTATGTACAGAAATGGAATGTTATATATACAGTAGGATTGTTCATTTTTCCCGTTATTGAAAACAAAAATAAAGAAATTATAAAAAAGAATCCCAGACAGGTGGCAACCCTAATTTTCACGCACTTTAAAGCGGAGGTCCGCCCACCGCTGCAAAAATTCAAATCCAGCAGCTGCACATACAGTACTGCAGCTGCTGACTTTAAATAATCGGACACTTAAGGTCCTTTCACACGGGGCGGATCCGTGAAGATCCGCCCCGTGAAGCTCCGCTTGCTCAGCGGGGATCGCTCCGTTGATCCCCGCTGAGCCGACGGATGACTGGGCGGTCCCCGCACACTGTGCAGTGACCGCCCTGTCAGAGCGCCGCTCTCCCCTATGGGGAATCGGATGACGACGGACCGTAGAGTCCGTTGTCATCCGATCCGCTCCGCCGACGGAAGGAAAAATAGGGTTTTCCTCCGTCACACTTTGGCGGAGCGGATGTCAGCGGACATGTCTCCGCTGACATCCGTGCTTCCATAGGGGTACATGGAGGATCCGTTTCAGGTCCGCCTAAAAAACTGACAGGCGGACCTGAACGGACCTCCGTGTGAAAGAGCCCTTACCTGTCCTGGAGTCCAGTGATGTCGGCACCCGAAGCTGATGTTTCCATCAGCTGTCGGGTGCATGCCGCTTTTATTGCCAGTAAGGGAACCCGGCAGTGAAGCCTTACAGCTTCCCACTGGAAACCCTGCTGCACATGCGCGATGCTCCGCTCCTCTCTCCTACTGGCCCGGCCGCTTTAAGCCCCTCGTTCACGCTAAACGCACGTTCAAAATCGCGCAAGTTCAGCTAAATTCGCACAATTTCAAACCCGCATATTAGTGTGAGTTCTGGGGCGATTTGAAAGACATCTGTGGGGGGTTCATGCACAGATGTCTATTGAAATCGCCCCCGAACTCACCAAAAATAGTGCAGGAACTACTGTTGGAAATCTGTGTGGTGCTGCAAAGTTGGCGTCGCACTGATTGGGACTGTGCCGTTGCCAGCAATAGGCTGCGATTTGACATGTCAAATTGCATGTAAAATTGCACTCATGTGAACGGGGGCTAAGGGCCTGTTCGTACCGGGTTGTGTTGCAGTAACACCTGTGCAGCAAATATCATTGCCTGTTGCATTACTGCAGCCTAGTCATTGTACATGGAGGCATCCTGCCTGTATATACACTCACCAGCCACTTTATTAGGTATAGGTACACCTTGCTAGTACCGGGTTGGACCCCTTTTGCCTTCAGAACTGTCCTAATTCCTCATGGAATAGGTTCAACAAGGTGATGGAAACATTCCTCAGAGATTTTCCTCCATAGTGACACAATATCATCACAAAGTTGCTGCAGATTTGTCGGCTACACATCCATGATGCTAATCTCCCACCACATCTCAAATGTGGTTCTCAACCCTGTCCTCAAGTACCCCCAACAGGCCATGTTTGCAGGTTTTCCTTTATCTTACACAGGTGCTTTAAATCAGAGTCAATGGCTTGGTATTTTGGACAGCTATTTTATCTAAAGCCTCGTAAACATGATCGGATTATCCGATGGGAATTGTGTGATGACAGGCTGTTGTCGGAAAATCCGACCGTTTGTATGCTCCATCAGACAATTGTTGTCGGATTTTCCACCAACAAATGTGGGATAGCATGCTTTAAAATTGTCCACCAACAAATGTGTGTTGTCGGATTATCCGATCATGTGTACACAAGTCCGTCGGACAAAACTCCAAAGTACAAACACGCATGCTCAGAAGCAATGCTCACCATAACACAACATTAGCAGAAGTTGCCCAAAGGGTGTCGCTAAAGAGCTGAAAAACCATGTCGTTTTGTGTTTGTTGGCCGACAATTCTTTGCCGTTTGTATGCAATACAAGTTCACGGCCAACGCCCTTCAGACAAGTCCTACGCTTTGTCCGATGAAAATCCGATCGTGTGTACAAGGCTTAAGAGAAATTCCCAAAACATGGCCTGTTGGGGGTACTTGAGCACAGGGTTGAGAACCACTGCCTTATTGGATGAGATCTGGTGAGTGTGGAGGCCATTGGAGTTCAGTGACCTCATTGTGGTGAGATGATTGGAGTTTGTGACATGGTGCATTATCCTGCTGGAAGGAGCCATCAGAAGATGGGGACACTGGAGTCATAAAGGGATGGACATGGTCAGCAACAATACGCAGGTAGGCCGTGGTGTTTACACGATGCTCAATTGTTACTAAGGGGCCCAAAGTGTGCCAAAAAAATATCCCCCACACCATTACACCACCAGCCTGAACTATTGATACAAGGCAGGATGGATCCATGTTTTCATGTTGTTTACGCCAAATTCTGACCCCACATCTGAATGTTGTAACTGAAATCAAGACTCCTTAGACCAGGCAACGTTTTTCCAATCTTCTATTGTCGAATTTTGGTAAACCTGTGCGAATTGTAGCCTCAGTTTCCTGTTTTTAGCTGACAGGAGTGGCACCCAGTGTGGTCTTTTGCTGCTGTAACCCATCTGCTTCAAGGTTCAATGTGTTGTGCGCGTTCAGAGATGGTATTCTGCATACCTTGGTTGTAACGAGTGGTTATTTGAGTTAATGGTGCCTTCCTATCATCTGGAACCAGTCTGCCCATTCACCTCTGACATCAACAAGGCATTTTCCTCCACACAACTGCCGCTCACTGGAACTTCAGCAAGTCGTCTTCACCACATCTAGATGCCTAAATGCATTGAGTTGCTGCCATGTGATTGGCTGATTAGCAATTTGTGTTACCAAAAAAATTGAACAGGGGTACCTAATAAAGTGACTGGTGAATGTATATGCATGCTCTTTTCTGACATGATAAAAATTCATACCAAATGTTTTGGTAACTTTATTGACATGTGACTCAGATTCAGGAAGTTCTCAATAATGCCCCTTTTATAAAGTGTCACTATTAATGCACCAAATTCGAAAAGAATTACCTCCAGTTGATAGCAAAACTGGGAGGTAATTAAGACCATTTGCAAGTTGCAGTACAGAGACAGTCCAAATGTTTGAGGAGCTTCCCTGTATGCCTGACTCTTGTGTTCAGCAGGCTTGAAGGGGAGGTGGTACCAACCATAGTAGTAAATGGCTGTAGGTGGGATTACATTTCTAGCGGTGTAAACTCATATACAGCTGCATGTAGCCATACATTACCAGCAGCTGTGTATTCAGGCATGGGAACAAACCCAGTTTGTTATACAGTCTTGAGACCTTAGAGCAGGAGTCCCAAACTGGCGGCCCTGCAGCTGCTGCGAAACTACAAGTCCCATGAGGCATTGCAGGGCTGACAGTTACAAGCATGACTCCCACAGGCAGAGGCATGATGGGACTTGTAGTTTTGCAAAAGCAGGAGGGCCGCCAGTTTGAGACCGCTGCTTTAGGGTGCAACTCCACTTTCATGGGGGGAAAAAATAGCAAAGAAAAAATAAAAGTGTATACAATTGAGACACAAGTCATATTGCTAATGAATGTTATTAAATATGACCTTTCCTTTTCAATCTGCAGCCGCTGTAATTTTCTGTAAAATACAATGCAATATGGCTACCTGGAGGTGTTCTGTATACAGATGCTGTACAGAACACCCATTAGAAATATAATTTCCTGTTTGTGTGATTGACTCATAGATTTTTCCAGAAGTCTGCACTAAGATACAAATCGGATTTTGAGCATCCCCTGCAACAAAAAGGTCATTTTTGGTGAGATACTCTCAAAGGTAAATCACGTCTAAAAGGATGCCGACCCTGCAACTTTACTCAGAGTCATGGACACAGACAAACAGCTATTTCTTTAGAATAGCAACATGTAGGAATCTGTAACAAAGTTTGTTAAAATCCTTACAATGTACATTGATCACCTAGAGGAGAATTTATTTTTTTTCCTCAACAAAAGTGGAGTTAGTCTTGAAAAGAGCATTATGGTGTTTTTGCAGATTTATACTTACCTGGGTGGGTGCTGCATCTGTCCCCTGCTCGCTCTAACACTGAGAACCGAGCGATCAAACACACAGATCGCTCTGTTCTCAGCTCCCTGAGCAGAGAGCTGCTGACTATCGGTCATCACTTTGTGTTCTGCCCCCTTGCTCACTGGGCTGTGGAGGGGGCGGCTCGCTAAGGGGCAGAGCCAGGTGTCGGTTCAGGCATGTGGTCTGATCCCAACCCCAGTGTTGCGGTCTTGGCCCAGCCTGGGCCGGCTCTGTGACGTCAGCAGACAGCGGACTTCAGCCTGCTGAAAACAGGTCACAGGAGTGCAGAACGAGCTGCGCTCCCATGATCCACAGAAGTACATCCAAACGAGCTTTGGCTGCACTTCTTCTTTAACTCCATTTTCTGATTACAAGGATATAGTAATGACTCTGAGCAACTCCTACAGCTTAGCATTTTACTTTGGTATTTATTAAATTCTGCTGCTAGTATTCCGGTCACCTCGGGTCATGTGACAAACACGACCAGTTCCATTTTTAAAGGCTCACATAAGTGTGGAGTGAAGATTAGAACGCACAGTAATGGTCTGCGATGCTGATAACGATGGCATGCGATTCAATGTTCTATTTTAGGAAGCTCTTTAGACCATGACAACAACTGCCATACTGCTGTGTAAATGTCAGAAAAGGATCAGGACTTTAAAGACAATTTCCATTTATATGGCTTTGGTAGGAATACAGTAGGTCTTAATAATTACATGCGGCCACCTGACCATAGCATCCCTTGAAGATTATTTATGTTCCTTTTCTTATCAGCCTTTCCAGGAACATCCACAGTGTCACAAGCTGTAAAGACTGTCCATTTCGGTTTCATGCTTAGCTTGGAATAGCAGATCAGGTTATCTCATTTTCCAACGTGAATGGAAAAATTCTTCAGAGGCCATGCTATGAACCCGAAAGATGCAGAGGCATTAGTCACAAATCATACAACACCACACTTTTAGATCTTTCACATGTAAAGCAAGGCTGCAGTAGTACAGAGCCAATAGAGAAGAAAAAACAAAACAAAACAAAAAAAAAAAAAACGGACGTTAGCATTATGGCCTAAAATAAGGTGACCAGGTTTTTAAAACGAAATCCGGGGACATATTTTTTTTTTTTTTTTTTTACTAGTAATGGCGGCAATCAGCAACTCTTTGCCCATCGCAGCCTGTCAAGTCTTACTCTCCGGGCCCCGGCTACTACTGGGTGGGGAGCGGAGGAAGATCACTCCGCCAGGGAAGGCAAGGAGATAAGCAGGCAGGCGGCTGGCCGGGACTTGAGCCAAGGCAGAAGAACATGCGAGAGGAACTGAATGGGCACCCGAAACCGAAGAAATATTCCCTCCGCTCCGACCAGCACATGATCATCAAAAAAGGGCACAGATAACGGAAAAAAATAGACCGGGGGTGTGTAATTCAGAATTCATTTTTTTCATTCTGCACTGACTGTCTTTGAAATTGCCCCAGCCCCTGTTCAAATCCAATCCGGGGACAGTGTTCTCAATCCGGGGACTGTCCCCGGAAACCGGGGAGGTCTAGACACCCTAGCCTAAAAGCAATGTAGTGCCGTATTATAGGAGCTTAAGCACTTGGGGCTTGTGCACACTAGATCTTGGTGCGGGGAAACCCACATATAATTTCAGGTATTTTTTTTTTGTGCACCACATTCAAAGCGCACTGGGTGTGTTATCTGCTGTGGGTCACAATATAATTCCAACACCACCCCAAAGAGCACAAATGCAGTGTGATGATCTGCAGCAAATCACATGGTACCATGCCATCCAGTGCAGTGCGCTTTTGGAAAGTAGAGAATGCACTAGGTTTAGTGCGATCTCGGGGCATGAAAGGAAGGTGGGTGCTACTATCCTCGTTGTTTAATATCAACATCAAGGAAGGCGTTGACCAATCAAAATCAATCTTGCCGTTCCAAAAGCATTGATGGAGACCAGACTGCTGGACCGGCTGTGGGTGTACTGACAGCTCAACAACCCCAGAGGCAACAAGTACAGCTGGGCTTGGACTGGGGTCTGATGTTCATTCACTTTTACATGTTTTTTTCTGTAAAAGAAAGTTGGATTTCTGCATAGCCTATGGTATTGACAGCATAGCTGGCATAAAGCAAGCACCCACACATCATGCTGCTGGTGGTGGTGGTGGTGGTCAATAACACTTTCACCTGGTTAAAAAAAGGTTCCAGACTGCCCCTTTTGCCTGCCAGTGCCATTCCCCCGGGCTACCTTTATTTACCGGGGTAAAAGGAGGACAAAAAGGATTATATTTGCTCCCTGTAATCCCTACACACCAGGGCACTGAGATCGGAGGGCAGCCCTGTGGGTCAAGTAGAGCTCTATTGCATTGCACAGTGCCATCAGTTGAATACTTCAAACTTGCCTGTAGGAGGAAAAAGCAGTACAATAACCATATGAGTGTGAGGTTTCACTTGTCCAATGGCAAATACTTGAACACATCTTTAGCTTTTCTAGAAAAAAAAAAAAAAAAAAACAATGTCTAAAAATACATTAAAGCACAAATCCAGTCAATATAAGAAGATACAAAATGAATACCCCCCATTAAAAAAAACACAAGTGTTTTCTACAATATTCAGCTTCAATGCAGAATTTTTTTTCCTGCTGCTAGAGATTCTTAATCTGATGCACAGCATCATCCATCTGATTTTCTCTGAGCTCAGGTCATTCTGGATCCACCCAAGGCTGACAGGACAGTGAAAAGAGGAGCAGCACAGTAATGAGTGCCTCTCTTGCATTCTGCTTTCTCGGCCAATCATCGTGCATTTTTGGCAGCAGATAGACTGATTGGAATCTTCCTCTCACACACCAGCCGTACTGTATAGGATCTTCAAGAAGTTGATACCAGGTCAGATACAGGTACTTCTGATGCTTACAACTCAAAAGTATATTTAATCTCTTCCGGACCAACACATGCAGATATACTGCAGCAGAGCAGCACTCCTGAGCAAAATCACATATCCGATTTTTTAGTTCCGGGTCTGGGGCACGCCGCCGGCAACCCACTCCCGCTGTGATTGGACAGAGCAGGAGCCAGAGGGTCCAGTGAACCCCATGTTCGCCGGCACCCGATGGTTTCCGAGAGAGGAAGAATGGCAGTCTGCCTACATAAACAAGGCAAATCGCTGTTCTGTGAGAAGGGAAGATGGAGATCTGTTTTTTCCTGCTTAGCAGAAACACAAGATCTGTCTTCCCCCAGTCAAAGCAAACCCAGGGAGCATATTTGACCCTTTGATCGCTCCTGATGTTAACCCCTTCCCAGCCAGTGTCATTAGCACAGTAACAATGCATATGCTTTTAGCATTGATCAGTGTAATAATGTCACTGGTCCTCAAAATAAAGTGTTAGGCGTTTGTCCGCGGTCCTGCTATACCTTGCTGATTGTAGACGCTATAAATTTAACTTTTGCGCAAACCAATCTAATATATGCTTATTGGGATTTTTTTTTTACCAAAAATATGTAGCAGAATACATATTGCCCAAAATTGGAGAAATTCGATTTTTTTTATTGGATATATGTTTTATAGCAGAAAGTAAAAAATATGTATTTTTTCCAAAAATTTTCAGTTTTTTTTTGTTTATAGCACGAAAAAAAAAAAAAAAAGTGATCAAATACCACTCAAATTTTTTTTGGGGGGCCCCCCCCCCCAAAAAAAAACCACAGTTGTGTACAGCGTCGCAGGACCACGCAATTGTCAGTTAAAGTAACAGTTCCATATCCCAAGAAATGGCCTGGTCATAAAACCTTCCGGGGCTGAAGAGGTTAATGATGTATTAATGAGCACAGAGCTGCAAATAACTTGTGTATTTTATATCCACCTAAAGATCAGCTTCAAATTTATAATTTAACAGAACTTTGGTGCTTCCTGCACTATCAAGCAGCAAGGTTGCCATTTCTATAGCAGCTGTCATGGCTGGGTTGCAAGCTTCATGTCCCACCTTCTCTCAGAATGGATAATGTCCTTGAATAGAACAAGGACTGATTTACTAAACACTCGCACCTGAATCCAAAGACATCACACATTAATTATGTATAAATTGTATGCTGACATCTCAGTAGGATGAAATCAAGATTGATGGCTGATCACAGTAGTTTAGAATTATAATTGCGCTCATCTTCAATGGTAATTTTCTGGTCATAATTCTAGTTACAGATTTGATATTGGGCCAGATGTAAAAGCGACCACTTTGCAGGACAGATTTGTACCTATCCCCTTATTACTAGGAATTATGGTGACATCACCATGGCACAAAAGGTACTTTACATCTATTCAGTATTGGCAAGTAAATTTAAAGAGTACACCATTTCAAAAACCCTTGGCTATTAATCCTGATTTATTGCCAGCTTATAGTTTTCTGTGATTTTAGTCTGAGTACTTTATAGCACCACAAACAAATGACCATAATTGAACAATTCTGTTCTTTATTCATCACTTTTTGGTCTGAACATTTTACATATATCCCTTTGTCAACACATGTAACTGTACTTTATGCAGCCTTATGGTCATACCTGCAATTACCTTTATTAGCCCAAAACATCTATTCTATGTGGCGCTCTGATTTAGTTTAAATTTGTTACATGGGCAAACAGGGCTAAACAATTCTTATCTGTCTATGGGGCGTAAAATAACAAAGGCTTATTAAAAGATTTTAAAAGGGGCAAAAAAAAAAAAAGAGGCGGCAAGCTGAACAGAGGTAAGAGGTATATATTTTTTGGACTGGCAGGAGATCTGCTTTAAGATTAGTACTGTAACACGACAGTGGGACAGGGCTTAAAGCTGAAGTCAGGAGCTTTTTATAATGCTGCCCCCCCCCCCCCCCCCCAGAACACACTGGTCAGTGCTCTCAGCCATTGGCTGAGAGTGCCGGCTGACCTTTTTCAGTCATGCCCCTTCAACAGAAGCCAGACTAATAGCTGCCATACACACAGGCCGAATGTCAGCTGATCTCTATTTTACTGGTTGATGCCACCCAATATTCGCCCCGTGTGTGCGACCCTTTAGAACATTGTGTATTGGCAACCTATACACACATTTGATAAAAGCTGCAGGTGGGAGGACACTCACACTGAAGATATCTTTGAAGTTGCCAAGTCTCTGGCTGCAATGTCCACCCCCTGGCTTTAAGGATTCAGCCAAAAAAATGCAGGACTCCCATCTGGTATACTTGGTCCAGATCAGTAAAGCCTTGCACAAAAAGGCATTGTGTACAAACAACCACTTAAATGGGAAAGCCGATGACAAGTTCACTACACCAGGGGTTGCAGAATAATAGCAAGAGGGTCAGTATGACAGGCAGGGAGATAGTATTCTCAAGAGACTAACAATGACTTAAAGAGTACCTGTCTTGAACTGTAGCTATGCCAAAAAAGCAGGCAGAAAGCAAATAACTAGTCACCAGTATTGCCTATAGGCGCTACAGCTCATCTTTTCTTTATTGTTGATGTATTATGCTCTGTTCTGCATCGGCTCTATGGAGGCAGCCATCTTGGTACAGGATCTAGGCTTTGCTTTTCTTGCGATTTACTGATGGTGTAATGATTACGCAGAAGAGGTGCAGAACAGATACATAGAATAGAATGAATAAATAAATCAGAAGCAGGGCGATGCATGGACTGCAGATCCCTCTCCATACAGCTTCCTCTCCAGCAAGGAGAACAGAGAGTATGGACATCACCAAATCTTTTAGAGAAAAGTTTAGGCACAAGTAACTTTTTTTTAAAAAGATGATTATAACATAGCAGTTCTTCATTTATTGGGTTCAGGTCCACTTTAAGTAAATAGAAACGCATCAGGGTAAATTTTATGCTGGCAGTTATCTCCCTAAAATAAAGTCTATCAGCAAACTAGAGGCAGCGCTCAGTATTCCCTTTGAAAAACAGCAGATCACAGAAACAAGACAATTCTACTCATTATGGATGGAAAGTATTTATTGTTACATTGTGCTCCGTATTTTGCACAAAAGTCTTGCTTTCACTGTACATGTGACCCTTTGCTTTAATGCCATAGCTCATACAGATTCATGAACACAACCTGTGTGTTACAAGAGTTTAATCAACCTGGTAAGATGACCCGAGCAGCTTGAGGCAATCGAGTAAGAAAAATAAAAAATTCTCCATCATATCCTGGTTAGAGCTCTGTTCAGAAAGATCAATTCCTAAATCTGCATAAGAGTATTCATAGGAATGGAAGAAGAATTACCAATAAATACAGCAGGCTTTATAATCATTCCTTAATTTGAATAGTACTCACAGCCTTTTGATTTTTGTCACCCCCCTCAAAGTAAAACTATTGGTTTTTGGAACTCAACAGTAACATGTAAAACGCTCAGTAAGATGGATAAACAAAAATACAATTTTAGATGTTTGACATTTGCTCTGATCAGTCCCAGAATTATTTATTTTTTTTGGGCTGGGAAGCTATGACGAGCGCTATGATGCAATAGATGGTCCCTCCCAGTGCCAATGCCATAGTGGTTCGGTACAGAAGTCTGTCGGAATATCCTCCTTTTAAGTGGACAGGTATGCCATCAGGTTTCTAAAGAGAGAAGGAGAAAAAAAAAAAAAGAAAAAAAAGAGAAACTTGGTATGAATATATTAGAAGTTCAAGCTTTCATTTACAGTCTTAAACATAGCTGGCCACACTAAAGGACCATGACACAACAGCTCACCAGAGCCAGGTTCACAAAGACCCCTGCCCTGGTTCCAACATGTCATTCACTTGCAGGAAATTTGGCAGCATTCCAGGTCGGCAAGGGAGTGACATCACAGAAGCGCAAGTCTCTCCTGGGCAATTCTGTTGACGACACATCCAACACATTTGACATGTCGCTGCAGATCATACACAGCCCTGAAGGGGTAGGAACAGTAGATCTATTCCTACAGGTGGCAGAAGCAAAGCGGTCTTTTCTCTTTATCAACAAACTCCCTTCTAGTCATCAGTAGAAATACAATCAATCGATTATAAAGATTATTGCCACTCTCAAAATAGTCGAATACATGTTAAGACCCCTTTCACACTCACGGCGCTTTACAGACGTTTTAGCAGCGCTTTTCAGCCGCTTTTAACCTCCGCTAGCGGCTCAAGAAAGGGTTAAATGCGCTCGAAAAGGTTTCAATGGGCAGGGGTGGCACTCCAAAGATGCTGCCTGCAGGACTTCTTCTAACATCCTGCAAGCACACCACTCCAGTGTGAAAGCACTCAGGCTTTCACACTGGGGCTGCATGGGAGGCATTTTTTTCAGGCGCTATTTTTTAGCCTTTTAGTACCTGAAAAACGCCTTCAGTGTGAAAGGGGTCTAAGGCTCAACCCCAACCAGACCATTAGGATTTAGGCAGAGAACCGGTCGGCTTTTGAGGTCTGTGTCCCTATTAGTGAGGGAAGAGAGTATGTGAATCCATCTCAAAATTGATTTACTATGGAGGGGACGTGTTAGGGAAGATGCCTCCAGGGGCCTAAATCTATTTAAGTTTACCAAAAAGTTAATGTGTCAATGTCAACGTGAATCCACCCCAAAGCTGCATGCAGGCAGCCCATAGAAGTGTTTGCAGATGAAACTGCTGCACAAAAACTGCAGATCAAAATTGGATATGCAGTCAAAAGCAGGTACACGGATCCAAACTCAGACACAGTGGGGTTGAGTTACTAAAACTGGAGAGTGCAAAATCTGGTGCAGCTCTGCATAGAAACCAATCAGCTTCCAGGTTTTTTGTCAAAGCTTAATTTCACAAGCTGAAGATATAATCCAATTGGCTACCCATGCACAGCTGCACCAGATTTTGCACTCCCCAGTTTTAGTAAATCAACCCTTGAAATAGTGTCCATGCATTCACACGCAGCAGACAGTGGCTTAGATTGTAGGATGGGACTCAGTGCCCATCTGAATAAGTCCATAGCTCAACTTTTCAAAAAAATAAAACCACACACACACACACACACACACACACACACACCTAGTACCTGCTTGCACTTACCTCTGTAAGATTGACTTTCAGTGCTGGTGCAGCAGTCTGGAAATTTCAAAGCACTGGTCTTCTTCCAGAACGATCAGAGTGATTCTGATTGGTCATATGAAGAAAGGGAAGACCACCATGGCTTTCAAATCTCTGGAACGCTGCACTGGCTGTGTGGGCAGCGACAGCCAATCACCATAAGAGGCAAGTGCAGCGGGGATACGAGTAGGTAGTTATCGTTAACATTTTTTGCAAAAAGGTGAACTTACACTTTAAAAAGGTTTTACATCTTGCTAAGATTAGTAGTAGGAGTAGTATTTGTTGGAGCTGGGATTTAAGATCAGTAAAAATAGGATTTTTGTACTCACCGTAAAATCCGTTTCTCTGACGTCCATGGACCGACGCAGCTCTCATACTGATTACATGTGGGTATATGTTAGGGCTGGGCGATTTTCCCCCCCAAAAAAAATCTGCGATTTTTTTTATAAAAAACTCGATTTACGATTCGATTTTTTTTTTTATTAATTATATTAAAGTGCATCAACAAAGAAAATTGCAAAGGCAAACCCTTTCTCTAACTGCAAAGTCAGTGTGCAACAAAGATTGTTAAACAGCTAAATCCAAATACAGTATTAATAATTTGGATAACAAAACAAAAAAAATCTTGGTTACTCTTAGTTGAATTGAACTGTGCCCGTGCCTCACTGTGCCCGTGTCTCACTGTGCCCAATGCTTCACTCACTGTGCCCGTACCTGATGCAGATTTTCATGGGATACGGATTTTACTGCTACACCGGCGGCCATTCCAGTATTCAAAAGCCGCGCCTCCTCCTCGTCTGATAGGCGGAACACTCAATTTCCCAGCATTCAGCCTATCACGGACATCCGCTCATCCTCATAACACAGACGAGGATGAGAGGATGTCCGTGATAGGCTGAACACTGCCTGCTGTGAAATTGAGTGTTCCGCCTATCACAGACGAGGACTCGGGAGGCGCGGCTTTTGAACACTGCAATGGCCGCCGTCTGTCTGCATGACACGCTGATCAGGTAGGCAGACGGCGGCTTGCGGTTAGTGTTACATCTACTCGTGGCGGCTGCGGCGAGTAGATGTAATTGGGGTAACGCCACCCAGTGCCATTCCGGATACGCCCCCTGCAGCCCTGCTACGGAAACTTTGAAGAAAAAAAAAAAAAATTTATATAGATTTTCTTCAAATCTGAATCGATTTGAACTCAAAACTCGATTTAAGATTAAAATCGATTTTTTTCCCAGCCCTAGTATATGTCCCTGCTTGCAGGAGAAGACCTAGGCAGAATGTTAGAGGTTAAAACATTCTAGAACAAGCCAGAGCTGAACAGCCCCACCCAGGGGGGGGGGCGGTCCCTCCGGACATTACCCTCCCACCTGCATCTAGCAGCCTCAGTTCGTAACAAAGCAGTACAAACTTAAAAAGGAAGGGTGGGTGCTGCGTCGGTCCATGGACGTCAGAGAAACGGATTTCACGGTGATTAAAAAAATCCTATTTTCTCTTATCGTCCATGGACCGACGCAGCTCTCATACGGATTACATGTGGGACGTCCCAAAGCAGTATAAGAAAAGGGTGGGAGAAAAAAAAAAAAAAAAGAAAGGAACAACCAAAACTTCACTCCAAACCAGCAGAGCCCCTCAACGGAGGAGTTGCAACATTAGACAGCGGCCTGCAACACTTTGCGGCCGAAGGAAGCATCCGAAGATGCAGCCACATCAACCTTGTAGAACTTTGAAAAAGGTATGAATGGACGACCAGGTCGCCTTGCACACTTGTGCAACTGACGCTTGATGTCGGAATGCCCAGGAAGCACCGATTGCCCTGGTGGAATGCGCCGTGACCGGAAAGGGAGGAGCCCGTCCCCTAATGGCATAGGCCTGTATAACAGTCTGTCTGATCCACCTAGAAATGGTGGCAGACGACACCGCTTGGCCCCGTTTCGGACCAGAGACAGACACAAACAGCGAGTCAGACTTCCGAATAGGAGCGGTAGCCGGCAGGTATACCCGTAAGGCACGCACTACATCCAAATTGTGAAGTGCAACCTCCCTAGGATGCGATGGTTGAGGGCACAAGGACGGAAGGACAATGTCCTCATTAAGGTGAAAAGCCGAAACCACCTTAGGAAGAAAAGACGGTCGCAATACTGCCTTGTCCTTATGAAGGACCAGGTAAGGCGACTTACATGACAGAGCCGCCAACTCAGACACCCGTCTAACCGAAGTGATGGCCACTAAAAAAGCCACCTTCTGGGACAAAGTTGAAAGGAATATATCTCTTATATTCTCAAAAGGAGATTCCTGAAGAACCAAAAGCACCAAGTTCAGATCCCAAGGAGGGAGCGGGGGCTTGGCAGGTGGAACCACATGGCGTACTCCCTGCACAAAAGTGCTAACCAAGGAATGACCAGCTAGGGGTCTTTGAAAGAAAAAGGCCAAAGCCGAAATCTGACCCTTAATAGTGCTCAAAGCCAGCCTTTGAGCAACACCACGCTGCAAGAACCTCAGGATTCTGGGAACGGAGTGCGTCCGTGGACGCCAGTCCAGTTCCTTGCACATAGCGATGTAAGCTCTCCAGGTACGGTGATAGATCTTCCTAGAAGAAGGCTTCCGTGCCCTAAGCATGGTTGAAATTACCGAATCAGACAGACCTCGGTCTTTCAGCACCTGGCTCCCAATAGCCATGCCGTTAAAGCCAGAGACTGTAAAGCAGGATGAAAGATAGGACCTTGAGACAGAAGGTCCTCCCTCAAGGCCAGGCGCCAAGGGACGTCCGCGATGAGACGTACCAGATCGGCGTACCAATGACGCCGGGGCAACGAGGATCACCGGAATACCCTCGGCTACTACCCTGCGCAGCAGACGAGGAATCAACTGCAGGAGGAGGGTAGACATATCAGGCGATACCGACCCCACGGGGTCACTAACGCATCCGTGGCATCCGCCCAGGGGTCCTTGGACCAGGCCACAAACCTCGACACCTTGCGATTGAGTCGAGACGCCATCAGGTCCACATCCGGCCACATCCGGAGTGCCCCATCGTTGACAAAGGAGGTGAAACACTTCCGGATGCAAGGACCACTCCCCCTGGTCCAGGGACTGGCGGCTCAGATAGTCCACCTGCCAGTTTTCTACGCCCGGAATGTAAACGGCCGACAGCGCCGGCACGCTTCTTTCCGCCCATCTTAGGATGTGGGCGACCTCGGATGCCGCAGCCGGGCTCCGAGTGCCCCCTGATGGTTGACATACGCCACGGCCGTGGCGTTGTCCGACTGGATCCTGACCGAGTGGCCCTGTAGCTTCTTTGACCAAGCGGAGAGACACAGTCTGATCGCCCGCAATTCCAGGACGTTGATTGGGAGACGAGATTCGGCTGGAGTCCAGAGCCCCTGAGCTGACAGGACTCCCCACACTCCTCCCCAGCCCGTCAGGCTGGCGTCCGTTGTGATCACCGTCCAGTGGATGGGGAGGAACGACTTCCCAGACCGGAAGAGCCGGGACCTCAGCCACCACGTCAGGGACGCCTTGACAGAGTGACTCACCTGGATCTGAAGATCCAAAGACAATGGGGACTTGTCCCAAACCGACAGAATTCCCTTCTGCAATGCCCGAGTGTGTGATTGGGCATACGGAACCGCCTCGAAGGAGGCCACCATCAGTCCCAGGACCCTCATGCAGAAGCGAATTGACGACCACTTTCGGGACGACAAAACCCGTACTGCTGACCGAAGGGTCAGTAACTTCTCTGAGGGTAGAAACACCTTTGCTGCCGAAGTGTCCAGGATCAGACCCAGATACTCCAAGCGCTGAGTCGGGGCTAGAGCCGACTTCTGCGTGTTCAGAACCCATCCGAAGTCCCGGAGGGTCTGACTGACTATCGTCACATTTTCCTCCAATTCTGAGCCATTTTCTGCTCTAAGAAGGAGATCGTCTAGATAGCCCACGATAACAATTCCTTGCTGTCTCAGCAAAGCTAGAACCGGGGCCAGCACCTTGGTGAAAACCCGTGGTGCTGAAGCTAGGCCGAAGGGAAGGGCCACGAACTGATAGTGGACTTCGCCTATGGCAAAGCGCAGAAACTTCTGGTGGCCTGCGCAGATTGGGATGTGCAAGTAAGCTTCCTTGATATCCAAGGACGCCAAAAAATCCCCCTGTTGGAGGGTCGCGATCACCGTGCGAATGGATTCCATCCTGAATTTTTGTACCCTCACATAGGCATTCAGGGCCTTGAGATCCAGGATTGGCCCAACCCTGTCCTTTTTTCGGGACAACAAACAGGTTTGAGTAAAACCCCTGAAACCTCTCTTGTGACGAAACCGGCACAATTACACCGCGCCCAAGCAAATCCTGTACGGCCCCCCAAGAGGGCCGCCCGGTGGGCCGGAAGGAGAGGGAGGTTCGAAGGAAAAAACCTGTTTGGAGGCCCCGAGCGGAACTCTATCCTGTATCCCGAGGTGACCACCTCGCACACCCACCGGTCGGAGAGCCGGGAGGTCCACCGCACCAAGAACTTGCGAAGACGTCCCCCCCACCCCAGAGTCGGGCAGGGGCAAGACTTCATGCGGTGGTGGACTTGGGAGCTTGCTTGGTAGGCTTACGCACCCAGGGACGTCTTTGTCCCCCAGCCGCACTTTTTTCAGTCTGGGTGGGCTTGCCCGTGGAATCTGACTGACGAAAAAAAAAAAAAAAACGTATTCGCCGGAAAGGAAGGGCCCGGCCTGCGGTGGGGCTCCTTTCCCTTAATAGACTGGGGAAGGAAGGTGCTCTTACCCCCTGTGACGTTCTTAATAATGTCATCCAGGGTGGCTCCAAACAGTCTACCACCCTTAAAGGGCAAGTCAGCCAGGAGCTTTTTGGAAGCTAGGTCGGCTGACCAGCATTTCAGCCAGATAAGGCGACGCACCACCACAGCCGAAATGGAGGCCCCTGTGATTAAAGGGGTCGCATCCACAGTGGCATCGCACACGAAGACCAAATCCTGCGCAAGCTGTTGAGCCAGGGCAATGGTTTCAGGAGGGAGATTATGCTCCTGCACCGTCTGGTGCAATATCCGTGCCCAGCCTGTGAGTGTCTGAGACACCAGAGTTGCCGCCACTATAGGGCGTAAGGCTGCCCTCAATAAGGTGAACATAGTTCTACACGCCACCTCTGACCTCCTGTCAGCGGGATCCTTAAATGCAGGAGTCCCTTCCATTGGGAGCATAGTGGCCTTATTCAAACGGGCGACCGGGGGGGTTGACCACCGGGGGTTGAGCCCACTTCTTAATCAGGTCCTCTTTATAGGGGTACCGTAAGGCTATGCGCCGTGGGACCGTCAGTCTTCCACGGCTTATCCCAGACCTGGTCAATGTATGTATCAAAAAAAAGGCACATATGGAAAAACCTTTTTTGAAGACACGGCTTTTAAAGAACCAAAAAGGTCATAGTGTCCACCTGAGGTTCCTCAGCCTCAACATTCAGCTTGAGATCATCCCTCACAGCATCAATGAGTTCACTCACAAGCACCCTGTCAGTTGGTGGTTCAAGACAGGGGTCTTACTCACAAGGAATGTCCTGACTAAACACATCAAAATCCTCAAAACTAGGGTCCTGAGCAGCAGTAGCTAGGCCCATATCTGACTCGGAGCACTCCCCATGTGGAGATTGTGTGGGGAGGGGGCGCTTTACAGCCCCCGTGCGTTCGCACACCGCTTCCAGCTTGACAAGGAATGATTCCAGGACTGCCGACAACTGGTCCATAGGGACTGCAGGAGCACTGCCAGTTGCCTCTGGAAAGTGGGGAGAAGCAGGTGAACCAGACTCCATTTTTTGCCACCCTCTGAGACCCTATCCACTATAACAGTGAATAGTACAGTCCACCCACTGGCTGCGCTGAGGCTGAGGCGGGGATACCCGGAGGACTCACCACCCTTTAGGGATCGCTCGGTTCCGCTGTATGAGCCACGCTGTAGCGTGGTGTGAAGCCTGAGGAGAGTGAGGAGAAAGTATTTCGCGCCGTTCAGCAGCGCCGCTAGAGGCCGAAACCGAAACTAAAAGCGCCGTGGCTACAAGAAAATGGCCGCCGGGCACTTTTACCTGAGCCGCGGCAAAATGGCCGCCGATGGCGCATTTTTTAAATTTAAAATACCGCGGTAATGGCGCACGCAAAAACACCACACAAGTCCTCCAGAACACTTTCCATCAGTAAAAACAGCATAGAGCGGCCCCCCCAGGGCAGAACGACCCCCCAAGTATCCCCACACAGCACAGCACCAGTACAGGGTGCAGAGAGCAGCATAACAGGGGGGAGACAGGGAGAACCCCCCACACACAGAAACACAGCCAGCATGTACTCACCTTCTTTCCAGGAGAGACTACTTACCCGTCCCGCAAGCACCTTGGAGGACACCCTCGGTGCCAATAGAGGGACTCACTGGCTTGTTTCAGACAGACCTATCACAGAGTCGTACTGCGTAGCTGTCGGCCCGGTCAACCGCGAGAGATACAGTAGGTACTGTTCAATCTTGAGAGGACCGCGGGAGCATGAAAGCAACCCGGCCACCCCAGGAGCCATGGGGTATGTCGTGAACTGAGTCTCACGCACGCAAGGCGAGGATCAGCACGCTCGATGGTCGGACAGGGAAGACTACGAGGATACTAGTGTACCCAACCTGTTGCCCAGCCGACAGTTGATTAAAAGGTCTCAAAAATAAAAAAAAATTGCCAAAGGAATAAAAATCAAAAGTAAAATCTTCCAGGAGACTGGCTCCTGAGAGCCACGTCTTCTCCTTCTGCTAGGCAGAAAAAAACTGAGGCTGCTAGCTGCAGGTGGGAGGGTAATGTCCGGAGGGACCGCCCCCCCTGGGCGGGGCTGTTCAGCTCTGGCTTGTTCTAGAATGTTTTAACCTCTAACATTCTGCCTAGGTCTTCTCCTGCGAGCAGGGACATATACCCACATGTAATCAGTATGAGAGCTGTGTCGGTCCATGGACGATAAGCGAAATATAACTGCTATTGATTTGGATGCCAGTGGCTGTGCCTACAGTGATGAAAATCTATCCCAGGCACTGAAGCTTAAAGTGGTTGTAAAGTCTCAAGGTCTTTCACCTTAACGCATTCTACAAAATTAGAGGTGAAAAAACGTTTTTTTGCTGCAGCTCACCCCCAGGGCCCCCCCCCCCTTTTTACTTACCTCCGCCCGATCTGTTCCAGCGATGGGCACGAACCCAGCAGCTTCAGCCTCTGGATTGATAGCAGCAGGAGTCATTGGCTCCCAATGCTGTTGATCAAATCCAGTGACACAGGAGCCAACTCCCGCTGTCCGTGTCAATGGACACAGCAGTGGGACTCGGGAGCACACCCGCATGGGTGCCCCCCAGGGAAAGTGGCACTCCATGGTGGTACCCGATGGGGGGGGGGGGGAGCCAGGAGCGCCAGTGGGGCATCCCAGAAGGAGGAGGATCGGGGCTGCTCTGTGCAAAACCATTCCACAGAGCTGGTAAGTATAACAGGTGTGTTTTTATGGGAAAAATTTAAAAAAAATAAGAAATTAAGAAGCAGAAAACCTTTACACCCACTTTAAGACATAAAGGCTGACAACATGACAGTCAAACAAATGTAATTCTGCCGTAAAGGCCTCAAGTCAACAGAAGCAGTGACACTCCTTTACAAGACTGGATGTGCTGCGATTTCTAAGATGACAAAATGCAACAGAAGTAGATAATAATCATCCCCCGTTTCCTTATGTGCACACGATAAAATAATCACCACATTTTATTACCTGGAAGAGTTTCTGTAGCTCTGGCACTCTGTTTTTGATTAAGGAGTCAGAAGCAGAGGATTCACCTGGAAGCTTTGTTGGTGTTGCAAAAATTGGCGCTGGAGCCTGAGGGTTGGTGAATGGTCGGAACCCCTACAGAAGAGAAGAGAATGGTTATTGGTTACCATTCATCACAAAATGCATTACTGGTGTGTTTAAATCAATGTGCTAAATAAAGAATCCTGTACATATCGGATCTTTAACATACCATTTCACCATTTATCACACAACTTGATCAGGCGCTTCTGTGACGTTTATTGTATATTGGATTTTTTAAATACTGTAGGAGATAGATGGTCTAATCTGTTCATATCAATATCTATGGGATAGAATGAAACCTCTGCAAAAACGGAGAGTGCCTCTCAAAATGAAACCTGACAATTTACAGACATGCATTATAAGAGCCTCATCAGCCTGGTATGAGAACCAGACTACCCATTTTGCCTCACCTGGCAATGCCATCTCGAATCATTTCAGTGTACAAAACTGAAGAGCCAGAATTCTTCCGGTAACACCACAACTGGAGACAGCCAGTGTCTAAAGAGGGTGGGGGACATGCAGGACAAGGCCTCTGGTAGACTTGGATAGCAATAACGTTGGATATACAGTTTTCATTCAACCAGCAGGCATGAAAAAAAAAAAAATCAGATTCCTGCATCCACACAAGCAATGTGGATACATGGATCTCCTCTGTTGCACTATTGTATTCTGACTGCCCTCCCCAATCAGAATACACTGATCAGTGCTGCAGCCTTTAACTGCAGTAGCCGATTGAATGCCGGCTTTCCAGCAGAACCCATTGAACCGAAGCAGAGCCAACGATCAGCTTCTGTTGAACAGACAGGGCTACACAGTCCAAAATTAGTCTGGTTCCTGCTGAAGTGTCAATAAAGCGTAAACAGCTTAATACCCAACCATTTGTTGTAAATCTACAATCAGCAAGGTAATCCATGTGGGATAAAAGCAGAGATCAATGGAAAAGTATGTACCGTATATACTCGAGTAGAAGCCGAGTTTTTCAGCCCTTTTTTTAGGGCTGAAAGTATACCCCTCGGCTTATACTCGAGTCAGTACCTCAAAATCGTGAAATTCCGCGGCCGGCGTCCATTGTTCAAATCTCGCGCCGTTCTCCCTGTCCCTTCCGCGATAGGCGTTTCCAGAAAACACTGTGATGAGTGTTTGCGCCTATCACGGAGGTCCTCTTGTCCGACGTCCGTGATTGGCCGAGCACTGAACACAGTGCCTGCTGGGAAACGGAGTCGGCGAATGAGAGGACCTCCGTGATAGGCGCAAACACGCAACACAGTGTTTGCTGGAAACGCCTATCACGAAAGGGAGAACGGCGCGAGATTTGAACAATGGACGCCGGCCGCGGAATTACAAGATTTTGGAGGTACACTGACTCGGGCACAGGGAGGCTGCAATGGACACAGTAAGGGGGCACAGTGAGGTGACAATGGGCAGTGAGATGGCAATGGGCACAGTAAGGGGGCACAGTGAGGTGACAATGGGCAGTGAGGTGGCAGAGTGAGATGGCAATGGGCACATTCCCCCCCCCCCATGGCTTATACTCGAGTCAATACATTTTCCCAGTTTTTTGTGGTAAAAGTAGGTACCTCGGCTTATACTCGAGTATATACGGTATCTAGAGATCATTATTAACACACACTTTTGTAAATATTTTATTATATCTTTTCATGTGACAACACAGAGCCAGTTCACACTGGGGCGGCACGACTTTGGGGGCGACTCGGCAAGGCGATCTCAAGACGACTTGAGAGGCGACTTGCAAAATGGCTTCTATATTGAAGTCAATCCAAGTCGCCCCCAAAGTCGTACAAGAACCTTTTTCTAAGTCGGAGCGACTTGCGTCGCTCCTATTAGAACAGTTCTATTGAATAGAGCGGAGTGTGACTTGTCAGGCGGCTGAGTCGCCTTTGTGTGAACCGGCTCTTAAGAAATGACACTTTGCTACAATGTAAAAGTAGTGAGTGTACAGCTTGTATAACAGTGTAAATTTGCTGTCCCCTCAAAATAACTTCACACAACATTAATGTCTAAACTGCTGGCAACAAAAGACTGTCAGAAGTGATTCATGCAGAAAGAGAAATGACAGAAAAGTCAGAAATCAAACTAGGTGCTTTGGATTAAGGCAAGTACACACTATAGGATATGCTTTGTTCATTTTTCATTTCAGAAGTGTGTGGCTGTGGTAAGCTATTTTAGGGTCCACTCACATTGTAAAGTGTGCACTGATGTATATCGATCGGTATGCTGCACTGGGGGTGCAGAACATTGCAACATGCACCTTTCCCCTCACATCCTGGAAAATGCAAAAGGCACAACAGAAGAGGCAAACTGCTGCTGGTCTGCTGTTTTTCCTGTGCGTCAAAGCTTGTTGCACCGACATACATTACCATGTACTGCAACAAAGGGAGGGGAGGGCTTGCTCTTATTTTATTTTTCCCCACTGAATACCAGCACATATTAACACAACGCATCAGTGTGAACTGCTCCCATTCACATTTTTTTTACTACAGGTCCTTACAATAGCATGCATTAATAAAAAAATGAAAAAAAAAAAAAAAGTACCAACGTATCTGGTATAAATCAACCGTTCAAGTGATTGTAAAGTCTCGTTTTTTTTTGCTCTATAAAAAAGTAACAAAAACATGTTATACTTAGGAGGTGCACCAAATGGAAATTTTGGTGCCAAAACTGAATACAGTTTAAAAAACATTTATATATTTTAATATATAAAATTGTATTATATTCGACTTAATATTATCAATTTAAATGAATATGAATTTATGGTCGGCCATTATCAGCACCGTTAGTGCAAGAAAAGTTCAAGAAAAATGTATCCCTTTAAGTTCTATGCATGTCTGCACACTGGTCCGTTGGGCTTCCATTGTGGCGTTAGGCCCCATGCACACGGGACGCTGTTAAAACGTGTGTTCAGAGGAAGTTGGACACTTTTTTCAACTGCCCCTGAACTCATTCAATGTTATCCTATGTGACCATGTACACAGTCTCGTTTATTGCCGTTGTGTTTAACCTTGTTTTTCTGAAAGCAAAAAAAATGGGTTCAGACGCAAAAATTTCCACGTTTCAGATGCTAAACGCGGCACCAGCATTTTGCCGCAATTTAGTTTAGAAGAGTTTTTAAAAAGGTGACCTATTTTTTTACATTAGAAATCTCAAAAATTATGGCAAATGATGAAAAACCATAAAAAATAAATAAATAAAAAAAAATAAAACAATTGCTTGCATTGCAGACAATCCACGACTTGTGGCCAGGTGTCGTTGCCAGTGGACAACCCACAAATTGTGGCAGGTGACGTGGCCAAGGGGAGATGGCCAGTGGACAATCCACAACTTGTGGCCAGTGGACAATCCACAACTTGTGGCCAGTGATGTGGCAGGTGGACAATTCACAACTTGGGGCAGGTGATGTGGCAAGTGACACGCTAAATACAAGCACACTGCTGCTCTCACAAAATGGCTAAATAGTTTTTTTGAGCTTAGGGAGGGTCTTATGATGTTTAACTAAACGCTTAGATGCAAACGCGGCAAATTGGGCGTTTATATGCCGGTTTTCAGCCTTTAAAAAAACGTGTGTTCAGCAGAATTTGCTCCGGCGTCTCGTGTGCATGGGGCCTTAAAAATCCAGCTTGGTGCATGTTTGTTCAGAGAAGGAAAAAAAAATTAAAAATAAAAATGTAATAAAATAAATTGAGAGAGAACGCACCTCCCTGTTCAAATGCATCATTAACCACTTCCTTACTGGGCACTTAAACCCCCTTTGTACCCAGACCAATTTTCAGCGCTGATGCAATTTGAATGACAATTGCGCGGTCATACAACGCTGTACCCAAATTATATTTTTATAATTTTTTTCCCCACAAATAGAGCTTTCTTTTGGTGGTATTTGATCACCTCTGCGGCTTTTATTTTTTGCGCTATAAACAAAAAAAAAAAAAAAAAAAAAAAAGACAAAATGTTGAAAAAAAAAAATAATAATTTTTTTACTTTTTGCTATAATAATATCCCAATTTTTTTTAAAAACTCTCAGTTTAGGCCGATACGTAATCTTCTATATATTTTTGGTAAAAAATAGCAAGCGTATAGTGATTGGTTTGCGCCTACAAAATAGGGGATAGATTTATGACATTTTTTTTTTTTTTTTTTTACTAGTAATGGCAGTTATCTGCAATTTGTCAGTCCTGCGATATTGCGGCGGACATATCGGACACTTTTGACACTATTTTGGAACCATTCACATTTATACAGTGCTATAAATACGCCTTGATTACTGTATAAATGTGACTGGCAGGTAAGGGGTTAACACTAGGGGGCGATCAAGGGGTTAAAAATGTTCTGACGTGATTCTTACTGTACGTCTATAGCGCGGGTCTCAAGTGGTTAACACACCCCTGTTACATTTTTGATGCGGTTTTTGAGTCCCATGACCTATGAAAAACACACCATAAGCAGTAAAATCGGCCCAAAAGAGTGGCGAATTTGTGGTAAAATCACATCGCGTTTTCTGTGCCATTGTAGAAACCTTTTTCTCTTATCGGCCGAATACACAATTTTTGGCCGAAATGTTTCAGTGGCCAACATTTTGGTGCATACCTAGTTCCTTATCTGCTCTGTTGCAGTTGATTTGCACAGAGCAGCCTGGATCCTCCTCGTCTCCGGTGCCCACCTCCTGTTGAGTGCCCCCACAGCAAGCAGCTTGCTATGGGGGCAACCAAGCCGAGCTGCAGCTCCGTGTGTCCATTCAGACATGGAGCTGTGGTTCAGCCCCGCCCCCTCTGACTGGCCAATGGCGCCGCTGCTGTGTCACAGCCAATCAGGAGGAAGAGTCCCGGATGGCCAAGACACTCCTGGACAGAGATAGGGCTCAGGTAAGTATGGGGGGGGGCTGAGGGGTGCACACAAAAGGCTTTTTAGCTTCTGACATTACAACCCCTTTAATGCCCATATAAAATGTGACTGGTTCTCTTTAAACCTCTACAGGAATGCTCAGTCACTAGAAAGGAACTCCATAACCGTGAAAGAAAACCCATTTACTACCAGTGTTCAAACCTTTCCCTTCTATCAAATCAAAGAATACGAGGGAATTAAGAGAAAGCAGAAATTCTCTTTACCTATTCAATAAGCACAACTGAAAAATATATAGTAATTCACTCTGAAGATTTCATTTAAAAAGTAGAAGTGTCAAATTCATTGTCATTTTTCTAAATAAGAGGCGACGATAAATGTCTAAAAGGCTTTTCATGAACAGGCTCAACAACTCTTTATGAACATTTCTTCAGACTGCCAACAAGCAGTATGGAGGAGAATACTCCTCTGATAGAAAACATACCTGGTATTGTTCTCACAAGCGCTCCTACAATACTACGTGTCTTTCTAGATGAAGGTCATTCCGGCAGGCCGACTGTTACATTCTTTTCTGCCCACATTCACATTTCTCCAGCAGCAACGCCAGAGAAAATCGTGATTGTAGAGGAGAATCTGTCCCTCCAATCCAATAACTGTCAACAGCCCAGATAAGAGGTGAGCTGGACTCTGTTCACCTCTAAGGCTCCATGTACACAGAAGCTCAAAAACGGCTGTTTTTAAAGCAGCAGAAAAAGCTAGCTTTTATCAGCGTTTTTTTACTAGCTTTTATTAGCGTTTTTCAGTGTAGCTTTTTTTAGCTTTTAAAAAAAAAAAATTTTTTTCAATGGACTAAAAAACGCTCGCGGCCAGCGTTTTTGAGCGTTTATGCGTTTTTTTTCTGCCGAAAAACGGCACTTTGAACGCAAATTTCCTGCGTTCAGAAAAAAGCCCATTAACTCCACTGCTCATTAAAGCTAAAAAAACGTTATGTGTACATGAACACATAGGCTAACAGAGTGCAGTTAATGGGCTTTTAAAAAAAACGCCAAAACGCCCATTAACTGCAGTTTATCAGCTTCTGTGTACATGGAGCCTTAATGTTGCTGTAATCAGAACATTTCCTGTACACTTATCACAGGAAGGTGTCCGCAGACATGACAAAAACTTCCACTGTCTAGTAGAGATCATTGAAAAGTAGAAGTCATGGGTTCAAAGACACATCCATTTCTATCTATAAACCACGGTTTTCCCAGAACTTATCCTCACGAGGCGGCAAAAGCAACCAAACCAAGGCAGGCCATACACATGTTCAGTTTTTCGTTCATTTGTTGTGTGGAAGGGGAATCCTCCCTCCTGCACCATTGTATTCTGACAGAGGGGAGACTCCCCCCACTGTCAGAATAAACAGACTGGGGATGCAGCTGCCAATCCAACATCACTCCAACCAGGGCTTGAAAACCGGAGTTAGACTTACCGGTAACTCTTTTTCTAGGAGTCTTCCAGGACAGCCTCTGAGACATAGGGCTCCTCCCTCCGGGACAGGAAACACACACACCCATTATCTTTAAAGGTGGTCCTCCAGGCCTCCCTCTTCAGTTTACCAAAGAACTACCGGAAGGCTCTGAAAGACATAACACGCTAACACATCGTTAGTACATAACTCCAACACCTAGTTAAATAGCAAACACCGGGTGGGAAAACCAGGCTGTCCTGGAAGACTCCTAGAAAAAGAGTTACCGGTAAGTCTAACTCCGGTTTTCTCCTTTCGTCTTCCAGGACAGCCTCTGAGATGATAAGCAAGGAACTTACTTTGTCAGGGCGGGACCACTGCCTGGAGGACCTTTCGTCCAAATGTCTGCTCCTTGTCAGACAACAAATCCAGACGGTAATGTCTTGCAAAAGTCGAATATGATGACCATGTTGCTGCCTTGCAGATGTCCTCCGGGGAGGCTCCGGCCCTCTCTGCCCAAGATGCTGAGACTGCCCTGGTAGAATGTGCCTTAACCAATGGTGCTTGTCTACCTTCTAACTGATAAGTTTCTAAAATCGCCATCCTTATCCATCGGGCAATGGTCGATTTAGATGCTCTATAACCTTTGCGGACCCCCGCAAAATTAACAAAAAGTGAATCTGAGATTCTGAAGCTCCTAGTGACTTCTAAATAAATTAAAAGACATCTTTTGACGTCTAACAAACTTAGAGATTCCTCCTCCTCTTCCTCTGAGGTGGGGCGAAACGTAGGTAGGACAATGTCCTGCGTTCTATGAAACATAGATGCTACTTTGGGGAGGAAACTAGGATCTGTCTTAAGTATAATCCTGTCCTCCAAAATTAACAAAAAAGGCTCTCGTATGGATAGAGCCTGTAGATCACTCACTCGTCTAGCTGATGTGATCGCTATCAAAAAAACAGTCTTGAGTACAATCCATTTCAGTAATGATTTCTCCAGGGGTTCAAAAAGGACTACCCGTAAGAGCCCTGAGAACCAAAGATAAATCCCAAGTGGGGCAGGTTGTAACCTTCACCGGCCTAGATCTCGCTAGAGCCCTGAAAAAATTTCTAACGAATTGATTTTGCTGTAGTGAAGTCTGGAGGAAAATACTTAAGGCAGCGGTCTGAACCTTTAGGGTACTAATAGACAGGCCTAGTTCCACCCCTGCCTGGAGGAAATCCAGTACCTCTGGTATCCCAGGATAATCTAGTCCTTGCTCTCCCAGCCAGGAAAGAAATATTTTCCATACCTTGGCATAGATAGCCCTGGTTACTGGCTTACGGCACTCCAGCAGAGTTCTAATCACTCTGTCTGTAAAGCCTTGAGCTTTTAGCAGTTGTTCCTCAGATACCAGGCTGTTAACTTTAGATTTTTTATCTGTGGGTAGAGAACCGGACCTTGGGATATCAGATCTTCCCTGACCGGAAGAGTCAATGGGGGATAAATGGCCAGTCTCTTTAGGTTGGCAAACCACGGCCTCTTTGGCCAGTATGGAGTAATTAGGATCAGGTCCGTAGATTCTGACAGGAATCTTTGAAGCACCGTGGCTATCAGCCTCACTGGAGGGAAGGCATAACACAGGTTGAACTGCCAAGGATTGGCGAAGGCGTCTATTCCTGTGGCCTGATCCAACGGGTGGATAGAAAAGAACTGAGGCACCTTTTTGTTGTCCTCCGAGGCGAAGAGGTCCACCTCTGGCTGTCCCCAATGCTGCACAATCTCCATGAAGACCTCCCTGTTGAGGGACCATTCGTCTTGTCCTATGTGCTGACGACTTAGGAAGTCCGCCAGAGAATTCTGCGAGCCTTTTAGGTGAACTGCTGACAGAGAGGGCAGGTTCACCTCGGCCCAACATAGGATTCTGTTCGCTATGGCCTGCAGAGCTGGGCTCTTTGTGCCCCCCTGTCTGTTTATGTACGCGACAGCTGCCGCATTGTCGGTTCGCACCTGAAGGTGCTGGCCAACTATCTGGGACTGAAAGGTCTCTATAGCTCTGAGGATCGCCAGAAGTTCCCTCTGGTTTGAGGAACGCTGGGCCTCTATAGGAGACCAGGACCCCTGGGCTAGGTTTTCTTCCAGATGGGCCCCCCAACCCCATGCACTGGCATCGGTAGTTATTACTATGGCCGTATGCCTGGCCCATGACAGACCCTTCTCCAGGTTGTGATGGGCTCGCCACCACCATAATGTCCTTTTGACCTTGGTGGAAAGGGGCATATTTGAATCCAGGCTCTCTTTTTTGCCATCCCAGTGGCTCAACATGAGACCCTGTAGAGGGCGCTGGTGCAGCCTTGCCCACGGAACAGCTGGGAAGCAGGACGACATCAACCCCAGAACTCTCATAACCTCCCTTATTGGGGCTGACAGGATAGAAGCGGGGCTACTGCCTGATCCACCTTCAGAATCTTCTCCCTGGGAAGAAAGACTTTCATCTCCACCGAAGAGATTCTGTATCCCAAGTAAAGGACCTCCTGGGACGGGGTCAGCTGAGATTTGTCTCGGTTGATCAACCACCCCAGAGACAGTAGGAAACTCTGGGCCTCCTGTAGGTCTTTCTCCAGTTGTTGAAAAGATGGGGCGACAAACAGGAGGTCGTCCAGGTAGGGGATCACTGTGATGGCTTTGACTCTCAGTGGAGCCAGGGCCTCTGCCAGAACCTTTGTAAAGATTCTCGGCGAGGAGGACAGACCGAAAGGGAGAGCTCGAAACTGGTAGTGCAGAACCTTTGTATCGATCTGCACTGCCAGCCTCAGGAATTTTTGAAATTTCTGATGTATGGGGATATGTAGATAGGCATCCCTGAGATCTACTGTGGCCATGAAACAGCCTGGGAACAGGAGGTTGGTCACAGAGAATATTGACTCCATCCTGAACCTCTTGTATGTTATAAATTTGTTCAGAGGACGAAGATTCAGGATTAACCTGAACTTCCTGGAAGGTTTCTTCACGACAAACACGTGTGAATACACTCCCTTCCCTTGCTCCTCCAGGGGCACCTGAATAAGGACTCTTTGATCCATTAGATCCCCTAATAATAGACCCAAAGCCTTTGCTTTTTCCCGGTCTCTTGGCAGCTGGGTAAGCTGGAACATTGAAGGGGGAACAGAATCGAACTCCAACCTGTAACCGTTCCTTATGTCCAAAATGAACGGACTTGGAGTCGAATTGACCCATTGTGGGAGGAACTCCCCTAGTCTCCCTCCCACTGGGACACAGGAGTCACTGGGGTTTAGGGGTGGTTTGAGGAGGATTAAATAGGATTCCTCCTCTTCCACGTCCCTTATGGCCCGTCCAATGCTTCTTGGGACGGCCATCCCTTTCCTGTTGCCTGAGGCCACGAAAAAAACGTTTGTTCTCGTTTTTCTTTTCAGGAAAGGCCTTCTTTCTATCCTGCGTTCTTTCCAGAGCCTCATGTAGACCTGGTCCGAACAGATGGTCACCGGAAAAGGGTAACCCACACAGTTTAAGCTTAGAGGCAGGATCGCCAGACCATGTTTTTAGCCATACAGCCCTTCTGGCTGCGTTAACCAAAGCGGCAGATCTGGCTGCCAATTTTACCGACTCCGCGGAGGCATCTGCCAGAAAGCCTACTGCCTTAAATAGTAGGGGAAAAGATTTTAACAGCTGCTGTCTAGGTGTACCAGCAGCAATGTGAGATTGTAATTGTGTGAGCCAGCACTCCAGATTTCTGGCTACACAAGTGGCTGCTAGGGCCGGTTTCAACCCTATGGCAGAGGCATCCCAAGCCCTCTTTAGCAGCACATCTCCCCTCTTATCCATGGGATCCTTGAGCGACCCCAGATCATCGAAGGCCAAGTCTGTCCTTTTAGAGACCTTGGCTAACGGTGCATCCAACTTTGGAATCTTATTCCATGGATGAGAAGCATCTGCTTCAAAGGGGAACCTCCGCTTGAGGTTACCAGAAAAGGGCCTCTTTTCCGGCTGCTCCCACTCCAGCAAAAATCGACTCAGAGTTTTATGAACAGGAAACACCCTGGCTTTCTGTGCACCAGACCCCTGATACATTAGGTCATGCTTTGAAAGTTGGACTTGCTCCTCACGAATTTCTAACGTGTCGTAAATCGCCTTCAACAAATCTCCCACATCATCCAGGGATAGTTTGTATCTGGCCCCCCTGGAGGAATCATCCTCCTCCTCCTCAGAGCCGGACGCTGAATCCGCCTGAGAAGAGGCAAGCGATCTAGGTACCCTCTCCCTAACCATCACCTCCTCCTCCTGACTGGGCTCAGACAAGGAGGGTGTACTGGCTGCTCTATATAGAGAAGAAGAGGGACCCTGCACCCTATCCATCATTCCTTTAAATGATTGGAATGTGGATGCTAGCTCGTCTTTAACCGAAGCCAGGATCTTGTGACACTCTGCCACAGAATTATCCTTAACGAGACTGCTGACACAATCAGGGCATAGAGGCTTCTCCCAGTTAGAGCCTAACTTAGCCCCACAAACGGCACACTTTTTCCTAGGCGGTTGCATATGAGTCTTGTCCTGGGCTTTGACCTGAAAGTCAAACAAAAGAAAAGGACAAGAAATTTCCATCAATATGCTACCCTGACCCACACCACCACTGTGCTTGAGTCAGCCTAGGAAGTGCCCCCCCCTCAGCAGAAGGTTCTCCACCCAGGGAGGGGAATATAGGGTCCAATACCCTGGCCCCCCAGTGTAAGGAATGGTCCACCCTCACCACCTTACCTGAGAGGCACCGGAGCCTGATGAACCGGAGTCTACGACCTGAACAGGTGTCTCCATGGTCCCGGGTGCTTTGCGCGGCCTCGCCGAGTCTAACACCGCTCCGGTAACGCCTGGCAATCCTCCGCTGCGCCTAAGAGACTGGAACCATGTTTCCAGGCGCCCCTTGATGACGCGGTTCCGCCCGAAGTCTCGTCACTTCCGCCCGCTGGAACGCAGAAGCCCCGCCCCCCGCGCGCTGTACCCGGAAGTGTCGGCCGAATCGGCGTGGCCAGCCGAGCGTCTCTCGCCCGTCCGCCAGGACACAACCTCGTTCAGGTACAGGCAGACAGGGGGACTGGGTCCAAGCCATCCAGGGTCCAGCTCTCTCCGAGCTTAATGGCAGCGGTGGAGCCGGCAACCACGCTCTTCCCCGATAGGACAGAGGGGTGCCCAGGCAGAGGAGAGTCCCTCCAGGGGCTCTTCCCAGGACAGTCCTGAGACATGGAGCTCCTTAGGTTCCTTATGCGTGCTCCTTCCCGTCTGGCAGGAAACACAATAACTGAAGAGGGAGGCCTGGAGGACCACCTTTAAAGATAATGGGTGTGTGTGTTTCCTGTCCCGGAGGGAGGAGCCCTATGTCTCAGAGGCTGTCCTGGAAGACGAAAGGAGAAAAATTTGCTTTGAATCTAGGAGCCAGCTAAAAAGTTAGGAGCCAGATTTTTTATTTTAACAAAAGCTTTATTTCCTGTTCAGAGTATAAAATGGCAGAAAATAATAAAAGCTATAAAAATTACTTATACTGCAGGTTCCATGAGGCAGGCAATTAAAAGTAATTTATAGAATTTAGGAGAACACTGTCTCGCTTGGTAATGTCAAGTGATGTCACGCGATATTACTGCAAAGGTCTAGGAAACTCAAACATTTCAGTAAACAAACACAAGTTAATTTTATGGCACAAAAACGCAATAAGGGCTCTTTCACACGGGACGGATCCGTGCAGATCCGCCCCGTGAAGCTCCGCTTGCTCAGCGGGGATCGCTCCGTTGATCCCCGCTGAGCCGACGGATGACTGGGCGGTCCCCGCACACTGTGCAGGGACCGCCCTGTCAGAGCGCCGCTCTCCCCTATGGGGAATCGGATGACGACGGACCGTAGAGTCCGTTGTCATCCGATCCGCTCCGCCGACGGAAGGAAAAATAGGGTTTTCCTCCATCACACTTTGGCGGAGTGGAGCGGAGCGGATGTCAGCGGACATGTCTCCGCTGACATCCGTGCCTCCATAGGGGTACATGGAGGATCCGTTTCAGGTCCGCCTAAAAAACTGACAGGCGGACCTGAACGGACCTCCGTGTGAAAGGGGCCAAAATCAACCAATGTTTTGGTAAAATATAAAATATGAGGTGGTACCGAGTAAATAGATACCCAACATGTCAAACCTTAAAATTTGTGTACCCTAGTGAAATACTAACAAACTAATACTATATTTTCTATAGGCGACGCTTTAAAAGCCCCCTATAGGTCATCAGTTATGGAGGACTGGTGCAAGATCTATTGCTCTCATTTTGGCATGTGCGGCAAAATGTAACATATGTATCGCAACCGGTTTTTTATGCGTTGGCACGCCAACGCATTCTTTTACGTTTCGACATGGTCAGAAACAAGATGGGGAGCGGATGTGTGTGTGCTCAGCTCCATCTCCTCTCCCCTTTGGCGCCCCCTCAATGCCAGCCCTGGGTACACAGTTTGGCAAGTGGAGCCAGGATACATAACGGGGGCCACTTTACCGGCGTGCGTGAAAGAAGCAACCTGAATTCTTCCACCCGATATGCGAGCTCTGCTGCTTGCCCGCAGGGCTAAGTGTAGAAAAAAAAATAGGATATTTGTACTCACCGTAAAATCCATTTCTCTGACGTCCATGGACTGACACAGCTTTAATACTGTTTACGTGTGGGTATATGTCCCTGCTCGCAGGAGAAGATCTAGGCAGAATGTTAGAAACATACATTCTAGAACAAAACGAGAGCTGAACAGCCCCGCCCAGGGGGGCGGTCCCTCCGAACATAACCTTCCTACCTGCAGCCAGCAGCCTCAGTTCGTAACAAAGCAGTACAAACCTTAAAAGGAAGGGTGGGTGCTGTGCCAGTCCAGAGAATGATTTTACGGTGAGTACAAAAATCCTATTTTCTCTTATCGTCCATGGACTGACACAGCTGTCATACTGATTACGTGTGGGATGTCCCAAAGCAGTATAAGAAAAGGGTGGGAGCAAATAGTAAAGGAACAACCAAAACTTCTGCTGGTCACTCCAAACCAGCAGAACTCCTCAACGGAGGAGTTGCAACATTAAACAGTGGCCTGCAACACTTTGCGGCCGAAGGAAGCATCTGAAGATGCAGCCACATCAACCTTGTAGAACTTTGAAAAGGTATGAACGGACGACCAGGTCGCCGCCTTGCACACTTGTGCAGCCGACGCTTGATGTCGGAAAGCCCAGGAAGCATCAATTGCCCCGGTGGAATGCGCCGTAACCGGAAAGGGAGGCGCCCACCCCTTAATGGCATAGGCCTGTATAACAGTCTGTGTGATCCACCTAGAAATGGTGGTAGACGACACCGCTTGGCCCTGTTTTGGACCAGAGACAGACACAAAGCGAGTCAGACTTCCGAATAGAAGCAGTAGCCGCCAGGTATATCCGTAAGGCTCGCACCACATCTAAATTGTGAAGCGCAACCTCTCTAGGATGCGATGGATGAGGGCAGAAGGACGGAAGAACAATGTCCTCATTAAGGTGAAAAGCCAAAACCACCTTTAGAAGAAAAGACAGTCGCGGTCGCAACACCGCCTTATCTTTATGGAGCACCAGGTAGGGCGACTTGCATGACAGAGCCGCCAACTCAGACACCCGTCTAACAGAAGTGATAGCCACTAAGAAAGCCACCTTCTGAGACAAAGTTAAAAGAGGAATATCTCTGATATTTTCAAAAGGATGTTCCTGAAGAACCAAGAGCACCAAGTTCAGATCCCAAGGAGGGAGCGGAGGCTTGGCAGGTGGAACCACGACGGACCCCCTGTACAAAAGTGCTAACTAAGGAATGACCTGCTAGGGGTCTTTGAAAGAAAAAACGGCCAAGGCCAAAATCTGACCCTTAGCCCTGGTTCATACTGGTGCGATTTGACATGTCAAATCGCATGTCAAATCGGTCGATATTTGCCGCAAATTGCGGGCAATGGCACCGTCCTAATCGGTGCGACGCCGCATCGATTTCAAAAAGTAGTTTCTGTACTACTTTTTGCGATTTCGGCCGCGATTTACATTGACATCTGTGTCAGATGTCTTTATTGTGCCTAAAGCTAGCCTTTGTGCCACACCACACTGCAAGAACCGCAGGATTCTGGGGACAGAGTACATCCGTGGACACCAGTCTAGCTCTTCGCACATAGCGATGTAAGCTCTCCAGGTACGGTGATAGATCTTTCTAGAAGACTTCCGTGCCCTAAGCATGGTTGAAATTACCGAATCCGACAGGCCTTGGTCCTTCAGCACCTGGCTCTCAATATCCATGCCATTAAAGCCAGAGACTGTAAAGCAGGATGAAAGATAGGACCTTGAGACAGAAGGTCCTCCCTTAAGGGCAAGCACCAAGGAACGTCCGCGATGAGACATACCAGGTCGGTGTACCAGTGACGCCGAGGCTAGTCCGGGGCAATGAGGATCACCAGAATGCCCTCGGCCGCTACCCTGCGCAGCAGACAAGGAATCAACTGTAGCGGAGGGTAAGCATACATTAAGCGATACTGACCCCACGGGGCCACCAACGCGTCCGAGGCATCCGCCCAAGGGTCCCTGGACCTGGCCACAAACCGACACCTTGCGATTGAGTCGAGATGCCATCAGGTCCACATCTGGTGTGCCCCACCACCGACAAAGGAGTTGAAACACCTCCGGATGCAAGGACCACTCCCCCTGGTCCAGGGACTGGCGGCTCAGATAGTCTGCCTGCCAGTTTTCTACGCCCGGAATGTAGACGGCCGACAGCGCCGGCACGCTTCTCTTTCCACCTTAGGATGTGGGCGACCTCGGATGCCGCAGCTCCGAGTGCCCCCCTGATGGTTGACATACGCCACGGCCGTGGCGTTGTCCGACTGAATCCTGATCGAGCAGCCCTGTAGTCTCTTCGACCATGCGGAGAGACACAATCTGAACATCTGCAATTCCAGGACGTTGATTGGGAGACAAGATTTGTCTGGAGTCCAGAGCCCTTGAGCTGACAGGACTCCCCACACTCGTCCCCAGCCCGTCAGGCTGGCGTCTGTCGTGACCGCCGTCCACTGGATGGGGAGGAACGACTTCCCGGCCCGAAGAGCCGGGGATCTCAGCCACCACGTCAGGGACGCCTTGACAGAGTGACTCACCTGAATCTGAAGATCCAATGACAATGGGGACTTGTCCCAAACAGACAGAATTCCCTTCTGCAATGCCCAAGTGTGTGATTGAGCATACAGAACCGCCTTGAAGGAGGCAACCATTAGTCCCAGGACTCTCATGCAGAAGCGAATTGACGACCATGTTCGGGACGTCAGAACCCACACCGCCGACTGAAATGTCAGTAACTTCTCTGAGGGTAGAAACACCTTTGCTGCCGAAGTGTCCAGGATCAGACCAAGATACTCCAATCATTGAGTCGGGACCAGAACCGACTTCTGCATGTTCAGAAGCCATCCGAAGTCCCGGAGGGTCTGACTGACTATTGTCACATTTTCCTCCAATTCTGAGCCATTTTCTGCTCTGAGAAGGAGATCGTCCAGATAGTCCACGATAACAATTCCTCGCTGTCTCAGCAAAGCTAGAACCGGGGCAAGCACTTTGGTGAAAACCTGTGGTGCCGATGCTAGGCCAAAGGGAAGAGCCACGAACTGATAGTGGACTTCGCCTATGGCAAAGCGCAGAAAACTCTTCCAGGAGACTGGCTCCTGAGAGAGCCACGTCTTCTGCTAGGCAGAAAAAAAAAAACTGAGGCTGTAGGTAGGAGGGTTATGTCCGGAGGGACCGCCCCCTCTGGGCGGGGCTGTTCAGCTCTGGTTTTGTTCTAGAATGTATGTTTCTAACATCTAACATTCTGCCTAGATCTTCTCCTGCGAGCAGGGACATATACCCACACGTAAAAAGTATGAGAGCTGTGTCAGTCCATGGACGATAAGAGACACACACACACACACACACACACACACACACACACACACACCACTACCTGCCCGGAACTGCATGTCCTGAGCATCTGAGATTTTTTGAGCCCTAGCTCTAGCTCTAATGATCGACAGGGTAATTGAAGCCATGGTCACGGGCACCAAAAAGCACCTCTGCATTGAAATGCAATGAAACTGCAGCAAGAACGCATCAATAATGCTCCTGTGCGCTACATCCTTAGGATACACACTGGAACCAGCTGCGGATCGCACATGAATGCAGGGAGTCTCTATTCTCTGGTTCAGGGACGAATCAGGGTCGAATATTTGCCTGAATTTGGCACGGTAATGGAGCCAAAGACACACAGTGCTTCTGTGCAGTGCGCTCCACAGCCACCCCACCCCCCCCGGAGATATGAGAACCGCCTCCTGCTATGCAAATTGGATGCGGGGGAACCTGCATCCAATTCACATAGGTGTGAACCCAGCCTTAATGTTATTTCAGCAGGAGGGGAGGGGGCTGGCCCTGACACAGGACCCGACAGGGAAGGGGGAGAGGAGGAGGACAGGAGTTTAGGTCAAACGCTATAAAGAGTTAAGAAAAAAAAAACTGTTTTCCAAATCGCAAAAAAAATAAAAGTTTAGGATGAGTCATATACTACAGCAAAGCCTAGATAAAATAAAAGCCTAATGACTACAGTGTACTTTTGACATACTCAGAATTAAACAACTAGGCTGTAAAAAGTAATTGTCCATAAAGTTTTAGTATCTGCAAACTCCAGCGGCTTTCGCCCACATGCAAATAAAACAAAAAAAAAAAAAAACAAACATAGGGAACCATCACCAATTTTGTCTAACTGGGCATAAAAGAAAATCCTTTTTGACAAAACAAAAGGCAGTTTGGACCAGTTCTCTACAATGAAATATTAGGCCATCATCCAGCAATTGTGCAATGAACATCCAGGGTGGAGCACTTAGGGCACGCACGTGTGTCCTCTAGAACCAACATCCACAGAAAGGTCTCCAGACACCCAGGGTAGAGATCTTTGGTTATGTGTCATCTATAGTTAGCAGATAACTTACATTTTCAGGTTTACCAGTAGAAACAGCAAATGCATTATAAAATTATCAAGGTATGTCATTATGCTGCCAAAACCTTCACTTTTTTTACATTTTGAAACAATCTGTCACTGCATCATACAGCTCTCCATTTCAGCTCTCTAGTCAAAATATAACGTTTTTAGCAAAGAAAAAAACAACTCAGACACTGTACCCTACAAGCACAAGACCTTAGAGCGTACACAAGTCTCCCTCAGTGGAGGTAGAATACTGCACAAGAGAGCAGCATGGCAGTAGATCATTTCAGAAGAGGCGCATGGGGTAGCCCTTTTTTCTTTCACAGTTGTGCATTTTTGCAATGATGCGCCGCCGCGTCTCAGACTTTGCAACACATTAGTAAACCAAATGGGTAACCTTTATTGAGCAGAAAGTTTGGTTCCCAAGTCTCAGGGACTCACCAGTGCCCATCTGATGCAGCCTGTCAGCGCCCAGGAGCCTCATTCCCTAAAGGGAAAGGAAGACAAAGTGAAGGCATAGAAATGGAGCTTTACACAAGCACTGGGTATTGGACAGGGCTCTGATAACACACTGAGGTGCAGGAATAAGAAGAACACGACTTATAGCACAGTGACAACCTTTGTGTGTGTGCGCACGCAGGATCAATGTGGTCATATGAGTGGAAGCTGGTCTCACCAGCTACCAATCTTTAACATTTGTATTCAGCCCCCTTTGCTCTGATACCCCTAACTAAAATCTAGTGGAACCAATTTACTTTAGAAGTCACCCAATTAGTAAATATAGTCCACCGGTGTGTAATTTAATCTGAGTATAAATACAGCTGTAAAGCCCTTAGTGAACAAACAGCATAATGAAGACCAAGGAACACACCAGACAGGTCTGGGATAAAGATGTGGAGATGTTTAAAGCAGGGTTAGTCAAAACAAAAACCCACAAACATCCCAAGCTTTGAACATCTCACAGAGCACCGTTCAATCCATCATCCGAAAATGGAAAGAGTATGGCACATCTGCAAACCTACCAAGACATGGCCGTCCATCCACCTAAAAACTGACAGGCCGGGCAAGGAGAGCATTCATCAAAAAAAGCAGCCAGGAGGCCCATGGTAACTCTGGAGGAGCTGCAGAGATCCACAGCTCAGGTGGGAGAATCTGTCCACAGGACAACTATTAGTCGTGCACTCCACAAATCTGGTCTTTATGGAAGAGTGACAAGAAGAAAGACATTGTTGAAAGAAAGCCTTAGGAAGTCCCATTTGCAGCAAACATGTGGAAGAAGGTGCTCAGATCAGATGAGACCAAAATGGAACTTTTTGGCCTAAAAGCAAAACGCTATGTGTGGCAGAAAACGAACACTGCCCATCACCCTGAACACACCATCCCCACTGTGAAACATGGTGATGGCATCATGTTGTGGGGATGCTTTTCTTCAGCAGGGACAGGGAAGCTGGTCAGAGTTGATGGGAAGATGGATGGAGCCAAATACAGGGCAATCTTAAAAAAAAGATAAGAAAAAAAAAAAAAAACTGTTAAAGAGTCTGCAAAAGACTTGGGAGCGAAGGTTCACCTTCCAGCAGGACAACGACCCTAAACATACAGCCAGAGCTACAATGGAATGTTTTAGACCAAAGCATATTAATGTGTTAGAATGTCCCAGTCAAAGTCCAGACCTAAATCCAATTGAGAACCTGTGGCAAGACTTGAAAATTGGTGTTCACAGACGCTCTCCATCCAATCTGACAGAGCTTGAGCTATTTTGCAATGAAGAATGGGCAAAAATGTCACTCTAGATGTGCAAAGCTGGTAGAGACATCCCCAAAAAGACTCGCAGCTGTAATTGCAGTGAAAGGAGGTTCTACAAAGTATTGACTCAGGGGGGATGAGTACAAATGCACACCACACTTTTCACATATTTGTAAAAAAATGGAAAACCATTTATCATTTTCCTTCCACTGCACAATTATGTGGCACTTTGTGTTGGTCTATCACATTACATGACAAAATGTGGAAAATTTCAAGGGGGGTGAATACTTTAAGGCATGGTGTTAAAAATATATATTGTATTTATTGGTGTATAACACTCACTTTTTACCCTGAAAATAGAGGGTAAACTGTGCCTGCGTGTTATACGCAGGGGGCTGTGGAATTTTTTTTTCCTGAAACTTCCCTCTTAAAATTAGGGTACGTGTTATACGCCGATAATTACGGTATATAACTGCCTACTTTAGTTTTCAGCCAAGCACATCCTGAATTTTCGGTTTCTGCACCAGAATGTTCAATTTTGGTGCACCACTAGTTTAGGGAAACAGGTTTTTTTTTTTTTACCATATCCCGTCGAGGAACAGACTTCACTAGACCACTGAAAGAATGCTGTGGTATCTAGCACCAAGCTAACAGTAGATCTTTCAAGTCCTGTACGTTGCAAGGTGGGGCACAGTCGCCCTAGTGTAATACAGTTTATTGTTAAAGCGGTTGTATAGCCCCGATTTTTTAAATTTTTTACTTTATTTTTTACTCACCTGTAAGGCAAAAGGCATAATGAGCTAGTATGCACCGCATACTAGCTCATTATGAAATACTTGCCTTAGAACAAGGCCTCGGTAACTCACCTGGTCCATGCCGAGGTAGCCGACATGTTGCCTCGATGTGTCTTCCGGGTATCGCGGCTTCAGCCGCAATGTCGTCACTCCCACGCATGCGCGCGGGAGACTTATTTCCGGCAAGGTCCGGCGTCTGCCGGGCCTTCAGCCGAGAATCCCCTGTGCGCATGCGCCACTGCAGTCAGCGGCTCATTATTAGGGGAATATCTCCTAAACCGTAAAGGTTTAGGAGATTTTTTTTTACCTACAGGTAAGCCTTATTATAGGCTTACCTGTAGGTAAAAGTACAAAAATACACTATACAACCACTTTAAAAATATATGTAAACCACCATAGATTGCACTTACATAATTGCAGGTTAAAAAGACATGTCTTCCCTCCTCACACCTCTTCTATGGCTGCTGTAAGGTCCAAAGCAAATAGCAGGCTCCATTGAGAGCTGACAGCCAAAACGCTGGTCCTTGACGTGCCGATGCTAATGCGCGTGCACAGGGTCCAGCCAGCACCGCACTCCGTAACTCGGACATCGTGAAGCAGAGGAGGGGCGGAGGGATGCGAGGACATGTCACAGTTACCAAGAGTTGTCTCCACCACTCCTATTCTTCACAGGTTCCGAGTTATGGAGCGCGGCTCCGGCTGGACCAGCTACAAACTATGGGACTTATAAGTAATAGGGGCGATCAGTGACTTATAAATGGGACTGAGATATTGCGTCAGAAATTGACACTGACACTTTTTGGGGACCAATGACACTACTACAGTGATCAGTGCTGTACTAATGACACTGGCTGGGAAGGGATTAACATCAGGGACAATCAGAGTCAACGGTTTGCCTAGCGAGTGCTTTACTGAAGTGTGGGAGGTGCTTTTACTAGGTGGAAGAGATGGACCCTAGTCCCTGCTTTGCAGAAACACTAATTTCATCCCTTCCCTCCGGTCAAAATGCCTTGTTTAGTGGTGGACATCAGGTCCGCGGTACCCACTGCTCAGCTTCTGCTTTGTGTGATCACAGCGGAAGCGAGATGCTGGCAGCACGCCGCCTATCTAGAAGAGCCGTAACACACACACACACGATCTGGCAGAGGTGCCACCTTGTAGCTGTAAAACTGCTATAGGGCAGACCTTAAGTGGTTAAAGCAGAGCTCCAGATGTTTTTGTATTCATTAAAAGTCAGCAGCTTACAAAAAAGTATAGCTGCTGACTTAAAGGGGTTGCAAAACTTTTACTGCAGCTGCCCCCCCCCAGCCCCCCTTATACTTACTTGACCTCCAAAATTCCCACGACGGGAACGAGCACACCAGCTCCAGCCGATTGGATAGATTGATAGCAGCACAGCCATTAGCTCTTGCTGCCGTCATTGAAATCCAATGACACGGGCGGCGGGGGATGTGGCCAAGTCCTGCTGTCTGTGTTAACAGACGCAGCAGCAGGACACTGGAGCGCACCCGCATGGATGTCCCGTAGGAGACTGGACACTCGAGAAGGAGGAGGAGACAGGATTGCCTCGGAGGGACCCCGGAGGAGGAGGAGGATCAGGGCCACTCTGTGCATAACCAACTGCACAGCGGAGGCAAGTATGACAGTTAAATAAAAAATAAAACAGATCATCATAACCTTTACAACCCCTTTAATAAATGCACAATCACCTGTCCCAGGATCCAACAACATGGCCGTCTGAACCTTCGGCTCTCTCCCTCTCCCCAGCATTACAAGTGTGGTCATCCAGCTGCAACAGCTTGCAGCTTCATAGACGGATGCGCGAGTCACGCTGCGCCTCCTCAATGGTCGGGCAATCTTCTGGGACTTGCGACATGTTCCAGAAGATTGCAGGGAGGCAGAGAACTTTTGCTCAGCTCACCTGGGCGGTCTGAGTGGGAGCGGGTACCTGTCAAAACTAGGTACTCCCCCCCCCCAAAAAGTCATGCCAAAATTTGGCTTGTAAGGGGGGAGAGGAGTGCTTAAAACAGAACTTACACTTTTGGGTGGAGCTCCGCTTTAAGCCACAAAAAAGGATGAGCTCCGGCGTGTTCGCAAACCCCACGTGCAGAGCCCGCCAGGAAGTCGGCGCTGCGCTAATCACAGGCAGCGAGACATTTCCCGATCTCTTCAACCGCACATCAGGACAATGTCTCACTGCCTGTGATTAGCACTGTGCAGTGCCGACTTCCTGGCGGGCTCTGCATGTGGGGTTTGCGAACACGCCGGAGCTCATCCTTAGAAGGCAGTCAGTCGGGGGAAGTACTCTTGCAAAGGCCATGATGTTTTGCACAACAGCAAAAATGATCCCCCCCCCCCCCCCCGACATAATCAAATGGACACAGCCATGCCACAACCATGAGCTGAAGACCAGGCTCACGGTTACAAGGCGGCGCACCCCCATTTAAAAAGACTATTTGGCTGTCAAAAAAAACAAAAAAACAGTCCGGACGGACAGAATCCCCTCCTGAATGCTTGGCAGCTGCAACTGCACCGCTATGTGTGGATTATTTAAGGTATAAATGAGCCATAAATAAGCCTGAGAAATAACCCCCAGAGAACATTGTCCTGCTTTTTTTTAAAATCAAATACAAATCTAGCAAAAGCAAAAGAAAAAAAAAAAAAAAAAAAAGGGAAGGAGGACAAACCACTTAGCAAAAAATCTTGCAGATTTGCTGCATCTGCAGGGGGAGGTGCAGCAATGCATGCTGGGACTTGTAGTTTCTCTCCCCAGCCAGCCCTGACTCCTCCTGAACAGTCCTGTCAATGTCAGTAACCGGTGAAGGTCAGTCCCCAGGCCGGCCTCTCCTCCCAGCGCACAACCCCCGGGTCCCCCTCTCACCTGCGGACTGTAAGCCTCCACCGGCGCCGCCCCGACCAGCTTCTGAGTGAAGCCGCTGAACTTATAATACATGGTGGTAAACTCAGGCTCCGTCAGGACGCCGGGCTACTCCAACAGGAAGGGCCTCAGGACCCGCGGCGTCGCCGCTTGATGACGTCGGAGCTGCCCTCACGCTGCCTTAAGGCAAAGCGACGGAACATTTTTCTTTTTCTTTAAACTCGCCGCACGGATTAAATGTCAGAACAGATGGATACGATCGGGTTAATGTGACGAGTCTGCCAGTTTTTGATGTTTGTGAAAGTGTTATAAGATGTTTATCAGGCAGATAGGGCAGACCGGCTGTGTCACCTTGTGTCATGAGGGCCTGGCAGGCGCCCAGGTCACCCTCACAGCCTGTCACGTGACAGGAGAGCTGACACTTCCCAGACCTAGGGCAACACTTTCCAGGAAACAATAACAATAAATAATTGATAATAAATTCATTATTACGAATACATAAATAATAATACATGAAAGACCATAAAATAATAAATAGGGGGAGTGCTGAATGAAAATGTCAGACTGTTCAAATACTACAACAGCATAGTTGCCAACATAATTTTTGAGGGACACTTTGTTTGTCTGTAGGCGGAGTATTATTTTAATTGGGGGGGGGGCTTCGTTTGTAGGCGTGGCCTAGTAGGAGGAAAACATTGCGGTGCGAGGGGGAAAATGGGTGTGGTTTCAATTATGCTAAATAATAGTCGTGGCTTAGAGGGGCGTGGCTAAATAGAGTCTTAGATGGCTTATATAGTGGAGAATGTTGACAGAAAAAAAAAAAAGATGGAAGAAAAAAGAAAGAGGGATGGAGGGGGAGAGAGAGAGCCAGAAAGAGAGAGATTGAGAGAGAGAAAGAAAGAAAAAGAGAGAGAGAAAATAAATCACCGGGACCAGATGGCTTGCACCCAAGGGTACTTAGGGAACTCAATCAAGTAATTGCCAGACCATTGTTCCTAATTTTTACTAACAGTCTACTGACTGGAATGCTACCATCTGATTGGAGAAAAGCCAATGTAGCACCAATATTTAGAAAGGGCCCAAAAGAATTAAGCTCTGTAATTTCAAAGCCATTGTATCTAATTTTTAGGGACTCATTAATGACAGGAATAGTACCACTGGATTGGCGCAGGGCGAACGTGGTGCCTATATTTAAAAAGGGAATTAAGTCTTTACCAAGTAACTATAGACCTGTTAGTTTAACTTCTATAGTTGGGAAGATACTGGAGAGATTAATAAAAGACCACATAGATGAGTTCTTGCTGGAAAAAAATATTTTAAGCAACAGACAGCATGGATTCATGAAAGACAGAAGTTGTCAGACAAACCTGATTTCTTTTTATGAAGAGGTAAGTAAAACCTTGGACAAAGGGGTGGCTGTGGACGTGGTATACTTGGATTTTGCAAAAGCGTTCGATACAGTTCCCTAGTGGTGCAACGGATCGGTGGTGATCCAAACGGGTCACCCTGTTCGGATCGGATCACCACGCGATCCGCGGAGCGCTCCGGAGCCTCGGCCATAGGAAAGGCCGCGGCTTCGGCCTAGCTCCGGAGCGGAGGCCATCTTGGTACACCCGGCGGCGGCCGCTGTGATGACGTTTTGTCGCCGCCATCTTGCTCCACTCACACTCCTGCACAGTAATGATAGTAAAGCCCCGTACACACGTTCGGACTTTTGGCCAACAAACTTAATTTTGAGCAAGTTGGACCAACAATCCGACCGTGTGTGCGCTCCATCGGACAAACTTTTTTTTTTTTTTTTGTGTTTTCATCGGACAAAAGTTGGGTCTGCAAACAGACAAACTTTTGGCCAACAAAAGTCCGATGGAGCAAAGTCCGACCGTGTGTACAGAAAACCATAGGACTTTTGTCCGATGGACAAAACAACTAATCAACCAACAATAGCAGAAGTTAACCAAAGGGTGGCGGTAAAGAGCAGAAAAGAGCCGAAAAACCACGTGATGTTGCAAAAAGTTTTGGGAAAGTTTGCAGAAAAGTCCTGTGGTGTGTATGCTATGGGTGTGCCCGGCCAACTCCGTTCGGACAAATATCCACGGAAAAGTCTGATGGAAGTCCGACCGTGTGTATGGGGCTTTAGAAGGGGCCAAGCGCACATCTTGTTACACCCAACGGAGTTTTAAATTTCACAGTTATTTTCAACACAAAATGGAGTTTATAAGCTTAAATACATTATTTTGGAAATCCAACAGACTGTTTACATGTTAAATTTTAAAAGCAGCAGCAAACCTCCTGACCTTACAAGCTTGCTAATGTGACAGAACACCTCTGATTTTCACATTTAACATTTAGTTAAATGTGAAAATCAGAGGTGTTCTGTCACATTAACAACCATGTAAGGTCATCAGATTTTTAAAATGTAACATGTAAACAGTCTGTTGGATTTACAAATACTGCATTTAAGCATATATATGATCCGATCCGTGACCCCTGATCCGAGGATCGATACGATCCATGAGTTTTTTGATCCGTTGCACCCCTACAGTTCCCCACACACGGCTCATGTGCAAGGTAAAGTCTACAGGATTGGAAATATCAGTTTGTAAATGGATAGAAAACTGGCTAAAAGACAGAATTCAGAGAGTCGTGGTTAATGATTCTTACTCTGAATGGTCTAAGGTTATCAGTGGTGTACCCCAAGGTTTGGTGTTGGGACTCTTACTTTTTAATATCTTTATAAATGATATTGGGTCTGGGATCAAAAGTAACATTTCAGTCTTTGCAGATGACACCAAGCTATGCAGTGGAATGACGTCCTTACAGGATGTCGCCAACTTACAAGCCGACCTCAATGCTCTGTCTAATTGGGCGACTATGTGGCAGATGAGGTTTAATGTTGATAAATGTAAAGTTATGCACTTAGGGGCTAAGAATATGAATGCATCACACATACTAGGGGGAGTACAATTGGGGGGATCCGTAGTGGAGAAGGATCTGGGGGTTTTGGTGGATCATAAGCTCAATAATGGCATGCAATGCCAGGCTGCGGTTTCCAAAGCGAGCAAAGTCCTTTCTTGTATTAGGAGAGGTATGGACTCCAGAGAGAGAGATATCATTTTGCCCCCCTGTACAAATCATTAGTATGACCTCATCTGGAATCAGTGTTGCCAACCCCCTGAAGTGAAATTTACTGGCAAGGATGCCAAAATTTCTGTACGGCACCAATTTCTTACTGGCAAAAATAATGAAGATTACTGGCAGAGCCGCATTTTTTACTGACACTGCAAAAACAGTACCTAAAATTACTGTTTTTAGTGCTAAACAGTGCAAATATCAACATTTCAACTATAAACACACAGCTAATGCTAATATCAATGTGTTTAAGTTAAACAAAAGTAAAAAAACATATTTCTCAATTCACATGAAGGTTAGGATACTATAACCCAGCCAGCACAGAGTTCCCTCTTACATCAGAGTCTGCAGTATGCCCCCTTACAGTGCAAGGGAACTCTTATGTAAAGGGGAATGCTGCAGATCATGATGTAAGGGGGAACTCTGATGTGGAGGGGGGCTCTGGTGAATAGAGACCACCTTCCACAGAGTGAATACACTAAGATAAGGGGGGGTACTAATATAAGGGGGAAACCTTTATATCAGTGCCCCCTTACATTATTGTATTCATTCACCTTCTTACATCAGTGACCCCCCCCCCCCTCAGAATGGCCTGGCGGCACTGTCACTTACCTCCACCCAGGTGCACAGTGTGGGGCTCAGTCAGACGGCTCCAGCTTGGTGGCTCTGATCTCCTCTCCCCAGTCCACACGTCTGTTTCTTCCTGGGCCGTAACCCCCATCCCGGCGGCACTCCCACTCTTGACTCCTTTCTAGGATCCCCTCATAGACTGTAGACATGACAAGAGATGGTCAGAGGCTGCGGACACGATACAGGAAGTAGACAGAGACTGCAGACACGATACAGGAGGTGGACAGAGGCTGCGGACATACTACAGGAGGGGGACAGAGACTGCGGACACACTACAGGAGGGGGACAGAGACTGCGGACACACTACAGGAGGGGGACAGAGACTGCGGACACACTACAGGAGGTGGACAGAGACTGCGGACACACTACAGGAGGTGGACAGAGACTGCGGACACACTACAGGAGGTGGACAGAGACTGCAGACATACTACAGGGAGGAGGACACTGGACAGAGACTGCGGACATACTACAGGAGGTGGACAGAGACTGCAGACATACTACAGGGAGGTGGACACTGGACAGAGACTGCGGACATACTACAGGAGGTGGACAGAGACTGCGGACATACTACAGGGAGGTGGACACTGGAGAGACTGCGGACATACTACAGGGAGGTGGACACTGGAGAGACTGCGGACATACTACAGGAGGTGGACAGAGACTGCGGACATACTACAGGGAGGTGGACACTGGAGAGACTGCGGACATACTACAGGAGGTGGAAAGAGACTGCGGACATACTACAGGGAGGTGGACACTGGAGAGACTGCGGACATACTACAGGAGGTGGACAGAGACTGCGGACATACTACAGGGAGGTGGACACTGGACAGAGACTGCGGACATACTACAGGAGGTGGACAGAGACTGCGGACATACTACTGGAGGTGCCGGAGACACTCTGCGGACATGATGGTGTCCTCCTCACCCCCTCACAGTAGCCTCCTCCTCTGTCCACCACCATATTATTTCTCCACATCATCAGTGTGCTGTGTCCTCCTCCTGTGCCCCTTTCACCTCTCCACAGGTCAGGGCAGCACTGTGCTGCCCTGACCTGTGGAAAGGTGCACAGGAGCCAGAGGAGGACACAGCACACTGATGATTTCGAGAAGTAATATGGTGCCGGTAGACAGAGAGCACATCAGTCTCTGTGTCCCCTGCATGGCACCATTGGCACGGCTTCACGCTCCAGGCTCACTCACTGATCCCCCCAGTTTCACTCACCTCGAGTCTGTCTGACTCTGTCCTCCACCCTGTCAGTGCTCCGCTCGCTCCTCCACCGGCACCTATGATGATGAGTGCTACTGCAGGACTGAGGACTCGAGTCGCGCGGCTCGCACCAGTCGCTGTGGTCACGCCGGTGTATTCAAAAATGGCGCCAGCGGCGCCATCACGTTACTGCGCGTGCGCCGCCCGGCCGAGCGTGAATACGTTTCCCTGCGCTCGGCCGGCTTCGGAACAGCGCATGCGCAGTTGTATGGCCGGCTCGTGGCCATCTTTTTTATGGGCGCCGGTGCCCATAGCGGACATTAACGTACACCCCAAAAAAGGGGTTAAATTCACGTACCGTACGTAAATCTACGTACGGTTGGCAACACTGTCTGGAATATGCAGTTCAGTTTTGAGCCCCAGTTCTCAAAAAGGATATCGAAGAACTGGAGAAAGTGCAGAGAAGGGCAACCAAACTGATAAGAGGCATGGAGGAGCTCAGCTATGAGGAAAGATTAGAGGAACTGAATTTATTCAGTCTTGAGAAGAGGAGATTAAGGGGGGATATGATCAACATGTACAAATATATAAGGGGTCCATATAGTGAACTTGGCGTTGAGTTATTCACTTTACGGACAACACAAAGGACAAGTGGGCACTCTTTATGTCTAGAGGAAAAGAGATTTCACCTCCAAATATGGAAAGGTTTCTTCACAGTAAGAGCTGTGAAAATGTGGAATAGACTCCCTGCAGAGGTGGTTCTGGCCAGCTCAGTAGATTGCTTTAAGAAAGGCCTGGATTCTTTCTTAAATGTACATAATATGAATATAGCCTAAGATGGACTTGACTAACAAAACTAAAGCCGACTTCCAATTAACGCTTTTTATCCACTTAAACCCCGGACCATTTTGGCTGGTTAAAGACCAGGCCACTTTTTGCGATTCAGCACTGCGTCGCTTTAACTGACAATTGCGCGGTCGTGCGACGTGGCTCCCAAACAAAATTGATGTCCTTTTTTACCCACAAATAGAGCTTTCTTTTGGTGGTATTTGATCACCTCTGCGGTTTTTATTTTTTGCGCTATAAACAAAAATAGAGCGACAATTTTGAAAAAAATTCTATATTTTTTACGTTTTGCTATAATAAATTTACCCAAAAAATATATAAAAAAAAAATTTTTTTCCTCAGTTTATACCGATACGTATTCTTCTACATATTTTTGGTAAAAAAAAATCGCAATCAGCGTTTATTGATTGGTTTGCGCAAAAGTTATAGCGTTTACAAAATAGGGGATAGTTTTATGGCATTTTTATAAAAAAAATTTTTTTAACTAGTAATGGCGGCGATCAGTGATTTTTTTTGTGACTTTTTTTGTGGCGGACACATCGGACACTTTTGACACATTTTTGGGACCATTGTCATTTTCACAGCGATCAGTGCTATAAAAATGCACTGATTACTGTGAAAATGACCCTGGCAGTGAAGGGGTTAACCACTAGGTGGCGCTGTAGGGGTTAAGTGTTCCCTGCATAGTGTTTCTAACTGTAGAGGGGATGGGCTGTGTGTCACATGACACTGATCTCTGCTCCGAGTACACGGAGCCGAGATCCGTGTCATTGTCACTAGGCAGAGCCGGGAGATGCTTGTTTACACAAGCATCTCCCCGCTCTATACCTCCGTGAGACGATCGCGGGGACCCCCGCGGCGATCGAGTCCGCGGGACCCGCGGTCCGACTCACGGGGATGCCGGCAGGGTCGCGAGCGCGCCGCCGGCGCCGAGCATATGACCACACGGACAGGCACTTAAAGGGGACGTACAGGTACGTTGATGTGCCTGTCCGTGCCATTCTGCCGACGTAAATGTACAGGAGGCGGTCGGCAAGTAGTTAAGCTGTTACAGCAAACTGTTTTTTTCCTTTTGAAAATAAAGGTTTTACATAAATAAAAGCTGATCATTGTAAGCACCCCTGTCAGTGGGTAAATGGTTTGTCTCATCCCTCTAACTGCCACTTTTAATGGACAGCTTGGTCTGGTAAAGGAAGTTGCAAAATAATAGACTTAAATAAAGGGGGAAAAGCCTAAAAAAGAAAATGAATGCAGCTATCACATCTAAGAACTGGTAAGCTCCAATATAATACATTTGTATTTTTAGGTATAATACCGCTTTATGGTAAATGAGAACACGTGAGAGTTTCATTTTGTGTTTATTTACCATAATTAATGTACAGATGAAAACCTCTAAATAACAGAGATGTAGCCGCCAACAAATCCCAGTTAATATAAATCACTGTTATTATGTTTTGTCAGGCTATAAAACCTGTAATTATCTTTTTTCAGTGAAAGGACGATAAAATAAAAATAAAAGGCTTCTGTAACTAAGCTTGTACATAAACCACCCAAATGACAAATGCTGAATCACCTTATAAGATGAATTAATTGATTCCCCTTACGCACTACAAAGTAACTCCTTCATGCCCAGGAGGTGGCCAGTTTGATTGGCTTTCACGACAGTCACATGATTGGGAGTCCGTTGGTTGGTGGCAGCTCAGTCGCTGTGCTGAACTCTGCCCCTTCCAATGCTCACTGGAGCTGGCTCAGGCTCTCAGTGGCACGCTGAGAGGCTGAGCCAGCTGACAATGGGGCATCTGGGTGAGGGTTGCCACTTTTTCTTCAAGCCAAACCCGAACAACTTAGCGGAGCACAGCAAAAAACAATTTTTCCGTTTACACTATGGGATTGTAACAGACCTGGGACACCCTTCTCCAAAGAGAATAGTAATGCAGAACACATAGTGCCCACCCTTCTGTCAAGCCCTGTTCCGAGCCACATTCCTGTCTGAATAACGTGTCCGGGTTTCAGGCGGACTGAAACCTGGACACATGATTCCCAACCTGGACTGTCCCGGACAGGTGGCAACCCTAATCTAGGTGGATCTCGACAACATTGTTGGGATACATCCTGAGACTGGAGTGGAAACTGAGGCTATGCTGGCAGATAATGACACAATCTCTGCCAATCAGAGGAAGATTTGTATTCATTCATAGAAAACGAAGGTTCTAGTGAAAGGCTAAGCAGCGAGTAGGACAGGATGTTCTCACTTCACTGCTGGAATACAGTGCTGTATACTAGAGCCGGTACAAGGGGTGGGCGGCAAGGGCAGGTGCCCTGGGCGTAGTGTGAGAGGGAATGGGTTGCTGGGCATCACTAAATGGCGGTCCACATCCGGCCTGAGGAGCTGCTGCTCTTTCTGGACCACCGCGATCACGCCATTTAATCCCCAGCCTCCTCCACTATCATTAGCAGAGTAGAGAGGAGCTGACGGCGGGACAATTCTGCACTCGGGGCAGGACCAGCACTGCGTGGAGAGCGGTAGCTGCCTGTCACGTTAACCGGAAGGTGATTGGCTGCTAGGAGGCGGTCCTAGCAGCCAATCACCAGTTTGCTAATATGAAAAGTCAACCCGGCAGCTTCCGTGCCCCACCCAGTGCTGCTGTGCTTTCAGTTTAGGATTGTCATGGCTCCTGCTCTCCGCTCTGTGAAAGGTGGGAGAGTGAAGGGAGGAACATATATGGAACTGTGAAGGATGGTAAGCAGGGGAATGCGGCAGTGCTGTGTGGAGGGGTCGTGTAAAGGGGGAAATACTGTGTGGGGGGATATGTAAAGGGGCAATACTGTGTGTGGGGTGATATGTAAAGGGGGAAATACTGTGTGGGGTGATATGTGAAAGGACAATACTGCGTGTGGGGGGGTCATGTAAAAAACGCATAATTGCCAACATTGCAAAAAAAACATCTGGGACACTTTTTTTGTATTGAGGCGGAGCCTTGCTATAATCAGGGGGCGGGGCATTCGTTTGTAGGCGTGTCATGCCGGAGTGAAAAATGCGGCGCGCTTCGCGCGCCGCGCCAAAAAATGGGCGTGGTTCAAAGGGGTGTGGCTAGAGTCCGAGGTGAGAGAAAGAGAGAGAAAGAAATAGAAAGAAAGAAGCCAGATCCTACACCACAATAGTAATGTGTAACAAAATTGGCAGATAAGGATACTCCAAAACACCTGTTGGCGCTTCAATCATCCCGGCACCATGGTTGTTACGGTGTCAGGATGATTGAAGTGCATTATTTCTATTTTTACATTGTAATATAAAATGAAATCATTCAACTCACCATCATGCCGAATCAGTGGAAGCCCTGAGCGTGTTACCTGCCACGTCGCCTGCCACCAGATGGCCTCCCCAGCAGTCCGTCCTTGCATCAGGTGCCTCCCCAGCAGTCCGTCCTTGCATCAGGTGCCTCCCCAGCAGTCCGTCCTTGCATCAGGTGCCTCCCCAGCAGAGCCCCCTCCACACTTGTGGACAAGGGTCCAAAAATCGTGCTTGTCCCGGGAAATTCGGGACTGTTGGTAACTATGCAGGCGTCCCCAGTGGAGTCCCCCCTTACATCAGGCGTCCCCAGTGGAGTCCCCCCTTACATCAAGTGTCCCCAGAGGAGTCCCTCCTTACATCAGGCGTCCCCAGCGGAGTCCCTCCTTACATCAGGCGTCCCCAGAGGAGTCCCTCCTTACCTCAGGCGTACCCAGCGGAGTCCTTCCTTACATCAGGTGTACCCAGAGGAGTCCCCCTTACATCAGGCGTCCCCAGCAGAGTCCCCCCTTACATCAGGCGTCCCCAGCGGAGTCCCCCCTTACATCAGGCGTCCCCAGCGGAGTCCCCCCTTACATCAGGCGTCCCCAGCGGAGTCCCCCCTTACCTCAGGCGTCCCCAGCGGAGTCCCCCCTTACCTCAGGCGTCCCCAGCGGAGTCCCCCCTTACCTCAGGCGTCCCCAGCGGAGTCCCCCCTTACCTCAGGCGTCCCCAGCGGAGTCCCCCCTTACATCAGGCGTCCCCATCGGAATCCCCCCTTACATCAGGCGTCCCCATCGGAATCCCCCCTTACATCAGGCGTCCCCAGCGGAGTCCCCCCTTACATCAGGCGTCCCCAGCGGAGTCCCCCCTTACATCAGGCGTCCCCAGCGGAGTCCCCCCTTACATCAGGCGTTCCCAGCGGAGTCCCCCCTTACCACAGGCGTTCCCAGCGGAGTCCCCCCTTACCACAGGCGTTCCCAGCGGAGTCCCCCCTTACCACAGGCATCCCCAGCGGAGTCCCCCCTTAACCACAGGCGTCTCCTGTCTCGGCCGCCATTATTGTTTCCCCTTCCCCGAAGGGGAACAAAATAGAGGCGGAGCCGACAGTGTGGCTGAAAAAAAAAAAAATTAAGCTGTGGCGCTGCCGACCCCCGCCCCTTTCCATTACAGACAGACCTGCAGCGGGGCGGGGCGGGGCGGGGGGGTGGCCTGCCGGTCAGCCAAAACACAGATGTAGTACAATAGAAGATAAAGCTGCTGCGGCGCCGCCCACCCCCGGGGAGGTGCGGGGTGTGGGCGGCGCCGCAGCGGCTTTATTTTCTATTGTACTACATCCGTGTTTTGGTCTTCTTGAACATGGCGGCCGGCCGAGACATTGTCTCCGCCAGCCGTGGACCTCTAGCGGCGGCGGCCTGCGGCGTCCAAATTCGGGGAAAACTGGAAAAATCGGATTGGCCGGGACATTGGCCGGGACAAAATAAATCCGGGAAAAGGGTTTGAATCCCGGGAACGTCCCGGCCAATCCGTGACTGTTGGCAACTATGAAAACGGGGGGGGGGGGGCGCAGTTTGCCATCTTAGCCCTGGGCACCAAATGGCCTTGTCCCAGCACTGCTGTATACTGTATACTGTACTGTAAGCAGCCTCTTTCTCCATATCGGTAGTAACTGTAGGAGTTGATTGCTGCATTAATATACATATATTTTATATTAATCAACTGGGCTGGTTTACTGGTTGAATTTTAGATATATATATATTTATATTTTCTATTTTAAAGTTTTTATCATGTATTTTGGTTGCCTTTGGAGTCTTTGTGTGGATATCTGGCTCACGGGGACACTTCCTGGTTGATGTCATGTGATTCAGACGTCCCTATCGGCGTCATGTGACGCTGCATCGTGTCTCCATAGTCACAGGCGCCTTGTTGCTATAAGAGCGGGTGTCTGGCGTTCTTCCCATATCCGCTGATGAAGTCCCGCCTACCGGGACGTAACGTGCGTACGGATGGGAAGTTCGTGACGTCACCCGCAGTTCATTCACAGTCTCACCAGACGCGCTGTTGTACCTCGGCACTGGTTTAGTGCCTTTTAAATGTAAGTGCACTACTTTCGTTTTTCATTAAATTGTTTTCTATTACGGAGAAACACTATGGTCTGCTTCTATATTTTCCACATGTAAACACTGCCCTATGAACTTAATACCTGGAAGTTTTTGAATGATCCTGATGTTATATGGAATTGATGACCCTAATCCTTTTGGGGAAGTTTACATCTTCATCTGCTTTGGATTAACCCGTAAGGGAAAGTTTTTCAGTGACCCTCTATAATTAAAGGGTCCATGTTGGAAGGTGAGCGGCCAATTTATCTGTTGGTGGAGGTCTCTCACTGTGTGTGTGTCTGTTACCACCTGCATGCAATCAAGAGTTCATGTGTCATCTATGAAGATCACGGGGATTATATACTGATTTACTGTGCTGTTTTTCTATCTTTGATATATGGACTTTTAAAGCGCTGCACTATTTATTTTTATGTTATACTCAGGGATTTTGATTATTTGACCCTTAGTGTTCAGCTGCTTAGTAGTACATTATAGTTTATTGCGCGGATTTGTTTCTTTTTACATATTCTGATTTCTCAAGTTATCAACAATCACGCTGCAATAATGGATGTTTTTCAATATTTAGAAAAACGGGAAGTTAAAATTAATGAAGTTTTCTCTAGGAATTCTTCTAATGAACCTATTAATGATATCTCCCAGGCATTTCGTAAATTGGGGCATATTTTTGAAAAAAAGACTAAAACTTGGTGGGATATTACATCGTTTGAACAGTATTTATCTGCCAAGCTTATTCCTAGAAGGTTAAGGTGGGATGTGCCCCCTAATGATGGTCTACTTGACGATGATTCTATGTCTGAGTGGAGTGGCTTTTTCATCAAAAAAGGGTTTGAGCTAATAGAATTTCTTTTGGCTCGGAAACAAAGAAAATTAAAGCTCCTTGACTCCCAGATTGGGGAGATCATTTCATTTTTAGAACCCCATAAAGAAAGTGAAGAATTTCTGAAACTTTCAGGGGAGCTAAAAAATAAGCTTATGAAATGGGATGCTGAGATTCAAACAAAGAAAAAGAAGAAGTTTATACGGGATTGGGATGATTTCACTGGAGGTAGCATTTTCAAATGGCAGAATGCTCCCCCCATAGGTGGTGGTAATGTCACTGCCAATCCCCCAGTCGAAACTCTCAATGCCACTAAAATGGCAACACCTAGAAACCAACCAGTGTATCAATATGATGTACCTCCCCCACATGAGAGGTTTTCTTCCCCTCATGATTACCCTAATAGGGGTCCCCCCAAAAGGGGTAAGAACAAAAGAGGTAGAGGTAAAGGTAATTATCAACCAACCCCCCATTATGAAAATGATTATCCAACATCATCTTATTATCAGAATGCATCCCAACCATGGAGAGATTCTCGTAATTTTGGAGATGGGGCTGACCCATCCAATAGAGGGAGGCCCCATTACCCCCAAAATAGGGGGTTTCCTACGCAAAATAGTTTTGCACCGTTAGCTAACCACTCTGACCACGATAGGGGGGATTTTTTAGGGTCACGTGGGGGATACCAAACTGGACCCCCTGTACACAGACCCAACCTAGGGGAATGGTGGAGACAATTGCCACAGTATCCACCGCCCAATGTAGGTACCCCAAGAAAAAGAAAAGACAGAGAGGAAGGAGAGGGGGTAGGCGATTACAAAAGGTCGAAACCATAACGGGAGCAGGAATTTATAATCTAAGTGGGGTAACATTAAATGATGATGAAATCAAAGTCCTGGATAGAGGGCTTAAATTTGCCCCAACCAAAAATTTGAACAAATTCCAAACTTACGTAAGTTTGCAAAAATATATTAGAAGTTTGAACATGAAAAAATATTTTTTATCCAACACTAGTAGGGCTACACCACTTGTTAGGGGTGACCATTCTTCTTTACGAAATAAATCAATATTCAACCCCATTAATGTTGACAGCAAATATATGGAGGTCTTCAAGAATATGGTAGTAAAGGATTTGGAGTCATTGAAAATTAAAAAGGTATTAGATCCACAATATATTAAACGGGGTATGGGATCTTTGGAAAAAAGAAAAGAAATTGTAATTCGTCCAGCGGACAAAGGAGGAGGGTTAGTCATCCTGAGTAAAGAATACTATAAAATGGAAATGAGTAACCTATTGTCAGATGAGGATACATATAGAGTTCTTCATACAGACCCTATGTTGTCCTTTAAGGATGAGTTACACCATATCATTGAGGATGGTAAAGATCAGGGAATATTGACCATAAAAGAGGCTCTTTACCTGGATCCATTGTTTTGCAGAACTCCTATCATTTATTTTCTACCGAAATTACATAAAGACAGTGTTAACCCTCCAGGGAGGCCCATAGTAAATGGGATTGACTCAGTGTCAGCCCGATTAGGGCAATACATTGATTCATTCTTACAACCCCTGGTAGTTAAAACGCCAGCATTCCTTAAAGACACTAAACATATTATCCAGATCCTCCAATCTCTGGGGTGTTCTGAAAAAAGTATATTGGTGACAGCAGACGTGGGGTCCCTGTACACCATTATAGGACACCAGGATGCACTGACGGCTGTGGAATGGGCTCTGTCCACCTCTACGCTGTCTGGTAGACATCAGGAGTTCCTTTTGAGTTGTTTGGATTTTTGTTTATCCCGGAACTATTTTTGGTACGATGGGGATTTTTTCTTACAAACTAGGGGAGTTGCGATGGGGGCCCGTTTTGCTCCCAGTGTGGCCAATATTTTTATGGCCCACTGGGAGGAACGGGCAGTGTTCGCATGTCGTCCCCCTGAATTAGTTTGTTATTTTCGTTATATTGATGATTTGATCCTGGTGTGGGAGGGTGATAGATCCGCTTTGGATTTTTTCATTAGTCATCTTAATGACAACAACAAAAATATTATCCTCACATGGACCATAGATAATGAGAAGGTTGATTATTTGGATCTTACCATCACCAAGGGAAGTGATCATTTTAAGTTGATCAATCACTTTAAACCCACCGATCGCAATGCGTACATTCCCCTGGGGAGTTGTCACCACCGTTCTTGGTTGTGCAACATCCCCAGGGGACAGTATATTAGGTTGCGTCGGAATTGCACACAAGTATCTGATTTTGTAAACCAATCACGAGTGTTGACCACTAGATTTGTGCAAAAGGGTTATGATGAACAGGTTCTGCTCCGAGAGGTAGAACAAGTTAAGATGATTGATAGACAGACATTATTGACTGATCGAAGTAAAACTTCTGATGGGGATTCTCACAATTTTCGAATGATATTGGACTACAATGTCCAGTATAAAAAGTTCGAGAAAATTATTGCTAAAAATTGGTCCATCTTAAAACAAGATAAGATTCTTGGTCCCGTTCTACCGGAGAAACCCCAATTCATTTATAAGAAAGCCCCGTCCTTGCGAGATCGATTGGCACCTAGTGTCCTAAACCCCCCTGTACCGTCAGATAACAGCATGTTTAGATTCCTGGGTGGATTTTACGCATGTGGCCGTTGTGTCCCGTGCAGGACCTCCAAAGTTAATCTTAAGAAAAGGAAGTCTTTTTTGGCATCTGCCACCAATAAAGAATACAATATTAAACAATTGATTACGTGCGCCACGGTGGGGGTCGTCTATATGCTGGAGTGCGATTGCGGACTCCAATATATAGGCCGAACCTCGAGACCTCTACATGTTCGTGTGGCAGAACATGTTAATAATATTAAAAAGGGGGTCAAAACCCATAATGTCTCTAGGCATTTTAAACAGTTCCACCAACAAAATCCCAAGGGTTTGAGATTCTGGGGCATAGAGAAAGTCACTAGACATTGGCGAGGTGGCAATTTTATCCGTCAGCTGAGCAAAAGAGAATCCCATTGGATTCATGAAACACGAGTTCTTTGCCCTGACGGGTTAAATGTCGAATTTGACATAAATTGTTTTATAACTGACCGTTAATTAGATCGTAGATGTTTTTTTTTTTCATTTATTATATGTGATTTATTAATGTATTATTGTTTTAGTATGTTTATTTTGGTTTGGTGAGATTGTTGTGGGCTGTGGTTGATGTCACGTCTATATTCAGGTCTGCAGTCCAGATTTGTTTATTTATTTTTTATCCAATGTATAAGCAGCCTCTTTCTCCATATCGGTAGTAACTGTAGGAGTTGATTGCTGCATTAATATACATATATTTTATATTAATCAACTGGGCTGGTTTACTGGTTGAATTTTAGATATATATATATTTATATTTTCTATTTTAAAGTTTTTATCATGTATTTTGGTTGCCTTTGGAGTCTTTGTGTGGATATCTGGCTCACGGGGACACTTCCTGGTTGATGTCATGTGATTCAGACGTCCCTATCGGCGTCATGTGACGCTGCATCGTGTCTCCATAGTCACAGGCGCCTTGTTGCTATAAGAGCGGGTGTCTGGCGTTCTTCCCATATCCGCTGATGAAGTCCCGCCTACCGGGACGTAACGTGCGTACGGATGGGAAGTTCGTGACGTCACCCGCAGTTCATTCACAGTCTCACCAGACGCGCTGTTGTACCTCGGCACTGGTTTAGTGCCTTTTAAATGTAAGTGCACTACTTTCGTTTTTCATTAAATTGTTTTCTATTACGGAGAAACACTATGGTCTGCTTCTATATTTTCCACATGTAAACACTGCCCTATGAACTTAATACCTGGAAGTTTTTGAATGATCCTGATGTTATATGGAATTGATGACCCTAATCCTTTTGGGGAAGTTTACATCTTCATCTGCTTTGGATTAACCCGTAAGGGAAAGTTTTTCAGTGACCCTCTATAATTAAAGGGTCCATGTTGGAAGGTGAGCGGCCAATTTATCTGTTGGTGGAGGTCTCTCACTGTGTGTGTGTCTGTTACCACCTGCATGCAATCAAGAGTTCATGTGTCATCTATGAAGATCACGGGGATTATATACTGATTTACTGTGCTGTTTTTCTATCTTTGATATATGGACTTTTAAAGCGCTGCACTATTTATTTTTATGTTATACTCAGGGATTTTGATTATTTGACCCTTAGTGTTCAGCTGCTTAGTAGTACATTATAGTTTATTGCGCGGATTTGTTTCTTTTTTACATGTATACTGTATTCAACTAAGGCTACATACAGTTAATACAGTGCGGCGTGCGCCCAGCAAGGGCACCTCTTAGAGCAGTAAATAGTTTGTTTTGGCCAGCTTGGCCCAAACAAACTATTTGAAAGAACAAAAAACAGGGGCACCCCACAGGAGCAACTGAAGAGAAAGAGAGCAGTGAGGATTAAGGCACTGCCATTGCCACTACATAGCAATGTGAATGTATGATTATCCAAAATCCTTCTACTCAAACCTACATGGAAGCATTAAATGGACAGGGTTTATTTGGAAACCAGTAGGAGGTGTATTATCGATCCATACATCCTTCACGTTTAGTTATTCTAAAGGTAGCTGACTCAGTGTTGCAACAGCTTTGACTACTTTATTTTGTGGTTAAAGGGGTTGTAAAGGTTTGTTTTTTATTTTCTAAATAGGTTCCTTTAAGCTAGTGCATTGTTGGTTCACTTACCTTTTCCTTCCATTTCCCTTCTAAATGTTTGTTTTCTTTGTCTGAATTTCTCACTTCCTGTTTCTCCTTACTGAACTTCACACCATCATCCGAGTGGTGTGGAGTCATCCAGAACAGCTTACTGAACAGCTTACTGAGGATAAACAGGAAGTGAGAAATTCAGACAAAGAAAAAAAATATTTAGAAGGGAAATCTAAGGAAAAGGTAAGTGAACCAACAATGCACTAGCTTAACCACTTAACGACCGCCCACTGTAATTATACGTCGGCAGAATGGCACCGACAGGCAGAATCACGTATATGTACGTGATCGCCTTTGTATAGTTGGGGGGTCCGATCGGACCCCCCTTCTGTACAGTGAGTGGTGGTTAAGTGTTCGGGAGCGATCCGGCATGAGGGGACGGCCGTTCGATTCCGGCCACCCCCTCTCGATCGCTCCCGGCGAATGAGAGAGCTTCCCCTGCCTGTAATGTAAACACAGGCAGGAGGAAGTGATGTCATCTCTCCTCGTGTCGGTCTTTTCGATCCGGCGCGAGGAGTGAAGACATCTCACAGTAAGTGCACCAACAGCCCACTGACACCAGTACACGTAGGCACACAAATCACCCCACAGTCACCCCCAGATCACCCCCCAGATCACCCCCAGTACCCCCAGTCACAGTGCACCGTTTGCAGTGATCATTTTTTTTTACTGATCACTGCATTTAGTGTCATTTGTGACTGTAAAAAGTTGCAGGGCAGTTAGGATTAGGCCCCTTTAGGTCCAAGGTAGCCCCCTAACCCCCCCTAATAAAGGTTTAACCCCTTGATCGCCCCCCAGGTAACCCTTTCACCCCCTAACGCCAGCGTCACTAAGCAATCGTTTTTCCGATCGCTTTTTTCTTGTCGCTGGTGTCCTAGATAGCCAGTTAATTATTTTTAGGTTCGCCGCAGGTTTTTATTAGCGTCAGGTACCCCCATATATTATTTTAACCCCCTGATTGCCCCTAGAGTTAACCCTTTCACCAGTGATCACCGTATAAGCGTCACTGGTGACACTGCTTACCCAATTAGTTATTTAGTTATTTAGGTAACCCGTCAGGTTTTTATATAGCGTCGGGTACCCCCATATTTAACCTAATAAAGGTTTTAACCCCCTGATTGCCCCTAGTTAACCCTTTCACCAGTGATCACCATATAAAGGTTACGGGTGACACTGGTTGGTTAGTTTTCTTTTTATAGCATCAGGGCACCCGCCGTATATAACCCAATAAAGGTTTAACCCCCTGATCGCCCGGCGGGTGATATCAATTAGGTTTTAGCGCCAGAGAGGGTCTGCGTCGCCCCAGGCAGCTTTAGGTTAGTGCCAGTAATGCTAACACCCACACGCAAAGCATACACCTCCCTTAGTGGTATAGTATCTGATCAGATCTATACTAGCGTCCCCAGCGGTTTAGGGTTCCCAAAAATGCAGTGTTAGCGGGATCAGCCCAGATACCTGCTAGTACCTGCGTTTAGCCCCTCCGCCCAGCCCAGCCCAGCCCACCCAAGTGCAGTATCGATCGATCACTGTCACTTACCAAACACAACACACATAACTGCAGCGTTCGCAGAGACAGTCCTGATCCCTGCGATCGCTAACAGTTTTTTTGGTAGCGTTTGATACATTTGGTGACAGTCAGGTGCTTTTTTTACCTGTGAATCTTACTAGTGTACCCCTAAATTTAGAGCCCAAAATGGCAAGTCGAAGGTACACTAGTAAAGAGGCCTACGAGATTCTGAGCATGACAGATAGTGAAGAGGAGGTCACGCATCTGTCAGATTCAGGCTCAGAATATCTTCCCGTAGAAGTCAGTGAAGTCAGCGGCTCTATGTCAGATAGCTCTGACGACGAAGATGAGGTCCCTGCCAAGGTCAGGCGTACCCGATCCCGATCTTCTGAGGTTGTTGAGGAGCAAGAACCGCAGGGCTCTCGTATCATGGAGCAGAGTAGTACAAGCGCCGCTATTCCTTCTGGTGAATTGGCAAGCACCAGCGGCCTAGTACAGCCTGGGCGTACATCCAGCACTGCAGTAACACTTGGTGACGTGGCGAGTCCCATAAGTGCAGTTCAAGCTGGCGAGGTGGCAAGCACAAGTAGTGTCCCGCTGCCACCAAGAAGACAAAGGCAGGCCCGTCGTGCCCATAGTGCCCTTCCTGCAGAATTCGCCTATCCTGATTGGGTCCCCACCACTTCTGCAGAACCCGTACTTCCCCCATTCACTGCCCAACCCGGTATTCAGGTGGAAACAGCTGATTTTATGCCAATCGATTATTATTCGCTGTTTTTCACAGAAGATCTCTATAGATCTATTGTGGACCAGAGTAATTTGTATGCTGGTCAATTCATCGCCGCTAACCCCCAGTTGCCTAAAATTGCCAAAGATTGGAAACCAATTACGGTTTCCGAATTTAAGACCTTTCTGGGCCTTTCCCTCAACATGGGCACACATAAATTCCCGTCATTGCGTGCTTATTGGTCCACGCACCCAATTGACCACATGCCCGTGTTCTCTGCCTCCATGCCCAGGACACGATACGAGCAGATTTTGCGGTTCATGCACTTCAACGACAATGAACTTTGTCGTCCACGTGGGGACCCTGAGTACGACCGGCTCTATAAAATTCGGCCCCTCATAAACCACTTCAATGAACATTTTGCAGCCTTGTTTATTCCCGATCAAGTTGTCTGCGTTGATGAGTCCCTGATTAAATTTTCTGGCCGCTTGGCTTTCAAGCAGTACCTTCCCAGCAAGCGTGCCAGATACGGGGTCAAGCTCTATAAGTTCTGTGACAGGGCAACAGGCTATGTATGGAGCTTTATGGTTTATGAGGGAAAAGATAGTCAGGTTGAGCCGGTCAACTGCCCAGATTACATAGGGAGCGCTGGCAAGATAGTGTGGAAATTGGTGTCACCCTTATTCGGAAAGGGGTACCACTTGTATGTGGACAATTATTACACGAGCGTGCCACTGTTTAGTCACTTGTTTGATCATCAGATTGGAGCATGTGGCACCGTGCGACCTAATCGCCGGGGCTTTCCCCAGCGGCTTGTAGATGCCCGTCTTAGGCTGGGGGAGAAAGCCTGCGTGAAGTGCAATAACTTGCTCGCTATGAAGTGGAGGGACAATAAGAATGTTTTCCTTCTTACCTCCCTTCATGCAGACACGACAGTCCAAATTCGTACGGCGACTGGTGTTGTGGAGAAACCCCTCTGTGTCCACGAATATAACAAAAATATGGGAGGGGTGGACCTCAACGACCAGTTGATGGCGCCGTATCTAATTGACCGTAAGGCGAGACGCTGGTACAAAAAAGTGTCTCTATCCTTATTCCAATTGGCTTTGCTGAACGCTCATGTGCTATACAGAGCTTCAGGCGGGACTTTATCTCTTCTAAAATTCCAGAATGAGATTGTCACAGAACTCCTGTATCCAGGCGGTTCTGCACCTCACCATCCTCTACCAAATGCAGTAAGCCGGCTGCATGAGAGGCATTATCCGTATGCCCTCCCGAGTACCCCTACCCAACGAACCCCCCAAAAAAGATGTCGTGTCTGTAGCAAGCGCGGATTTAGGCGTGAGACCCGTGTTTTTTGTCCACTCTGTCCTGACAAGCCTGGTCTTTGCCAAGGTGAATGTTTTGAACGCTACCACTCAAAAGTGAAGTTTTAGCGTAGGGTACAGCATTTCACAGACTAGGACACACTTACACAGGGTCTCCCAAGATGCCATTACATTTTGAGAGACCCGAACCATTACAGTTGTTAAAGTTACAAAAAAAAGTGTAAAAAAGAAAAAAAAAAAACGTAAAAAACAAAACACAAAAAAAATATAAAATAAAAAAACCAAAAATAGTTGTCGTTTTATTGTTCTCTCTCTCTCTCTCTCTCTCTATTGTCTCTCTATTGTTCTGCTCTTTTTTACTGTATTCTATTCTGCAATGTTTTATCATGCTTGCTTTTCAGGTATGTAATTTTTTGTTTTCAGGTACGCCATTCAGTTGCAGCGCGGATCTATTTATCTTGACAGCAACAGCGTTTACTCCCACGATACATAAAGCCGTGACTCCAACGCTGTAGGAGGTGATTTCACCACCACAGTTTAAAAAAAGAGCATATATGCCGAAGCATGGGGGCAGCAGGGGCGGAGGAGCGATTTTGCTCCTAATGCCGCGTATATACGGTCGAAATTCCGACGGAGGCTTGCCCGTGGAAAAGTTCGACCGTGTGTACGCGGCATAACCTTTTATGCCGCGTACATACGGTCGAAATTCCGACGAAGGCTTGCCCGTGGAAAAGTCTGACCGTGTGTACGCAGCATAACTTTTTTGCGGGAGGATGCCCCCATGCTTCGGCATATATGCCCATCATTAGAAGTGGGTGGATGAAGGGAGGTATTCTAATGGTGGGCATACCCACCGATCAATCTCTTTTTTTCGTTCAGCCAACAGGCTGCATGAAAAAAAAGATTACAATACATGTCCAACAAGGACCAGCAACGTACTGGTATGTTGCTGGACTTTGAATGGTTATACCAGATTGATGCCTGCGGGTATCATTCTTTTCAGCCAGCGGCCGGCTTTCATGTAAAAGCAATCCTAGTGGCTAATTAGCCCCTGGACTGCTTTTACAAGCAGTGGGAGGGAATGCCCCCCCCCGGATATAAACAGCGCCATTGGGAAATTGGGAAAGCATTTTATCACACCGATCTTGGTGTGGTAAGATGCTTTGAGGGCAGAGGAAAGATCTAGGGTCTAACCCCCCATTTTTTTCAAAAAAAGAGTACCTGTCACTACTTATTGCTATCATAGGGGATATTTACATTCCCTGAGATAACAATAAAAATGATAAAAATAAATAAATATGGAAGGAACAATTTAAAAATAAAATAAAAAAGCAAAATAAATAATAAAATAAAAATAAAAAAAGCACCGCTGTCCCCCCCTGCTCTTGCGCAAAGGCGAACGCAAGCGTCGGTCTAGCGTCATATGTAAATAGCAATTGCATCATGCATGTGAGGTATCACCGCGAAGGTCAGATCGAGGGCAGTAATTTTAGCAGTAGACCTCCTCTGTAAATCTAACGTGGTAACCTGTAAAGGCTTCTAAATGCTTTTAAAAATGAATGTAGTTTCTCGCCGCTGCGCGTTTGTGCGCAATTTTAAAGCATGTCGTGTTTGGTATCCATGTACTCGGCCTAAGATCATCTTTTTTATTTCATCAAACATTTGGGCAATATAGTGTTTTTTAGTGCATTAAAAATAAAAAAAGTGTGTTTTTCCCCCCAAAAATGCGTTTGAAAAATCGCTGCGCAAATACTGTGTGGAAAAAAAAATGCAACACCCACTATTTTAATCTGTAGGGCCTTTGCTTTAAAAATATATATAATGTTTGGGGGTTCAACATAATTTTCTTGCAAAAAAAAAATGTTTTCATGTAAACAAAAAGTGTCAGAAAGGGCTTTGTCTTCAAGTGGTTAGAAGAGTGGATGATGTGTGACATAAGCTTCCTAATGTTGTGCATAAAATGCCAGGACAGTTCAAAACCCCCCCAAATGACCCCATTTTGGGAAGTAGACACCTCAAGCTATTTGCTGAGAGGCATGTTGAGCCCATTGAATATTTTTTTTTTTTTTTGTCCCAAGTGATTGAATAATGACAAAAATAAAAAAAATAAAAAAAATTACAAAAAGTTGTCACTAAATTATATATTGCTCAAACATGCCATGGTTATATGTGGAATTGCACCCCAAAATACATTCTGTTGCTTCTCCTGAGTACGGGGATACCACATGTGTGAGACATTTTGGGAGCCTAGTCGCGTATGGGCCCCCGAAATCCAAGCACCGCCTTCAGGATTTCTATGGGTGTAAATTTTTGATTTCACTCCTCACTGCCTATCACAGTTTCGGAGGCCATGGAATGCCCAGATGGCACAAAACCCCCCCAAATGACCCCATTTTGGAAAGTAGACACCCCAAGCTATTTGCTGAGAGGTATGTTGAGTATTTTGCAGATCTCACTTTTTGTCACAATGTTTTAAAAATTTAAAAAAGAAAAAAAAAAAAAAAAAATGTCTTTCTTCATTTTCAAAAACAAATGAGAGCTGTAAAATACTCACCATGCCTCTCGGCAAATAGCTTGGGGTGTCTACTTTCCAAAATTGGGTCATTTGTGGGGGTTTTGGGCTATCTTGGCATTTTATGGCCTTCAAAACTGTGATAGGTAGTGAGGAGTGAAATCAAAAATTTGTGCCCTTAGAAATCCTGAAGGCGGTGCTTGGTTTTCGGGGGCCCGTTCGCGGCTAGGCTCTCAAAAAGTCCCACACATGTGGTATCCCCGTACTCAGGAGAAGCAACCAAATGTATTTTGGGGTGCAATTCCGCATATAACCATGGCATGTTTGAGCAATATATCATTTAGTGACAACTTTTTGTACATTTTTTCTTTTTTTTTTCTTTTTGTCATTATTCAATCACTTGGGACAAAAAAAAAATATTCAATGGGCTCAACATGCCTCTCAGCAATTTCCTTGGGGTGTCTACTTTCCAAAATGGGGTCATTTTGGGGGGTTTTGTGCTATCTTGGCATTTTATGGCCTTCAAAACTGTGATAGGTAGTGAGGAGTGAAATCAAAAATTTATGCCCTTAGAAACCTTGAAGGCGGTGCTTGGATTTGGGGTCCCGTACGCGGCTAGGCTCCCAAAAAGTCCCACACATGTGGTATCCCCATACTCAGGAGAAGCAGCAGAATGTATTTTGGGGTGTAATTTCACATATGCCCATGGCATGTGTGAGCAATATATCATTTAGTGACAACTTTGTGCAAAAGAAATAAAGTTTGTCATATTCCCGCAACTTGTGGCAAAATATAAAATATTCCATGGACTAATCATGCCTCTCAGTAAATAGCTTGGGGTGTCTACTTTCCAAAATGGGGTCATTTGGGGGGGTTTTGTGCTATTTTGGCATTTTATGGCCTTCGAAACTGTGATAGGTAGTGAGGAGTGAAATCAAAAATTTGCGCCCTTAGAAATCCTGAAGGCGGTGCTTGGTTTCCGGGGTCCCGTACGTGGCTAGGCTCCTAGAAAGTCCCACACATGTGGTATCCCCGTACTCAGGAGAAGCAGCAGAATGTATTTTGGGGTGCAATTCCACATATAACCATGGCATGTGTGAGCAATATATCATTTAGTGACAACTTTTTGTAATTTTTTTATTTTTTTTTTGTCATTATTCAATCACTTGGGACAAAAAAAAAATATTCAATGGGCTCAACATGCCTCTCAGCAATTTCCCTGGGGTGTCTACTTTCCAAAATGGGGTCATTTGGGGGGGTTTTGTACTGCCCTGCCATTTTAGCACCTCAAGAAATGAGATAGGCAGTCATAAATTAAAAGCTGTGTAAATTCCAGAAAATGTACCCTAGTTTGTAGACGCTATAACTTTTGCGCAAACCAATAAATATACGCTTATTGACATTTTTTTTACTAAAGACATGTGGCTGAATACATTTTGGCCTGCATGTATGACTACAATTGAGTTTATTCGATTTTTCTTATAACAAAAAGTAGAAAATATCATATTTTTTCAAAATTTTCGGTCTTTTTCCGTTTATATCGCAAAAAATAAAAATCGCAGAGGCAATCAAATACCATTAAAAGAAAGCTCTATTTGTGGGAAGAAAAGGACGAAAATTTCGTTTCAGTACAACATTGCATGTCCGCACAATTTACAGTTAAATCAGCTTAGTGCAAAATTCTGAATTCACCTCTGGTCCTTTAGCTACCAAATGGTCCGGGGCTTAAGTGGTTAAAGGAACCTATTTAGAAAATAAAAAACGAACCTTTACAACCCCTTTAATCTCTCTTATGTGGAACAAAATAATGGAAGAGAACACGGGATAGTAATAAAAACAAAGAGGTTTTATTGGGCACTGCAGTTTTGTACAGCTGAAACTTAGTGAGGTCACCCCCTTAGTCTGAACCACATATCCCAGATATTGGAATCGCTCCAGCATCAGGTGGCTGCCATAGACAAGTAAACACCCCGTCCAGTTGAATGCGTTCCTCAAAGGGCTTAGAAAAGATAATATCATCTAAGTAGATTAGCAATGTTTGGAAGATGAAGTCCCTCAGGCATTGCTCCATCAATCTTTGGAATGTGCTAGGAGCATTGGTCAGCCCAAGGGCATGCGATTGAAATTGTACAGTCCTAACAGTGTTATAAAAAGCAGTATTTTTCTCTTACTGGGACCTACCAACAGCCACTGGCTAGGTCTAGGGTGGAGAAATAGGCTTGGCCAAGAGCCATAGTATTTAGTGCCAGTGGCACCTCGTATGCCGGTAATCTACTACTTGCCCAAAATACATAATGACCCCACCTGCCCCCCGAGCCGGCCTATTATTAGCGGCATTGATTCCAGCACATCCCGGGTGGGCAGGTATATCGATTTTTTTCCTACAACCGTTGGTACCTAAAATGCCTTCACACATTAAAGACTCGCGGCATGTAATTCATTTACTGGCCGAACTTACCCCTAGAGCGGGACTATGGCTGGTGACAGCTGATGTCACTTCTCTATATACAGTCATCCCCCACTCCTTGGGTTTGTTTGCTGTCGAATACTTTCTGAGACGTGATTCTGAGCTCTTTGACGAACAAATTTCATATATTTTAGAGTTGCTTTCATTTGCAGCCTCGCATTGTTATTTCTGGTTTAACAACCAGTTTTATAGGCAGGACAGGGGGGTCGCCATGGGGGCCAAATATGCCCCCAGCTTGGCCAACCTGTTCATGGCCTTATGGGAGGAGGACATCGTCTATGCCCAACAGCGACCCCAGGTGGTGCTGTGGGCCAGGTGTATAGACAATGTCCTCCTCCTATGGGATGGCGACCGGGGCGACCTTGATGCCTTTATGGAGGAACTCAAAAGAAATAATAGAGGTATTTTCCTCAATTATGAGGCCAGTCAACAGGAAATTAATTAATCCTGGACCTTAAGGTTGGGATTAAAAATGATTGTTTTGTCACTTCAACCTTCTTTAAGGAGACAGACAGGAATTCCTATATACCTGTTGGGAGCTGCCATCATGAGGCTTGGTTAAAGTCTGTCCCCAAAAGTCAGTACATTCGCCTGAAGCGCAACTGCTCTGATCATAGCGAGTTTCTTAGGCAGGCGAATTTCCTGACTATACGTTTTATGGAGAAGGGCAATTCTAGCGCTTCTCTTGGAGAGACACTAAAAGAAGTGGCTTTAATTGATAGGGGACGTCTCTTGGGTGATAGACCACGAGAGGTGATAACATATCTTCTATCCCCTTCATTACCACATACTCAGTGGAGCACATGAGTGTGAAAAAACTCATTAATAAGCACTGGCACATTCTTACCAATGACCAAGTCCTCCATCCCATTCTTCCTAGTAGGCCTCAGGTCATCTATAAAGGGGCCTCGTCTCTCAGGAACCAAGTGGCACCCAATGTTCTGGACCCCCCCCCCCTATCAGGAGGGGTTTCTTTGAATATCTGACTGGTTTTGACTGGCGCACCCACAGATTTACATCATCCAGCACCTCAATGGAATTTGAGATCAAAACTTTCATCACCTGCTCCACGGTAGGGGTCGTTTACCTGCTCCAGGGCCCTTGTGGGCTACACCCCCTTTGGACTAAACATGGAGCTTGATCTCAATGCCTTTATTGATAACTCATAGGGGTATTCTATCTAGGCTTTATTTTCTGGTGTTATTTTCTTTTATAGTGATGTTATTCTTGGGAAAAAAATATAATTTTTTAATTTTTTTATATTCAATTTATTTTTATGGTATTTTGCATATTTTTTTGCACTTTTAATATTGGCACAATGAGTATGGGTTTTGATTATAGCTTCACAGTTATGAGTATAATTTTTCACTTATTTCTAGTATTTTTATGAGTTCCATTGAAAGGGTTTCACGGACACTTTCTGGTTATTAATTAATTACTATCTATGTACACTCGATGTGAATCTCTGGTAGCACACCTATGGAATTTTTCACCAGGTTCCAGTTAATAATTCATAATTTGTTTCACATTTTTTCACTTATGTATTACCCCCCTTTTTTTTTTCTCTGCAATTATCCCTAGTGGTAACCCCTATGGGTGGTCTGCTTATGTGAGTTTACGGTTATACTGTTTACAATGATCTCTGCCCTTAGTTTAAAGCAGGCATAGTTTAGTTAATTCAATCTGTTTGCTTATAATGGCTTTGAATCATGTGCCTTTGAGGTAGATTACATACTATTACGTTCTCTGTTTTAATTGCTAATTTTAGGTTAGGGCAAATTTACCAGTAAGCCATAGGCTTCCGCTGCCAGAAATTCAAAACGAGGCGTGGTTCCATGTTGTATACATTGCGATGAGTCAGTGCGTCGCCCTTTCCCCAGTGACGATGTCTATGTGAGACGAAACGTACGTCGGGAGGTTGACGCGCTGACATCATCGCAAGTGGACGGGTGCCATCGCAAGTGGATGGGTGCCTGCATGCCGGCTGGCTCTCTTTTTACTATCTGGACGCTTTGATATGGATGCCGTTTTTATTCTCGTTTTATGTAAGTGCACATCTGTGGTTTCAATAAAACTGTGCTATACTGTGTTACACTATTGAGTGTTCTTGCTTTCTGGGTACACGGTTGGAAAAACCCCCCTCGAGTGTTTGGAGTTCATCCAGTCCCCATATCCCACCAGATCGATGGAGTGTGGCTGATAATTGCATATCACCTTACTGGCTGGTTTTTAGCTTGCCTCTGGTAAGCTGCAAATTTATGTGGTGGCGGATCACTGTTGTTTTTGTGGTGTCTATTGCTACTTCCTTTGCTGGCACTTCCAAGTGTGTGATCTATCTCATCCTTGGATTCTTCTATGGACTTTCATTTTTCCTTTAGAGACTTTATTTACATATAATTGAGAATATATATAATTTTTTGCACTTATTCACATGGTGTAAGGATCACATGATCATTGTATATTTGTGTTTCTATACACATTTATATTTTAGCGCAGCTTTCTTATTTTTATTTCTGTCTAATACGTGGTATCTTACGTTGAAGCTGCTGCTGACCATCATTGTTTGTTTTATTGCATTTTTTATTTGTTAGCGCGGTATCACTGTTTTTATTCCCAAGAGCCATAAAAGACTCCTCCACCCGGGGGGAATTGGTGGATACAGAGATTAAAGGGGTTGTAAACACTCAAGGTTTTTCACCTTAATGCATTCTATGCATTGAGGTGAAAAACTTCTGTAGTGCAGTAGCCCCCCAGACCCCCCTTTTTCTTAGTTGAGCTCCAGCTGCTGTCACGAGTCCTCATTAGTAGATTGGTAACAGCGGGAGCCATTGGCTCCCGCTGCTGTCAATCAAATCCAGTGACATGGGAGACAGGGGGCGGAGCCGAGTCCTGCTGTGTGTCAATTAACATAGCAGCAGGACTCGGGAGCGTGCCCGTATGAGTGCCCCCATGGAATGCGGCTCTCCCTGGGGGCACTCGAGAAGAGGAGGAGCCAGGAGCATTGCTGAGGGACCCCAGAAGAGGAGCATCGGGGCCGCTCTGTGAAAAACCCTTTCACAGAGGAGGTAAGTATGAATTGTTTGTTATTTACATTTTTTTTTATAAAATAACAACCTTTACAACCCCTTTAAGTTTGTAAAAGAAACATAGAAAAGTGATGTCAGAAAAAGAAAGAGTAGTCCATCGAGTCTGCCCATTTTTTTTTGTTTTGTTTTTTCGTTAACTTTATTGTCTGAGTAAAGATCTGTTTGTCCTGAGCATGTTTGAAGCCATTTACTGTTGACTGTCTCACTACCTCTGCTGGTAGTTTATTCCAAGCATCAACTACACTTTCAGTAAAATAATACTTTCTAAGATTAGTTTTGAATTTTCCAACAGTTACAGTAGTTTAAATTCATGTCCCCGTTTTCTTGATTTTGGTTTCATATTGAAAAAACTGCCCTGCTGAACCCTATTCACTCCCTTGGTGTAATTAAAGTCTCCCCTTTCTCTTTTTTCCTCTAGTCCATGCAGAAATGCAGGCTTCCCTCCTTATCTGAGCAATAGGGGCTACGACTCCCCCACAATCCTGCATCGCAGTATGTTGCGAATCAAGTCTTTTACTTTTTGGCACAGAGTGGGGAGGAGTACTTCCAAATGGGTGCTGTGTCCCCTATATGGATTGGGTGTAGCATCCGCTGCGGGGACAACAGGAATTCCTTGTCAGGGTCTCTCCAGAAGGGGTTCCTGCCCTGGGAGACCTGAGATAATTCGTACTTAATCATAGTCATCTCTTGTTGCATGGAGGCCATAGTTTGTGCCAGCTCACATACGGCTATTTGCAAGGCAGAAATAGAGGAAGGGGCTAGGGTCTCTTCTCTGAGGAACATCGGCTCCCTTTTCTTCGTCACTGCCACAGTGGCGTCTTCCTACTCACTTGCCACCGCTTCCACAACTGTCAGCATACACCAGGAGATCCTTCTTTTCCAACCGCTTCCACAATTTCTGCGGAGCTACTGCAAAACAGATGAGACTCTTACTCTCTGCGTAAGATGAACCAGCACCTCAGCGTGGTCATAGTGACATGCTCCTCAAAGAGACCTTCCAGCCTAGCAATTATTTGCTCCAAGGTGATACGTTCTTCCACTGGCAATACCATAATGGTCTCACGGGCATCTTCCTCCAAGGAGTTTATGGCTAGCTTTGAATTTAGCTTATTGGGCACCGGATAGAGGTGTACTGCACTCTCCCGCCTCTTTTCCCACTCTGCCAATGGGATATTGGAGCCACTACATTTTGGGACTGGTGCTAGGGCCACTCCTTTGGGTGCCATGGTGGTCACTAGGCCCTCGTCTGTGCAAGCACATGTGTTAGGCATATCCTGCTGGCTAAGCCAGATTGTGGGAAGGGCCAGGTGGTTGGTACCCATGTTGGAAGAACAGCACTAGGGATGGGCCCGGTGCTCGATTCGAACCCATGTTCGAATCGAGCACCGGGCGTTCGCTCGCTCGTCGAGCCCAGAACTATTTGGGCCGTTCGCATCACATTCGTGTGATGCGAGCGGCCCCGCAATGCATTGCGGCCGGCGCGGCCGGCGCAGTGCATTGCTGGCTGATGATTGGCCAAGCATGCACTGTGACCCCGCATGCTTGGCCAATCACAGCGCCCGAAACTCGGAGAGCAATAATTGGCTACAGGCAGGACGCCTGTAGCCAATTACAGCTCAGGGGCTTTAGTACATGCCCCACCATTTAAAAGGCCGCCACGCCATCGGCCCCGGTCACATGAGTTCCGGCTTTAGGAGAGATCAGTCTGCTGATTCTGTCTTTGCTTGATACTGAAAGATTTGCTCTTCTTTGCTAAACCATTGGCTATTTCTTTGCTAAACCATTGCTACCTAAGTCATTGATCGTTCATTGCTGCTGATTGCACAGTTAGCGTGTTATTAGCTGCTGCTGGGGATTAGTCTGGTGCGTGCTTACTGTTAGTACAGTATTGCAGTAGTACCAACCGCAGTGCTGTTAGCACAGCATTGCACCCCAACAGCACCCATAGGACTTCTAGTGTGTTAGTGGCAGCAAACAGAGCTCCTATATTTTCTTCTCAGCAGCACCCATAGGACTTCTAGTGTGTTAGTGGCATCACACAGAGCTCCTATATTTTCTTCTCAGCAGCACCCATAGGACTTCTAGTGTGTTAGTGGCAGCAAACAGAGCTCCTATATTTTCTTCTCAGCAGCACCCATAGGACTTCTAGTGTGTTAGTGGCAGCAAACAGAGCTCCTATATTTTCTTCTCAGCAGCACCCATAGGACTTCTAGTGTGTTAGTGGCAGCACACAGAGTTCCTATATTTTCATCTCAGAAGCACCCATAGGACTTCTAGTGTGTTAGTGGCATCACACAGAGCTCCTATATTTTCTTCTCAGAAGCACCCATAGGACTTCTAGTGTGTTAGTGGCAGCAAACAGAGCTCCTATATTTTCTTCTCAGCAGCACCCATAGGACTTCTAGTGTGTTAGTGGCATCACACAGAGTTCCTATATTTTCATCTCAGAAGCACCCATAGGACTTCTAGTGTGTTAGTGGCATCACACAGAGCTCCTATATTTTCTTCTTAGCAGCACCCATAGGACTTCTAATGTGTTAGTGGCATCACACAGAGTTCCTATATTTTCATCTCAGAAGCACCCATAGGACTTCTAGTGTGTTAGTGGCATCACACAGAGCTCCTATATTTTCTTCTCAGAAGCACCCATAGGACTTCTAGTGTGTTAGTGGCAGCAAACAGAGCTCCTATATTTTCTTCTCAGCAGCACCCATAGGACTTCTAGTGTGTTAGTGGCATCACACAGAGTTCCTATATTTTCATCTCAGAAGCACCCATAGGACTTCTAGTGTGTTAGTGGCATCACACAGAGCTCCTATATTTTCTTCTCAGCAGCACCCATAGGACTTCTAGTGTGTTAGTGGCATCACACAGAGCTCCTATATTTTCATCTCAGAAGCACCCATAGGACTTCTAGTGTGTTAGTGGCATCACACAGAGCTCCTATATTTTCTTCTCAGCAGCACCCATAGGACTTCTAGTGTGTTAGTGGCAGCAAACAGAGCTCCTATATTTTCTTCTCAGCAGCACCCATAGGACTTCTAGTGTGTTAGTGGCATCACACAGAGCTCCTATATTTTCATCTCAGAAGCACCCATAGGACTTCTAGTGTGTTAGTGGCATCACACAGAGCTCCTATATTTTCTTCTCAGCAGCACCCATAGGACTTCTAGTGTGTTAGTGGCATCACACAGAGCTCCTATATTTTCATCTCAGAAGCACCCATAGGACTTCTAGTGTGTTAGTGGCATCACACAGAGCTCCTATATTTTCTTCTCAGCAGCACCCATAGGACTTCTAGTGTGTTAGTGGCAGCAAACAGAGCTCCTATATTTTCTTCTCAGAAGCACCCATAGGACTTCTAGTGTGTTAGTGGTATCACACAGAGTTCCTATATTTTCATCTCAGAAGCACCCATAGGACTTCTAGTGTGTTAGTGGCATCACACAGAGCTCCTATATTTTCTTCTCAGCAGCACCCATAGGACTTCTAGTGTGTTAGTGGCAGCAAACAGAGCTCCTATATTTTCTTCTCAGAAGCACCCATAGGACTTCTAGTGTGTTAGTGGTATCACACAGAGTTCCTATATTTTCATCTCAGAAGCACCCATAGGACTTCTAGTGTGTTAGTGGCATCACACATAGCTCCTATATTTTCTTCTCAGCAGCACCCATAGGACTTCTAGTGTGTTAGTGGCATCACACAGAGCTCCTATATTTTCTTCTCAGCAGCACCCATAGGACTTCTAGTGTGTTAGTGGCATCACACAGAGCTCCTATATTTTCTTCTCAGCAGCACCCATAGGACTTCTAGTGTGTTAGTGGCAGCAAACAGAGCTCCTATATTTTCATCTCAGAAGCACCCATAGGACTTCTAGTGTGTTAGTGGCATCACACAGAGCTCCTATATTTTCATCTCAGAAGCACCCATAGGACTTCTAGTGTGTTAGTGGCATCACACATAGCTCCTATATTTTCTTCTCAGCAGCACCCATAGGACTTCTAGTGTGTTAGTGGCATCACACAGAGCTCCTATATTTTCATCTCAGAAGCACCCATAGGACTTCTAGTGTGTTAGTGGCATCACACAGAGCTCCTATATTTTCTTCTCAGCAGCACCCATAGGACTTCTAGTGTGTTAGTGGCAGCAAACAGAGCTCCTATATTTTCTTCTCAGCAGCACCCATAGGACTTCTAGTGTGTTAGTGGCAGCAAACAGAGCTCCTATATTTTCTTCTCAGCAGCACCCATAGGACTTCTAGTGTGTTAGTGGCATCACACAGAGCTCCTATATTTTCTTCTCAGCAGCACCCATAGGACTTCTAGTGTGTTAGTGGCAGCAAACAGAGCTCCTATATTTTCTTCTCAGCAGCACCCATAGGACTTCTAATGTGTTAGTGGCATCACACAGAGTTCCTATATTTTCATCTCAGAAGCACCCATAGGACTTCTAGTGTGTTAGTGGCATCACACAGAGCTCCTATATTTTCTTCTCAGAAGCACCCATAGGACTTCTAGTGTGTTAGTGGCAGCAAACAGAGCTCCTATATTTTCTTCTTAGCAGCACCCATAGGACTTCTAATGTGTTAGTGGCATCACACAGAGTTCCTATATTTTCATCTCAGAAGCACCCATAGGACTTCTAGTGTGTTAGTGGCATCACACAGAGCTCCTATATTTTCTTCTCAGAAGCACCCATAGGACTTCTAGTGTGTTAGTGGCAGCAAACAGAGCTCCTATATTTTCTTCTCAGCAGCACCCATAGGACTTCTAGTGTGTTAGTGGCATCACACAGAGTTCCTATATTTTCATCTCAGAAGCACCCATAGGACTTCTAGTGTGTTAGTGGCATCACACAGAGCTCCTATATTTTCTTCTCAGCAGCACCCATAGGACTTCTAGTGTGTTAGTGGCATCACACAGAGCTCCTATATTTTCATCTCAGAAGCACCCATAGGACTTCTAGTGTGTTAGTGGCATCACACAGAGCTCCTATATTTTCTTCTCAGCAGCACCCATAGGACTTCTAGTGTGTTAGTGGCAGCAAACAGAGCTCCTATATTTTCTTCTCAGCAGCACCCATAGGACTTCTAGTGTGTTAGTGGCAGCAAACAGAGCTCCTATATTTTCTTCTCAGCAGCACCCATAGGACTAATAATGTGTTAGTGGCATCACACAGAGTTCCTATATTTTCATCTCAGAAGCACCCATAGGACTTCTAGTGTGTTAGTGGCATCACACAGAGCTCCTATATTTTCTTCTCAGAAGCACCCATAGGACTTCTAGTGTGTTAGTGGCAGCAAACAGAGCTCCTATATTTTCTTCTTAGCAGCACCCATAGGACTTCTAATGTGTTAGTGGCATCACACAGAGTTCCTATATTTTCATCTTAGAAGCACCCATAGGACTTCTAGTGTGTTAGTGGCATCACACAGAGCTCCTATATTTTCTTCTCAGCAGCACCCATAGGACTTCTAGTGTGTTAGTGGCAGCAAACAGAGCTCCTATATTTTCTTCTCAGCAGCACCCATAGGACTTCTAGTGTGTTAGTGGCATCACACAGAGTTCCTATATTTTCATCTCAGAAGCACCCATAGGACTTCTAGTGTGTTAGTGGCATCACACAGAGCTCCTATATTTTCATCTCAGAAGCACCCATAGGACTTCTAGTGTGTTAGTGGCATCACACAGAGCTCCTATATTTTCTTCTCAGCAGCACCCATAGGACTTCTAGTGTGTTAGTGGCAGCAAACAGAGCTCCTATATTTTCTTCTCAGCAGCACCCATAGGACTTCTAGTGTGTTAGTGGCAGCAAACAGAGCTCCTATATTTTCTTCTCAGCAGCACCCATAGGACTTCTAGTGTGTTAGTGGCATCACACAGAGTTCCTATATTTTCATCTCAGAAGCACCCATAGGACTTCTAGTGTGTTAGTGGCATCACACAGAGCTCCTATATTTTCTTTTCAGAAGCACCCATAGGACTTCTAGTGTGTTAGTGGCAGCAAACAGAGCTCCTATATTTTCTTCTCAGCAGCACCCATAGGACTTCTAGTGTGTTAGTGGCAGCAAACAGAGCTCCTATATTTTCTTCTCAGCAGCACCCATAGGACTTCTGGTGTGTTAGTGGCAGCAAACAGAGCTCCTATATTTTCTTCTCAGCAGCACCCATAGGACTTCTAGTGTGTTAGTGGCATCACACAGAGCTCCTATATTTTCTTCTCAGCAGCACCCATAGGACTTCTAGTGTGTTAGTGGCAGCAAACAGAGCTCCTATATTTTCTTCTCAGCAGCACCCATAGGACTTCTAATGTGTTAGTGGCAGCAAACAGAGCTCCTATATTTTCTTCTCAGCAGCACCCATAGGACTTCTAGTGTGTTAGTGGCAGCAAACAGAGCTCCTATATTTTCTTCTCAGCAGCACCCATAGGACTTCTAGTGTGTTAGTGGCATCACACAGAGTTCCTATATTTTCATCTCAGAAGCACCCATAGGACTTCTAGTGTGTTAGTGGAATCACACAGAGCTCCTATATTTTCTTCTCAGCAGCACCCATAGGACTTCTAGTGTGTTAGTGGCAGCAAACAGAGCTCCTATATTTTCTTCTCAGAAGCACCCATAGGACTTCTAGTGTGTTAGTGGCAGCAAACAGAGCTCCTATATTTTCTTCTCAGCAGCACCCATAGGACTTCTAGTGTGTTAGTGGCAGCAAACAGAGCTCCTATATTTTCTTCTCAGCAGCACCCATAGGACTTCTAGTGTGTTAGTGGCATCACACAGAGTTCCTATATTTTCATCTCAGAAGCACCCATAGGACTTCTAGTGTGTTAGTGGCATCACACAGAGCTCCTATATTTTCTTCTCAGCAGCACCCATAGGACTTCTAGTGTGTTAGTGGCAGCAAACAGAGCTCCTATATTTTCTTCTCAGCAGCACCCATAGGACTTCTAGTGTGTTAGTGGCAGCAAACAGAGCTCCTATATTTTCTTCTCAGCAGCACCCATAGGACTTCTAGTGTGTTAGTGGCATCACACAGAGCTCCTATATTTTCTTCTCAGCAGCACCCATAGGACTTCTAGTGTGTTAGTGGCAGCAAACAGAGCTCCTATATTTTCTTCTCAGCAGCACCCATAGGACTTCTAATGTGTTAGTGGCATCACACAGAGTTCCTATATTTTCATCTCAGAAGCACCCATAGGACTTCTAGTGTGTTAGTGGCATCACACAGAGCTCCTATATTTTCTTCTCAGAAGCACCCATAGGACTTCTAGTGTGTTAGTGGCAGCAAACAGAGCTCCTATATTTTCTTCTTAGCAGCACCCATAGGACTTCTAATGTGTTAGTGGCATCACACAGAGTTCCTATATTTTCATCTCAGAAGCACCCATAGGACTTCTAGTGTGTTAGTGGCATCACACAGAGCTCCTATATTTTCTTCTCAGAAGCACCCATAGGACTTCTAGTGTGTTAGTGGCAGCAAACAGAGCTCCTATATTTTCTTCTCAGCAGCACCCATAGGACTTCTAGTGTGTTAGTGGCAGCAAACAGAGCTCCTATATTTTCTTCTCAGCAGCACCCATAGGACTTCTAGTGTGTTAGTGGCATCACACAGAGTTCCTATATTTTCATCTCAGAAGCACCCATAGGACTTCTAGTGTGTTAGTGGCATCACACAGAGCTCCTATATTTTCTTCTCAGCAGCACCCACAGGACTTCTAGTGTGTTAGTGGCATCACACAGAGCTCCTATATTTTCATCTCAGAAGCACCCATAGGACTTCTAGTGTGTTAGTGGCATCACACAGAGCTCCTATATTTTCTTCTCAGCAGCACCCATAGGACTTCTAGTGTGTTAGTGGCAGCAAACAGAGCTCCTATATTTTCATCTCAGAAGCACCCATAGGACTTCTAGTGTGTTAGTGGCATCACACAGAGCTCCTATATTTTCATCTCAGAAGCACCCATAGGACTTCTAGTGTGTTAGTGGCATCACACATAGCTCCTATATTTTCTTCTCAGCAGCACCCATAGGACTTCTAGTGTGTTAGTGGCATCACACAGAGCTCCTATATTTTCTTCTCAGCAGCACCCATAGGACTTCTAGTGTGTTAGTGGCAGCAAACAGAGCTCCTATATTTTCTTCTCAGCAGCACCCATAGGACTTCTAATGTGTTAGTGGCATCACACAGAGTTCCTATATTTTCATCTCAGAAGCACCCATAGGACTTCTAGTGTGTTAGTGGCATCACACAGAGCTCCTATATTTTCTTCTCAGAAGCACCCATAGGACTTCTAGTGTGTTAGTGGCAGCAAACAGAGCTCCTATATTTTCTTCTTAGCAGCACCCATAGGACTTCTAATGTGTTAGTGGCATCACACAGAGTTCCTATATTTTCATCTCAGAAGCACCCATAGGACTTCTAGTGTGTTAGTGGCATCACACAGAGCTCCTATATTTTCATCTCCGAAGCACCCATAGGACTTCTAGTGTGTTAGTGGCATCACACAGAGCTCCTATATTTTCTTCTCAGCAGCACCCATAGGACTTCTAGTGTGTTAGTGGCAGCAAACAGAGCTCCTATATTTTCTTCTCAGCAGCACCCATAGGACTTCTAGTGTGTTAGTGGCATCACACAGAGCTCCTATATTTTCATCTCAGAAGCACCCATAGGACTTCTAGTGTGTTAGTGGCATCACACAGAGCTCCTATATTTTCTTTTCAGCAGCACCCATAGGACTTCTAGTGTGTTAGTGGCAGCAAACAGAGCTCCTATATTTTCTTCTCAGCAGCACCCATAGGACTTCTAGTGTGTTAGTGGCATCACACAGAGCTCCTATATTTTCTTCTCAGCAGCACCCATAGGACTTCTAGTGTGTTAGTGGCAGCAAACAGAGCTCCTATATTTTCTTCTCAGCAGCACCCATAGGACTTCTAGTGTGTTAGTGGCATCACACAGAGCTCCTATATTTTCATCTCAGAAGCACCCATAGGACTTCTAGTGTGTTAGTGGCATCACACAGAGCTCCTATATTTTCTTCTCAGCAGCACCCATAGGACTTCTAGTGTGTTAGTGGCAGCAAACAGAGCTCCTATATTTTCATCTCAGAAGCACCCATAGGACTTCTAGTGTGTTAGTGGCATCACACATAGCTCCTATATTTTCTTCTCAGCAGCACCCATAGGACTTCTAGTGTGTTAGTGGCATCACACAGAGCTCCTATATTTTCTTCTCAGCAGCACCCATAGGACTTCTAGTGTGTTAGTGGCAGCAAACAGAGCTCCTATATTTTCTTCTTAGCAGCACCCATAGGACTTCTAATGTGTTAGTGGCATCACACAGAGTTCCTATATTTTCATCTCAGAAGCACCCATAGGACTTCTAGTGTGTTAGTGGCATCACACAGAGCTCCTATATTTTCTTCTCAGCAGCACCCATAGGACTTCTAGTGTGTTAGTGGCAGCAAACAGAGCTCCTATATTTTCTTCTCAGCAGCACCCATAGGACTTCTAGTGTGTTAGTGGCATCACACAGAGCTCCTATATTTTCATCTCAGAAGCACCCATAGGACTTCTAGTGTGTTAGTGGCATCACACAGAGCTCCTATATTTTCTTCTCAGCAGCACCCATAGGACTTCTAGTGTGTTAGTGGCAGCAAACAGAGCTCCTATATTTTCATCTCAGAAGCACCCATAGGACTTCTAGTGTGTTAGTGGCATCACACAGAGCTCCTATATTTTCATCTCAGAAGCACCCATAGGACTTCTAGTGTGTTAGTGGCATCACACATAGCTCCTATATTTTCTTCTCAGCAGCACCCATAGGACTTCTAGTGTGTTAGTGGCATCACACAGAGCTCCTATATTTTCATCTCAGAAGCACCCATAGGACTTCTAGTGTGTTAGTGGCATCACACAGAGCTCCTATATTTTCTTCTCAGCAGCACCCATAGGACTTCTAGTGTGTTAGTGGCAGCAAACAGAGCTCCTATATTTTCTTCTCAGAAGCACCCATAGGACTTCTAGTGTGTTAGTGGTATCACACAGAGTTCCTATATTTTCATCTCAGAAGCACCCATAGGACTTCTAGTGTGTTAGTGGCATCACACATAGCTCCTATATTTTCTTCTCAGCAGCACCCATAGGACTTCTAGTGTGTTAGTGGCATCACACAGAGCTCCTATATTTTCATCTCATAAGCACCCATAGGACTTCTAGTGTGTTAGTGGCATCACACAGAGCTCCTATATTTTCATCTCAGAAGCACCCATAGGACTTCTAGTGTGTTAGTGGCATCACACAGAGCTCCTATATTTTCTTCTCAGCAGCACCCATAGGACTTCTAGTGTGTTAGTGGCATCACACAGAGCTCCTATATTTTCATCTCAGAAGCACCCATAGGACTTCTAGTGTGTTAGTGGCATCACACAGAGCTCCTATATTTTCTTCTCAGCAGCACCCATAGGACTTCTAGTGTGTTAGTGGCAGCAAACAGAGCTCCTATATTTTCTTCTTAGCAGCACCCATAGGACTTCTAATGTGTTAGTGGCATCACACAGAGTTCCTATATTTTCATCTCAGAAGCACCCATAGGACTTCTAGTGTGTTAGTGGCATCACACAGAGCTCCTATATTTTCTTCTCAGCAGCACCCATAGGACTTCTAGTGTGTTAGTGGCAGCAAACAGAGCTCCTATATTTTCTTCTCAGCAGCACCCATAGGACTTCTAGTGTGTTAGTGGCATCACACAGAGCTCCTATATTTTCATCTCAGAAGCACCCATAGGACTTCTAGTGTGTTAGTGGCATCACACAGAGCTCCTATATTTTCTTCTCAGCAGCACCCATAGGACTTCTAGTGTGTTAGTGGCAGCAAACAGAGCTCCTATATTTTCATCTCAGAAGCACCCATAGGACTTCTAGTGTGTTAGTGGCATCACACAGAGCTCCTATATTTTCATCTCAGAAGCACCCATAGGACTTCTAGTGTGTTAGTGGCATCACACATAGCTCCTATATTTTCTTCTCAGCAGCACCCATAGGACTTCTAGTGTGTTAGTGGCATCACACAGAGCTCCTATATTTTCATCTCAGAAGCACCCATAGGACTTCTAGTGTGTTAGTGGCATCACACAGAGCTCCTATATTTTCTTCTCAGCAGCACCCATAGGACTTCTAGTGTGTTAGTGGCAGCAAACAGAGCTCCTATATTTTCTTCTCAGAAGCACCCATAGGACTTCTAGTGTGTTAGTGGTATCACACAGAGTTCCTATATTTTCATCTCAGAAGCACCCATAGGACTTCTAGTGTGTTAGTGGCATCACACATAGCTCCTATATTTTCTTCTCAGCAGCACCCATAGGACTTCTAGTGTGTTAGTGGCATCACACAGAGCTCCTATATTTTCATCTCATAAGCACCCATAGGACTTCTAGTGTGTTAGTGGCATCACACAGAGCTCCTATATTTTCATCTCAGAAGCACCCATAGGACTTCTAGTGTGTTAGTGGCATCACACAGAGCTCCTATATTTTCTTCTCAGCAGCACCCATAGGACTTCTAGTGTGTTAGTGGCATCACACAGAGCTCCTATATTTTCATCTCAGAAGCACCCATAGGACTTCTAGTGTGTTAGTGGCATCACACAGAGCTCCTATATTTTCTTCTCAGCAGCACCCATAGGACTTCTAGTGTGTTAGTGGCAGCAAACAGAGCTCCTATATTTTCTTCTCAGAACTTAGCACCCATAGGACTTCTAGTGTGTTAGTGGTATCACACAGAGTTCCTATATTTTCATCTCAGAAGCACCCATAGGACTTCTAGTGTGTTAGTGGCATCACACAGAGCTCCTATATTTTCTTCTCAGCAGCACCCATAGGACTTCTAGTGTGTTAGTGGCATCACACAGAGCTCCTATATTTTCATCTCAGAAGCACCAATAGGACTTCTAGTGTGTTAGTGGCAGCAAACAGAGCTCCTATATTTTCTTGTCAGCAGCACACATAGTACCTATAGTGTGTTAGTGTCAGCACCCATAGGACCTACAGTGTGTTGTGAGCACACATAGGAGTTCTATTTTTTATACTATATACACTACCGACTACAATGGCTGGAAGACCGCCAAGGAGAGGCAGAGCGTGCCGAGGCAAGAACACAGGGCAGGCAGGCTCTGTTTCTAGAGACAACAGTGCTGGCCGTGGACGTGGTCGTGCATCGTCATCAGCACGTGGCCATGGGACACGCTTGTCTTTGTTTTCGGCAGCTGGACATGTGGAGCCGCATCATGCCGAAGGCTTGGTAGAATGGATGACCAAGCCCTCCTCATCCTCCTCATCCTCTCTCACCCAGGCTCAGGGTACTGGCAGAGCAGCTGCCAACGCGTACTCAATGGCATCATCAGCCACCCCTTCCCTAGACCCACCATGTCCTCCTGAGGAGTCCCCCGAACTGTTTGAGCACAGTGTTGGGTACATGCTCCAGGAGGATGCCCAACGATTCGAAGGCTCGGATGATGATACCCAGCTTGAGGAAGTCAGTAGTGTGCGCGCAGAGAGAGGGGATGCTGAAGGACAGCAATCTGGCAGTAGTGTTCCACCAGCTGCAGCTTACTGCCAGGTTTGCTCTAGTGGTGAAGAGGGAGGGGATGATGAGGTCACTGACTCCACGTGGGTGCCTGAAGGGAGAGAGGAGGAGGAGGAGGAGGATGCAGCGTCCCATGTCCAACGATGCAGGATGCCCCCTGGAGGCCAGCTAGAGGCCAGCACAGCAACTGTACCACACCGCAGAGCTCCGCCTGTGCAGGGCGCTGCCTCTGCACGTTATCACAAAAGTTCTTTGGTGTGGGCCTTTTTTGAGACGAGTGCATCAGATCGCACCACTGCTATTTGCAATATTTGTCTCAAGCGTATCTCGCGTGGCCAAAACATCAGCCGCTTGGGCACCACAAGCATGAGCAGACATATGTCGACCTGCCATGCAGCTCGTTGGCAAGCACACATAAAAGACCCACACCAAAGAACAAAGCGGACCTCTCCTTGCTCCTCATCAGCTGGGATCTCCATCCCCACTATATCTTCAGTCCTCTCTGAAAGCTGCTCTGAGAGGACTGAAGGTGTAGAATTAGGTGTGTCACAACCAAGTACTTGCAGTACACCGACGTCCGATTGTAGCAGGCAAATTTCCCTGCCCCAGCTGCTGGACCGTCGAAAGAAGTATACTCCCAGCCATCCACATGCCCAGCGGTTGAATGCTAGCTTGGCTAAATTGCTAGCACTTCAACTGCTGCCTTTTCAGTTGATAGACTCGGCCCCCTTCCGTGAGTTTGTTCAATGTGCGGTTCCTCAGTGGCAGGTTCCCAAACGCCACTTTTTCTCACGGAAGGCGATTCCGTCTCTCTACTGGCATGTGGAAGGCAATGTCCATGCCTCGCTGGACAGGGCGGTCAGCGGTAAGGTGCATATTACCGCTGACTCATGGTCCAGCAGGCATGGACAGGGACGTTATCTTTCTTTCACGGCCCATTGGGTCACTCTATTGGCAGCTGGGAGGGATGCAGGACAAGGTGCAGTAGTGTTGGAGGTTGTTCCGCCACCACGCCTCCAAAATGCTACTACTGGTTGTGACACACCTCTCTCCTCCACCCCCTCCTCTTCTTCTTCCTCCATGTCCTCTTCGAGTGCTCTGTCCTCGGAACCAGCGGTGCTCCGTAGGCGTACAAGGGGCTACGCGAGTACGCAGGCAAAAAGATGCCATGCCGTGCTTGCGCTGGTGTGTTTGGGGGACAGGAGCCACACTGGGCCAGAGGTTCTGGCAGCTCTGCAGGGGCAGGCCGAGAGGTGGTTGACGCCACGCCAGCTTAAGCCAGGAATGGTCGTTTCTGATAATGGCACCAACCTCCTCTCCGCCCTGCGACAGGGGCAGCTCACCCATGTGCCCTGTATGGCTCACGTCCTCAACCTGGTGGTGCAGCGGTTCTTGGGCAGGTTCCCAGGCTTACAGGATGTCCTGAGGCAGGCCAGGAAAGTCTGTGTGCATTTCCGCCGATCTTATAATGCCAGTGCTCGGCTGACTGAGCTGCAAAAGGAGCTGAACCTGCCCAAGAACCGCCTAATATGTGACATGCCCACCAGGTGGAACTCAACGTTGGCCATGCTGCAGCGACTGCACACGCAGCAGAGGGCCATCAATGAGTACCTTTGCGACTACGGCACCAGGACAGGGTCAGGGGAGCTTGGCTTTTTTTCCCCACGCCAGTGGAGCATGATCAGGGATGCATGCACTGTCCTCTCACCATTTGAGGAGGCCACGAGGATGGTGAGCAGTGACAGTGCATGCATCAGTGACACTGTACCTCTTGTCCACCTGTTGGAGCATACGCTGCGTGGGATAATGGACAGGGCACTTGAGGCAGAACAGAGGCAGGAAGAGGAGGACTTCCTTGTCTCTCAAGGCCCCCTTTATCCAGACAATGTTCCTTCTGTCCCACCCATCACACAGGAAGAGGAGGAGGAGGAGGAGGAGGATTGTGTGAGCATGGAGGTGGAGCCTGGCACTCAGCATCAGCAGCAGCAATCTTTTAGGGATGATGTACAGTCCCAACAAACCAGTGGACTTGTACGTGGCTGGGAGGAGGTGGCTGGCGATCATGTCATCCTCAGTGACCCAGAAGACTCCGGACCGAATGCCTCAGCTAACCTACGCTGCATGGCCTCCCTGATCCTGCAAAGCCTGCGGAAGGATCCTCGTGTTCTTCGGATCAAGGAGAGTGACCATTACTGGCTGGCCACTCTCCTTGATCCACGGTACAAGGGTAAGGTTGCGGACCTTATCTTGCCGTCGCAGAGGGAGCAGAGGATGAGACATCTCAGGGAGGCCTTGCAGAAAGGTCTGTGCAACGCGTTCCCAGAAACTGGGAGGTTACAAACTCCTGGTCCTGGACGACGAGTTGCTGAGGCTTCGGTCAGTAGCAGAAGGAGCGGTGGGGAAGGTGGACGTCTGACCGATGCGTTCAGACAATTTTTTAGTCCGCAGCCCCAAGGTATGATCGGTTCCAGCAACCATCGCCAGCGTCTGATATACATGGTGCAGGAATACCTAGGGGCAAGGTCAGACTTGGACACCTTTCCCACCGAAAATCCTCTGGCTTACTGGGTCCTGAGGATGGATCACTGGCCAGAGCTTGCACAGTATGCAATTGAGCTACTGGCCTGTCCTGCATCCAGCGTTCTTTCCGAACGCACATTCAGTGCTGCTGGAGGATTTGTCACCGATCATAGGGTGCGCCTGTCCACCGACTCGGTTGATCGACTGACCTTCATAAAAATGAATCAGTCTTGGATCACCACCAGCTACCAGACACCTGAAGCGGATATAACGGAATAATTTATAATGTCACATCCCTTCAAGACTGCCTATGCTGATGCTGAGTGACTGTCCTGTTATGTTCACTGACTATCCTCTTCCTCCTCCTCAATGATCCATGCCACCACACCAGTGCCTAAGGCACAATTTTTCAGCCCCTGTATAACAGGGGCGTGTAATTACAATTTTTTAAAAAGATGCTTCGCAACAGGTGTGACTGCTGTGCTCAGAGTACAGTATCTGTGAGGGGTTGCAGTGTTGTGGCACCAGCACCAGTGCCTAAGGCACAATTTTTCAGCCCCTGTTGGGGCGTGTAATTACAATTTTTAGGCAATGCTTTGCAACAGGTCTCATTGCTGTGCTCAGAGTACAGTATCTGTGAGGGGTTGCAGTGTTGTGGCACCAGCACCAGTGCCTAAGGCACAATTTTTCAGCCCCTGTATAACAGGGGCGTGTAATTACAATTTTTTAAAAAGATGCTTCGCAACAGGTGTGACTGCTGTGCTCCAAGTACAGTATCTGTGAGGGGTTGCAGTGTTGTGGCACCAGCACCAATGCCTAAGGCACAATTTTTCAGCCCCTGTTTAACAGGGGCGTGTAATTACAAATCTTGATCTAATAGTTCACAGCAGGGCCCATTCCTGCGCCCACCAAGAGTAACTATGAGGGCCTACAGTCTTGTGGCAACACCGTCCACCACCACCACCACCACCAAAGGCCCAATTTTTCTGCCCTGTTCAACAGGTGCATGCAATTACAAATCTTGATCTATTAACTCACAGCAGGGCCCATTCCTGTGCCCACCAGTCTTGTGGCTACACCAACATCTAATAGGGCACATTTCTGCAGAGTATATACGGCAGGCCCCTACTTTCAAACATCCAACTTACAAACGACTCCTACTTGCAAACGGCAAGAGAAAACAGGAAGTGAGAGGAAATCTACCCCTAGGAAGGAAAATTCTATCCTGTTAGATTTAATTTGGGAAAAAGGTATCTCCTCTCTACTGATGCTTTATCACCAATCCTTGTTTCAATTAAAACCCCACTTTTCCAAAAACATTTGTCATTGGGACGGAAAGTGAGGTGACATGTTCTGAACAGATGTGCAAAGACAGCAAATGTTACAGGGGTGATAACCCCTCCCTATGTTCTCCAAAAAGCTTAAAAATTGATTTTTTTGGGATGTAGCTACACTTCATAATGTACCTGTTCAGATTCTACTTAAGAACAAACCTACAGTCCATGTCTTGTTTGCACCACCTATATACTGCTGTTCAGAGTATATAGGGTTGTAGGTATAGGGTTTTATTTTGGGTGCGGGGTCCCCCTTAGTATCCATACAAGACCCAAAGGGGCTGGGGTGGGGGGGGGGGGGTGATGGGGTAGCCATGCCATTTTTCTCAAGGATTTTCAGCCATATGGCGGCCAGGACAAGACATGACATTAAAGCCGCAAGTGGTTTTAAATGGCTTCTTTTTTTCCTTTACAAATGTCATTTTGTGCAAGGACAGTTCTAAACACGGGAAACACATGCCACTTCACAGGCATACTTTAGACACCCCCCAGGTACCATATTTAAAGGAAAATTTCACTTTTTTTTTTTTCACTTTATGCATCATTAAAATGACTGCTCCCGAAAAAACTTTAGTTTTTAAAATTTCTTTTTGCATTGATATATGTCCCCTGGGGCAGGACCCGGGTCCCCAAACCTGTTTTATGACATTAACATGCATATTGGCCGTTGTAATTAGCAATTTTGATTTCGAACGTTCGCGTCCATTATAACGAATAGGGTTCGAAAATTCGCGCGAACTTTCGGTCCGTTCGAAGGTTCTGGTGCGAACCGAACCCGGGGGTGTTCGGCTCATCCCTAAACAGCACACACAGTCCAGAGAAATTTTGACCAATTATTATTTGGTAGAGTTGCAGGTCAAACAGATAACCGTTTTAGCAACAATCAATAGCACTAGTAGAAGGCTGTAGCAACTGCAGTTGAACACTTGACGTAACAGTTCCAAACACTATTATATTAGCAACACAGTGACAACGACAGAACAGGTACAGTAATGTTAGTTTTGGTCATCCTAGCAATGCTGGTGGTACAGGGGTATACATACCTCCCAACTTTTAGAGATGGGAATGAGGAACACTTTTCAGCAAAAGCATGCAGGCATAGGACACACCCCCTTGCCACGCCCCCTTAAAGGAGAATTGTACAAAAAAACAAGATTGGTTAAACCCAAGTGCTTTTTTTACCACTGCTATTCCTTTATATTGGCTTTTGGAATTTACAAATGCAGCAATTTAGAAATCAGATGAAAGGTTTAGCACTGGGAAACACTTTTTGATAGATAAAAAGTGAATTTTATATACATATATATAGATCAGACCAAAATGAGGGACAAATGAGGAGGAATGAGGGACAGAGGGACTTTGCTCCAAAACAGGGACAGTCCCTGGAAATCAGGGACAGTTGGGAGCTATGGGTATATATCTTCATTATCAAGGTTATCACATGGCCTGGACTAAATTTCTGGAGCAGCATCTGTGTAGGGGGTGGCTGACAGGCAAGTGGCAGTACAATCGACACTTAGAAGAGCGGTGTAAGACCTAAGGTACGGTACTGAAGGTTAGAAGAGCAGTGTCCTTAATCTGTCCCTCTTCGAACAGGAACAATGTTCCTCCCATCCTCCACTTCATCTGTACAGCGGCACAGCAGCACAGCGCCACCTACAGAATGGAGGATAAACTGCACCTGCCTACGAGCTTTTATTCATTTATGTAAAACCTTTATCCTAAAAGAAAAACAAATATTACTGTAAATGCTTGAAAGACGTTAGCTTTAATTTGTTAAATACATCTAAACCTGCTAGTATATCTAACACTACCCTTCCCCCAGCCTGACAAAGGTGTCTCTGTTGCTCTTCCATCCACAGTGTGAAAATAAAGGGAAAATAAAGCCTAAAAAAGCAAACTAATGCAGCCACCACATCTAAGGATTGGTAAGCTTCAATATATAAAGTTCTTGTTTTTGGGTTTGAAAGAGATGTATGGGATATTTTTTTCAGAATTATACTTACCTAGGTGGATGCAGCATCAGTTCGATGCTGCATCTGTCTCCCGCTGGCTCTAACACTGAGAACCGAGCGATCGAACACCATTGATTGCTCGGTTCTCAGAGCTCAGTGACTGTCAGTCACCAGTCTCTCCTCTTACTGGAGCGCTGAGCCATGGAGGGGGCGGGAACGGCCAGTCAGGCTCTTAGAAGCTCGCTGAGAACCTGAGCCGGTCCAGGCATGTGAGCGCATCCCAACTTCATTCTCGCGATCTTGCCTGAGCCTGGACCGGCTCTGTGACGTCAGCAGACAGCGGATTTCAGCCCACTGTCCACTGTCTGCTGAAGACAGATCACAGGTGCGCAGAACGAACTGCACTCCTGTGATCTACAGAAGAAGTACGGCCAATCGAGCTTTGGCTGTACTTCTCCTTTAAAATGGTATTAAACCCAAAAGCAAACATTTATTATATTGCAGCTTACCAAGTCTTAGATGTGATGGCTGAATTTGTTTTCTTTTTTTAGGCTTTCTTTCTTCTAATTTCACCTGGTTATCTGGTCAATAAGTCTGTTTATTTTCTACAGAGCAAACTCTCCTGCAGATGTAGCAGTTTTTAGAGTGTTGAGACAAACCATTTACCACTGACAGGGGTGCTTACAATGATCTGCTTTTATTTATTTATGTAAAACCTTTATCCCAAAAGGAGCAAAACTTTTGCTATAACTGATTCTAAAGTATTAGCTGGAGTTCAGCTTTAATTTGTTAGTGTATATAAATCTGTTAGTACGTCTAACACTCCCCTCACCCCAGACTGACAATGCTGCTAGCCAAAGGTGTAACCTATGCTCCTATATCCAGAGCGGATGCACTCTAATACAGGAGGCGTGTTACTGGCCAGATCACCAGGTGAAACCCAAGGGAAATAGGCCCCAAAAAAAACAAAACAAATGCAGCCACATCTAATGATTGGTAGGGTGCAATATATAACATTATTACCACTTTAATACGGCTTTAGGCTGCATTCAAACCTGAGCGTTTTGTTTTCAGGCAGAAAGTTGCACATTTTTACAGCGATTTTGCCATGATTTTTGCCGCGTTTTTGTACAGGTCAGAAGGTCACCAATGTAAAACGCAGAAAAACGCCTGTAATCTGCCCAAAAAGAAGCTTGTGTACTTTTTTGAGCTTCAGGCGTTGTGCTTCAGGTGACAAAACGCTCAGATGTGAACAGGTGCCATTGAAATAAATGGGATTTTGCTTGTTGGGCATTTTTTCATGTGTTTTACGAGCTGAAAACGTTCAGGTGTGAATGCAGCCTGAACCCAGGAGCCTGCATTCACTATATCTGGTCTCCCACAGTACACAGAACATGGAAATGCTATTATTTTAGTAAATATAAACTGCTAAATACCTTTTCCCATCAGCAGTATATAGCAGTCTTGCGACTTCTATCAGCGTCTGGTTAAAGCTTGTAGGAGGAGTTTTCATTCTACTCTGACTGTCCTATGAGGCTGCTTGACCACTGACCCTCTGCCTGGACAGTGCTGGCTGGTCCTGTGCTGATCAAATGCACCCTCCCAAGAACAAATAATGAAAAACTATCTAGCAATACACAAAAAACTGAGCATGTACAGAGTGCCTCCAAGGCTCTGTACTATCAGGAGATGGATTAGGGACAGTAGAAGACAGTGAGGATCAGAAAAGACAGGATCACACAGCCTTTTTACACAATGCAGGGGATTAACCCCTTAGGTTCCACAGTGAGTAATACAAGCATTATTTACTGCATATACAGACTGATTTTACTGTAGTGGGTTCAGTAACAGTTTAAGGAGAAAATATATATATATATTGTGACAGCAGGAAGGTAAAGTCACCTGGTTGCATCCAGGGGGGTAGATATATTTCGCCCAGATTCAGGCTTTACGCCGACTTATACAACTAGGTGGAGAGTTGTATAAGGCTAGTGGGCTCATGGATGACTCATACCTCTAGGGAGAGTGTGGGGCGTCGTGCAGACAGAGATGAGGAGACCAGCTGAACCTTGTCAGCTCATTTAGGCCTCTATAAGAACTCCCAGCTTCATTAGATGTTAGCTCATGCCTGGAACCAGACCTGTGTGGACTGTCTAGGGAGAGTGAACCCCTGTGCGGTGAGACAAAGCCTGTGTGGCTATTTGCTTGGACATTTAAAACCAGGGACTTAGGGACTAGGACAGCACTAGGCTGATCCCAGTTGTTAGTTAGGAAACCTGTATGTTTAGTCAGAGGTCAAGTTGACCAGGATTTATTTTATTTATGTTTCTTTTGCTTTGCTGTGTTTTGTCACTGTAAATAGAAAATAAACCGCACCTTTTTGATTTTGAAAACCACAACCTCCGTTTGCTGGGCCTGTTTTTGTCTGGGGAGCCCATCCCGGGGGTCACACACACCCGCTGCCGAGCTAACCCCCTCACAGTTGGTGGAGAACCAGTGGCAGTTTTTTTTTAAGCCAGCATGGAGGAGATACTGAAACAGCTGGCTCTAGCAAATGCCAATCAACAGCAGACAAATGCAGGTTTGCAAAGGAGCCTTGCAGCCCAGCAGCAAGCTCATCAACAGAGCCTTGCAGCCCAGCAGCAAGCTCACCAACAGAGTCTGGAAGCTCAGCAACAAGCCCAGCAGCAATCTGAGGCCCGCTTCATAGACCTGTTACAGAAGCAAGAGCAGAGACTACAACAAATGGAAGCAGTAATGCAGCAACGTCCGCAGACCAGTGAGGAAAGCCGTCCCACTAATACCGCGTCCTTTGGGGTGAGTCATTTATTGACAAAAATGACTGGAGAGGATGATCCAGAGGTATTTTTTACCACATTTGAAAGGACCGCTGAAAGAGAAAAGTGGCCTGAGGAGCAGTGGGCTGGACTGGTGGCTCCTCTGTTAACTGGTGAATCGCAGAAAGCTTACTATGACCTAGAGCCTAACCAAGCAAAAGACTATGTGATGCTAAAAGCTGAAATTTTGGCAAGGCTGGGTGTCACCCAGGCTGTCCGGGCTCAGCGTGTGCATAACTGGACTTTCCAGCTTGGAAAACCCCCCAGGTCTCAAATGTATGATCTCATTCACCTGAGCAGAAAGTGGCTACAGCCAGAGACTTTGTCCGCACCAAAGATTGTGGAACGTGTTGTAATGGATCGGTTTTTGAGAGCTCTTCCTACTGCCATCCAAAAGTGGGTAAGCCATGGAGACCCAGAAACGGCCGGTAAACTTGTGGATCGGGTAGAGAGATACTTGGCTGCAGAGAACCTGACGGCCTCTTCCAGAGACACTCAGACTTTCCACCCTAAGACCAGACCATCCCCAGGGGCGGATAAGAGGATTCCAAGGGGTGAGGGTGGAGAGAGTGAGAGGGTGGGAGCTCTACCCCAAGTTTGGCGAGAACAGCCTGGGAAATCAGCGGCTCAAGAGGCGGCAAGAAGGATCGTTTGCTACCGCTGCCGGCAAGCGGGACATATTGCAGCCAATTGCCCGGTTGTGGAGGAACCCATGCAGTGTGACTTTCTGACGGGCAGACGTCAGTCGCTGTGTGCGACAGTCGCATGCACTGCCATTCGAGGAACTGAGAAACATTTATGCAAAATGTGTGTTAATGGTAGAAATGTTGTGGTATTGCTGGATTCAGGTAGCCTTGTGACCCTGATAAAGGCTGAGTTAGTTAAAACAGAGGTCTTTGGGAATAGCAAGGTAGCTGTTATTTGTGTGCATGGGGACACCCGAGAGTATCCAGTGACTACAGTGTGTTTCGAGACCCCCAAAGGTACCCTCTCTCATCCAGTGGGCTTAGTATCTCAGTTACCGCATGACGCCATTGTGGGAAGGGATTTTCCGAAGTTCTGGGAACTGTGGGATGATCCTGAGCCCCCCACTGGTGCCCCTATGCACCAGGAATGTGATAGCCAGAACTCCCCTGAGAGTGGTGAGGACTCTCCGGAATTTCCCTTATCAGTATTGGCAGGGGAGACTCAAGAAACTGGAGAGGAGCCCACCTCCTCAGACGAAAACCTACCGTCTGTGGAGTTTTCTGATCTTGAGGTTCACAGGGAAAACTTTGCCACAGAACAGTTGAAAGACCCCGCCCTAATAAAGGCACGGGAAAACGTAGTGAAAATAGATGGCGAGTTAGTGAACCCAGATAATACCTGCACTTACCCATACTTCAGCGTAGAGAAGGACCTACTGTATCGGGTGGCAAAAAGGGCAGAAGAAACCGTTGAGCAGCTTGTGGTGCCCAAACCTTACAGGAAGTTGGTGTTGGAGTTGGCCCATGGGCACATTCTTGGAGGTCATCTGGGGACAGAGAAAACCCGAGAGAGGGTATTACAGAGATTCTATTGGCCGGGGGTGATGAAGGACATAGAAAATTATTGTTCCTCCTGCCCTGTGTGTCAGAGGTCGGCCCCGATGCCACATTTCCGTAGCCCGCTGGTCCCTCTACCCATCATTGAGGTCCCGTTTGAGAGGATCGCCATGGATTTGGTAGGGCCTATAATCAAGTCCGCTAGGGGGCACCAGTACATATTAGTTATAATGGACTATGCCACCCGTTATCCAGAAGCGATCCCTCTCCGAAATACCTCGGCCAAAACCATAGCCAAAGAGCTATCTCTTGTGTTTAGCCGGGTGGGTATTTGTAAAGAACTGCTTACGGACCAAGGTACACCCTTTATGTCCCGGGTTATGAAGGAGCTGTGTAAATTGTTCAAAGTGACGCAATTACGTACATCTGTGTATCACCCCCAAACCGATGGGCTGGTTGAAAGATTCAACAAAACCCTAAAACAAATGTTGAAGAAAGTGGTGGATAGAGATGGAAAGGATTGGGACTGTCTACTTCCTTATCTGATGTTTGCTATTAGGGAGGTGCCCCAATCCTCTACGGGATTCTCCCCCTTTGAGTTACTGTATGGGAGACACCCAAGAGGGCTGTTGGATATTGCCAAGGAAACTTGGGAAAGTGAGAGTTCTCCCCACAGGAGTGTGATTGAGCATGTCGCCCTGATGCAAGACCGAATTGCACAGGTAATGCCCATCGTGAAGGAACATTTGGCCCAAGCGCAGTTAGCACAGCAGAGAGTGTACAACCGTGGAGCCAAGACCCGTACCTTTTCCCCGGGGGATAGGATACTGGTACTTGTCCCTACGGTTGAAAGTAAATTCCTTGCCAAATGGCAAGGCCCCTATGAGATAATGGAAAAAGTGAGCGAAGTGAATTACAAGGTCAGACAACCAGGAAGGCGAAAGCCCGAACAGATCTATCACGTTAATCTGTTGAAAGCCTGGAGGGATAGAGAGTCCCTAGTCGCAGACACTTGGTCACCAGCTCAAACTGGTTGCGTGATTCCTGAGGTTGGAATAGCAGCCACCTTGTCACAACCCCAACAACAGGAGGTTAAGGAGTTTGTGCTTCGCAACAAGGAGGTATTCTCTGAGCTGCCGGGACAAACATCTGGGGTAGAGCATGACATCATTACCCCGCCCGGTGAAAGGGTGAAGTTAAAACCCTATCGGATCCCAGAGGCCCGACGGGAGGCAATACGGGAGGAAGTACAGAAAATGCTGAACTTAGGGGTGATAGAGGAGTCCCAAAGTGATTGGTCTAGTCCCATTGTGTTGGTGCCTAAACCGGATGGGAGCTGGCGATTTTGTAACGATTTTCGTCAGTTGAACAAAGTTACAAAATTTGACACCTACCCCATGCCACGTATAGATGAGTTGATCGACCGGCTGGGAACAGCCCGATACATGACGACTCTTGACCTCACAAAAGGGTATTGGCAAATCCCCCTGGCCAAGTCGGCCAAAGAGAAAACCGCATTTGTAACCCCAGACGGGGCGTTCCAATATAAAAGAATGCCGTTCGGGTTACAGAATGCGCCGGCCACATTCCAGCGGAAAATGGACCAGATGCTGAGGCCCCATCGGGAGTATGCTGCGGCTTACCTGGATGACGTAATTGTCCATAGCACAGATTGGGCCTCACATCTGCCAAAAGTGCAAGCAGTCCTGGACTCTGTTCGGGAAGCGGGGTTTACGGCTAACCCCAAGAAGTGTACCATTGGGCAGGAGGAGGCCAAATATCTTGGGTACACCATTGGGAGGGGAGTAATAAAACCCCAACTCAACAAAGTCGAGGCCATCCAGAGTTGGCCACGTCCCAACAGCAAGAAGCAGGTACGAGCCTTTCTGGGAATCGCTGGGTATTATCGGCGATTCATTCCCCACTTTGCTTCTAAGGCTGTGCCCCTAACCAACCTGACGAAGGGGAAAGGGTCGGTCATGATTAAATGGACCCCCGAGGCTGAGGCAGCATTCCAATTCTTGAAACAAGCCTTATGTAGCCAGCCAGTGTTGTACTCACCCGACTTCTCTAAAGACTTTGTCGTACAAAGTGATGCGTCAGATGTGGGGTTAGGAGCAGTATTGTCCCAGGTCTGGAACGGGGAAGAGCACCCAGTCATTTACCTCAGCAGGAAGTTGAAGTCCCATGAGGTAAATTACGCCACCGTTGAAAAGGAGTGTTTAGCGGTGAAGTGGGCTCTAGATTCCCTTCGGTACTACCTGCTAGGTAGGCACTTTGACATGGTTACGGATCACGCTCCGTTAAAGTGGATGGCTCAAAACAAGGAAACAAATAGAAGAGTGAATAGGTGGTTCCTGGCCCTCCAGGAATTCAACTTCACAGTAAAGCATCGCCCTGGCGTTCAAATGGGGAATGTGGATGCTTTGTCTCGAGTACATGAATGCCTGATTGCTGGTGTTCCAACCCCGAGGTTAAAACAAGAGGGGGGGGGTATGTGACAGCAGGAAGGTAAAGTCACCTGGTTGCATCCAGGGGGGTAGATATATTTCGCCCAGATTCAGGCTTTACGCCGACTTATACAACTAGGTGGAGAGTTGTATAAGGCTAGTGGGCTCATGGATGACTCATACCTCTAGGGAGAGTGTGGGGCGTCGTGCAGACAGAGATGAGGAGACCAGCTGAACCTTGTCAGCTCATTTAGGCCTCTATAAGAACTCCCAGCTTCATTAGATGTTAGCTCATGCCTGGAACCAGACCTGTGTGGACTGTCTAGGGAGAGTGAACCCCTGTGCGGTGAGACAAAGCCTGTGTGGCTATTTGCTTGGACATTTAAAACCAGGGACTTAGGGACTAGGACAGCACTAGGCTGATCCCAGTTGTTAGTTAGGAAACCTGTATGTTTAGTCAGAGGTCAAGTTGACCAGGATTTATTTTATTTATGTTTCTTTTGCTTTGCTGTGTTTTGTCACTGTAAATAGAAAATAAACCGCACCTTTTTGATTTTGAAAACCACAACCTCCGTTTGCTGGGCCTGTTTTTGTCTGGGGAGCCCATCCCGGGGGTCACACACACCCGCTGCCGAGCTAACCCCCTCACAATATATATATATATATATATATATGCAGTGAAACCTCAGATTGCGAGTAATGCGGTTAACGAGCGTTTCGCAATACAAGCATTTTTTTTTTCTTAAATCCTGACTCGGTTTGCGAGTGTTGTCTCGCAAAACTAGCAGGATTCAAGCCTCTGCGGTGTGTAGTACCACATTTGGCCAGAGGTGTGGGGGCGCCGATTAGAGCCGAGCGGAGCCATTCGGAAACACTCGTAAATAATCCGTTCCCGAGCCTTTCCAAGGGTTTCCGAGTTCAGCCGAGCTGTCCGAGTATTTCCGAGGCTCTCCGGCGCCCCCCACCTCTGGCCACATGCGGTATTGCATGCCATAGAAGTCAATGCGGAACAAATTATTTTCGTTTCCATTGACTCCTATGGGGAAACTCGCTTTGATATGCGAGTGCTTTGGATTACAAGCATTCTCCTGGAACGTATATATTTTTATATATATATATATATATATATATATATATAATGAAGCTAGGTCCACTTTAAGGTTCTTTTCACAAACCATAATACATATTTATGAAATCAGAGCCATGTATATCATTTGAAATTGCTCAATTCAAATCACACTTCATCTCTCTAATGATCCATGAAAGCATTATATACAAGACGAGGTATGGTAGAAAGGTTAGCTGTGCTTTACCGTAATAGCAAATGCCAACCGAAAAATAAAACTACCCAATCTGGATTTATTAAATTTCGTTTTTCAGTTATTTTAAGTGTCAGAACATGACATCAAAAGACTGCGAGGTTCTCCCAGATTTGTCGCTGATGATTCCATGTCGAACAACAAAAATGTTTGAAGTCTTTGTTGCTGAAGGAGTTGCAAGATTCCGCAGAAAGATGAAAGCTTCCGCCTTCTGCCGCGGTCTGATAAACTGACAAGTGGCATTTCACTAAAGGTTAACACTTGTAGCTCATTAAGTGTTGTGTACTGGCACATACAAACCCTTTAGCAATGCTTACACTATGAAAGGGGGTTTAGTCACTCAATGTTGGATTCTTTGCCCGTGGTCTTCTCTCTCCGAGAACCGATATGCTAAATACTACCGATCCTTCCAAATTAAACTTCATATAGCCGAAGTGAAGAAGCAGGATCAATATTTATTGTATGAGCGCCTGTATTCCATGGATAATCAGATTTCCCTTCCAGGGGAATTCATATAGATTTTCTTTGGGAAATATACATTATTGCAACCGAAAATATGCTGAAATGTCAACATTCACGAGTTTGAAACACTTGAGTACCAACTTATATCACCCTTGCATTACCTGACTATTTTTGAGTTTACAGTGATGTGATATTTTGACTGACAATTACTCTATCATGCAACAACACTGTACCCAAATTAAATTGATATAATTTTTTAGTAAGCTTTTAATCGCTTGCCCTCCGGAAGATTTACCCCCCTTCATGACCAGGCCATTTTTTTGCGATGCGGCACTGTTTTAATTTAACTAACAATTGCTCGGGCGTGCGACGCTGTACCCCAAAAAAATTAATGTCCTTTTTTTCCCTATAAATAGAGATTTCTTTTGGTGGTATTTGATCACCTCTGCAGTTTTTTTTTTTGTGCTATAAACAAAAAAATAGTGACAATTTTGACAATTTCTGCTATAAAATATATCCCCAAAAAAGTTTTTTAAAAATCGAATTTCGTCATCAGTTTAGGCCAATATGTATTCTGCTACATATTTGTGGTAAAAAAAAAATCCCTATAAAAAAAATTTATTGGGGAAAAAATATTAAAAAAAAAAAAAAAAGAAAAAAATTTATAAAAATCCCTATAAGTGTATATCTATAGCATCCACAAACTATGGGATATTTTTATCCCACATAACAAGCAATTGTGCTGCAAGTTTGAAAATGATTTGTTAAGCTATTGCTAGACTTGTGAGGCTTCACAAGTTTGTTGCACAATTGCAGCAAGTCCGCATTGCATGACTCCAGATCAAATTTCTTTGCAAACATTTTGAAAGTCTGCTGCAAGTTTTGGTTCAGTCATGTTGTGCAATAGTCCTCCCACCACAGGGGTCACTGTGGCTGAATTTTCATGCTGTGAACTTGCAGAGCTCTTGCTGTAGAGTAGACTCACCACTGCAACTTTGCTCTTGCTAGAGACTTGCCACGTAAATTTTCTACAAATCGGAAAAGTGTCAACTAGAACGTGTGCTTCAAGTGCTTTTGCAAGTGTACAACTTGCCAGTGAAAATGTGCAGCAGGTTAACCATTTCCCTACCCGCCCATAGTCAAATGACGTCCACAGATGGGATCTCCCATCCTGGGTGGACGTCATATTACGTCCTGGACTTTGTGGGGGGATATCTGAATGATGCCTGCAGCTAGGAGGCATCATTCAGATATCCTTCTATTCTGCCGGCGATTCTGCGCACAATAAGAACAATCATAGCGGCAGTTCCGCCGCTTGATTGTTCTTATAGGCGGCGGGAGGGGACATCCCCCCCTCCCGCCGCCATCCGGTGCTTCTCCGGGCTCTCCCGTGCCATCGGGGGCCCGGAGAATGAATCGTCCGGCACCGGAGATGAACCATAGAGATGACTGGTGACCAGATGGTCACCAGTCATCTCTATGACCGTCGGAGGCCCGGGCGCGATGTGATGACGTCACGCCCGGGTTCTCAGATGTAAACAAAGCCGCCATTGCGGCTAGTAAACATGAGATCTGTGATTTTTTTTTCACGATCTCATGCTTTCCAGCCTGGAGGAGACTGAGATGTTGCGTCTTATTGACTCCGCATCTCTCCATAAATGTCAGGGTCACCTGTGGCCAGGTGACAGATGCACACCGTAGGGGGACAGGAGTGCACCGCGAGGTAGTGAACCCTATGGCTGGCTTCTGTGGATAGGAAACTGGGTGGTTGTGGAAAGCGGGACCAGAGGAGCACAACCGGGATCCCAACGGAAGCGAGAGCCAAGATTCCCCAGGGCGCGGAGTCTAAGACCCAGCTGGTCTTCTCCAGGGCCTCTAGTGGTGAGGATGTTACGCTGCAGGCTGGGACCAGGTCGCGGCCCCTGGAGTTTCCTAGCTCACGCCCCGTAGGATAAGGGGAAGCAGCAGCACACGATAGAGAGAACCGAATAACAAGCCGAAGGTCAGGGACCACAAGCAGACAAGGATAACGAAGAACGAGCCGAAGGTCAAGGGTCACGAGCAGACAGGGATGGTCGGGGATAAGCCAATAACGTAACAGAGAGACAGACGTAGCACACGGCAGGCAGGAACCCAAACACACAATGCCTAACAAACACGTTGATCAGCAAAGCAGGCTTGCAGTGCACAGGTTAATATAGTGTTCAGTGATAGGGCCTGGGGTGGAGTCAGGCTGGGAGGAGATTATAAAGGAAGCCAGGTGAAGGAGGTCTGGTCTCTAGATGAACACATGAGGAGGAAGGTAAGATGGCAGACAGACATTAATGCATATCCATGACAGTACCCTCCCTCTTACGAGGCCTCCCCCTTCCCCGCCTGGGCCCAGGTTTAGAGGGAAACTTCAGATGAAACTCCTTTAACAGACGAGGTGCAAAGACCTCAGATGCAGTGATCCAAGACCTCTCCTCAGGACCAAACCCTTTCCAATGAACGAGGTACTGAAGAACGCCTTTACAGAGTCGGGAGTCCAGAATTTGACTGATCTCGTACTCCTGATTATCCTCAGAGACAGGCGCCACGGTAGGAAGAGGACGAGAGAATTTATTGAGGACTAAAGGCTTTAGAAGAGCAACATGAAAGGAGTTAGTGATTTTAAGGCTCTTAGGAATCTGGAGTTTGAAACAAACCGGATTCAGTTTAGCAGTTACCGTGTATGGACCGATGAATCGTGGAGCAAACTTCAGAGAAGGAACTCGGAGCTTGATGTTCCTGGTAGAGAGCCAGACTTTGTCCCCTGGCTGAAGAGAAGGCGGTTTACGCCTGCGGCGGTCGGCAAAGCCTTTGAATTTTTCAGCAGCTGCCCGGAGGGAATCATGAACGTGACCCCAAACGGAATTGAGAGACTCCTGAACCGAAGCCAAAGCTGGAATGTCTGGAGAACAGATCATAGGAAGAGGAAGTTGAGGGTGTTTTCCATAAACTGTGAAAAAGGGTGTCTTCTGCGAACTGGTATTCACATGATTGTTATGGGAGAATTCTGCCCACGGGAGTAGAGAGGACCAATCGTCATGGTGAGAAGACACAAAGGTGCGAAGAAAGACCTCTAACTCCTGATTAACCCTCTCAGTCTGTCCATTGGATTGGGGATGGTAAGAAGAAGAAAAATCCAAGACAATATTGAGGGATTTGCAAAAGGCTCTCCAAAAACGAGACGTGAATTGGACTCCCCTGTCGGAAACAATATGAGAAGGGACCCCATGTAGGCGGAGAATTTCTCGAATGAAAATGGGAACCAAGGCAGGGGCAGAAGGAAGACCAGGAAGAGGAACAAAATGAGCCATCTTGGAGAATCGATCGATTACCACCCAAATGACTGTATTATTCTCAGACAGTGGGAGATCGGTGATAAAATCCATGGCAATATGGGCCCAGGGTTCCTTAGGAATAGGCAAGGGCATGAGGAGACCAGCAGGAGCTTGTGTGGAGGATTTGGACTGAGCACAGACATGACAAGCTTTAACGTAGTCTTTGACGTCTGAGCGGAGATTAGGCCACCAGTAGTGACGACTGATGAGTAGGAAGGATCGGAGGAATCCAGAATGCCCTGCCACCTTGGAATCATGTCCCCAACGAAGGATCTTAGCTCTTAGCTCAGTGGGGACAAAGGTCTTACCAGGCGGAATTTTAGACTTCAGGGTGGTAGAGTGGGCAACAATGCATGAGGTGGGAATGATCGGCTCAGGTTCAGGGGCGGACTCCTCGTCCAAAGTGTCAAATGACCTAGAGAGCGCATCAGCCCGACCGTTGCAGGAACCAGGTTTGTAGGTAATCGTGAAATTAAAACGGGCAAAGAAGAGACTCCACCTGGCCTGTCTAGGATTCAGACGTTTAGCATTCTGTAGATACTGTAAATTCTTGTGATCGGTAAAGATCGTTATGGAGTGAGGGGAACCCTCCAAGAGATGACGCCACTCCTCTAACGCCAATTTAATTGCGAGAAGTTCCCGATCACCGATGGCATAATTCCTCTCTGCCTGAGAAATTTTTTTGGAGAAGAACGCACATGGTTGGCGTCTCTTCTCAAAGATTTGAAGAAGCACAGCTCCCACCCCCATTGAGGAAGCGTCCACTTCAATAAAAAATGCATTCCCAGGATTTGGTCTCCTCAAGAGGGGGCCAGAAACAAAGGCCTGTTTCAGGTTGTGAAATGCAGAGACAGCTTCGGGAGGCCAGTCTCTGGCATTCACACCCTTCTTGGTCAAAGCGATAATAGGCGCGGCAATGGAAGAGTAATTCCTTATGAACTGCCTATAATAATTAGTGAAGCCAAGAAAGCGCTGTGTGGCCTTGAGGCTAGCAGGAAGAGGCCAGTTGGTGATAGCCAAGACCTTCCCAGGGTCCATACGAAGCCCCGAACATGAGACAAAGCACCCCAAAAACAGGACCTCAGAACATTCAAAGGAACATTTCTCCAGCTTGGCATAGAGATTGTTCTCTCTAAGACGTTGAAGTACAGTGCGGACATGGTTTCTGTGGACGAGCAGATTTTCAGAAAAGATCAGAATGTCATCCAGATAGATGACAACAAACTGGTACAGCAGATCTCTGAAGATTTCATTGACAAAGTTTTGAAACACGGCTGGAGCATTACACAGACCAAAAGGCATCACCAGATATTCGTAATGCCCGTCTCTAGTGTTAAATGCAGTCTTCCATTCGTCACCCTCCCGTATTCGAATGAGATTGTACGCGCCTCTGAGATCCAACTTGGTGAAAATGGAGGCACCCTTCAACCTATCGAATAGCTCAGATATTAAGGGTAAGGGGTATCGATTTTTAATAGTAACCGCATTTAAACCCCGATAATCGATGCAGGGTCTTAAGGTACCATCCTTTTTGGCAACAAAAAAGAACCCTGCCCCTGCAGGCGATGAGGATTTCCGGATGAACCCTCTCTCCAGATTCTCTGCTACATACTCCGACATGGCCTGGGTCTCTGGGATGGACAGAGGGTAGGTACGACCCCTGGGTAGAGTTGCTCCGGGGACAAGATCAATAGCACAGTCAAAAGACCTGTGGGGAGGAAGCACCTCAGCTGATTTTTTACAGAACACATCCCGGTAATCGCTGTATGCGGCGGGAAGATCAGAAGAAACAGAAGTGGCAGCAACCGGAAGACTCTCCTTGGGGGTCACCTTGAGAAGACACGACGAGAAACATGAGGAACCCCAGGCCAGGATCTGCCCAGAGACCCAGTCCACATGTGGAGAGTGGAGCTGTAGCCAAGGGAGGCCCAATACAACTGGGGTAGAGGCCTTGGGTAGAATAAGAAAGGATATCCACTCCTGGTGGAGAATCCCTACCGACATCCTAATGGGTAGCGTCTGGAAGCGAATAGGGCCCCCTGGGAGAACAGTGCCATCAATTGCCGAGACTACCAATGGGGTAGTGAGAGGTGAAAGGGTAAGCTTCATAGAAGAAGCAGTTCTCCAATCCATGAAATTGCCGGCAGCCCCGGAATCCAGGTATGCAAGGGTTGACTGAGGAGAAGTGCCTACATGAAGGGACACCGGCAAGAGCAGGCGAGAAGGTGATGTTTCTGGGTCCAATACTCCACCTTCCAAATGTATTAGACCCGAGCGTTTCCCGGACGAAGCGAGCAGGAGTCACGAAAATGACCCTTGCCCCCACAATAGAGGCACAAGCCCAGAGTTCTGCGCCTAGCACGTTCTTCGGGGGTTAGTCTGGTCCGGCCCAGCTGCATAGGTTCTTCAGCAGGAAGAGGATGCTCCACGGAATGAAGGGAGGGGAGCTCAGACTGGCTAGGACCCAGAGAGTGCTGGCGTCTTTTTTCTAAGGACCTCTCTTGAAAACGAACGTCGATCTGGTTGCATAATGAAATTACATCGTCCAGACCGACGGGAATGGCTCTTCCCGCTAATTCGTCTTTCACTCGGTCAGAGAGGCCATGTAAAAAGGTAGCGACCAGGGCCTCATTATTCCAGCTCAATTCAGCTGTGTGGATACGGAACTGAAGAGCATATTGCCCCACTGAACTAGATTCTTGGCGAAGACGTAAGACAGCACTAGCCGCTGAAGAAGCCCGAGCCGGCTCTTCGAAGATATTACGAAAGAGCTTCAAGAATTCGGACAGACTGGAAACCACCGGATCGTTCCTCTCCCACAGGGGGGCAGCCCAGGCCAAAGCTTCACCGGAGAGGAGGGAAATGATATAGGCTACCTTAGCCCGGTCAGATAGGAAGCTTTGAGGCTGAAGCTCAAAATGAATAGTGCATTGGCTGAGAAACCCCCTGCAGGCCTTGGAGTCCCCAGAGAAACGGAACGGAGCTGGCAATCTTAGTGAGTGTGAGGCTGCGACTGGTGCGATAGGTACAGCCGCTGGTTGTACTTGGGGTTGCGGATTCGGGGTTCCCAAGGAGACCTGAAGCTGCTCGAATCGAGAAGCCAGATCCTGGAGGAATCGCATCACCTGGGTCTGATTTGATTCCTGGGTCTCAAGTCTGCGAACTATGCCCTGCAATGGATCATCCGCGGGAAGCGGGATGTCAGCCGGGTTCATGGCTGATCAAACTGTCAGGGTCACCTGTGGCCAGGTGACAGATGCACACCGTAGGGGGACAGGAGTGCACCGCGAGGTAGTGAACCCTATGGCTGGCTTCTGTGGATAGGAAACTGGGTGGTTGTGGAAAGCGGGACCAGAGGAGCACAACCGGGATCCCAACGGAAGCGAGAGCCAAGATTCCCCAGGGCGCGGAGTCTAAGACCCAGCTGGTCTTCTCCAGGGCCTCTAGTGGTGAGGATGTTACGCTGCAGGCTGGGACCAGGTCGCGGCCCCTGGAGTTTCCTAGCTCACGCCCCGTAGGATAAGGGGAAGCAGCAGCACACGATAGAGAGAACCGAATAACAAGCCGAAGGTCAGGGACCACAAGCAGACAAGGATAACGAAGAACGAGCCGAAGGTCAAGGGTCACGAGCAGACAGGGATGGTCGGGGATAAGCCAATAACGTAACAGAGAGACAGACGTAGCACACGGCAGGCAGGAACCCAAACACACAATGCCTAACAAACACGTTGATCAGCAAAGCAGGCTTGCAGTGCACAGGTTAATATAGTGTTCAGTGATAGGGCCTGGGGTGGAGTCAGGCTGGGAGGAGATTATAAAGGAAGCCAGGTGAAGGAGGTCTGGTCTCTAGATGAACACATGAGGAGGAAGGTAAGATGGCAGACAGACATTAATGCATATCCATGACAATAAAGAGGACCTGTCACACACCATTCCTATTACAAGGGATGTTTACATTCCTTGTAATAGGAATAAATGTGATAAAAAATAAATAAAAAAAATGTAAAAAAAGTGTAAAAATAAAAAAAATGAAGTAAAAAAAAAAAAATTTTAAAACGCCCCTGTCCCCGGTAGCTTGCAATCAGAAGCGAACGCGCACGTAAACAAAACACATATGTGAGGTATCGCCGCGTGCGTTAGAGCGCGTGCAACAATTCTAGCACTGGACTTCCTCTGTAACTCTAACCTGGTAACCTGTAAAAAATTTCAAAGCGTCGCCGATGGAGATTTTTAAGTACCGAAGTTTGGCGCCATTCCATGAGTGTGTGCAATTTTAAAGCGTGACATGTTAGGTATCTATTTACTCGACGTGACATCATCTTTCATATTTTACAAAACAATTGGGCTAACTTTACTGTTTTGTTATTTTTTAATTCATGAAACCGTTTATTTCCCCAAAAAAAAGACGTTTGAAAAATTATTGCGCAAATACCGTGCAAGAAAAAAAGTTGCAATGACCGTCATTTTATTCCCTAGGGTGTCTGCTAAAAAAACATATATAATGTTTGGGGGTTCTGAGTAATTTTCTAGCAAAAGAATGATGATTTGTACATGTAGCAGAGAAGTGCCAGAATAGGCCCAGTATTGAGGTGGTATAAAAAGCCCGGTGTTGAAGTGGTCAATAGACTTACAATTCAACACTGCCAAAAATTTGTGGCAAATCATCCTCGCTATCTGGGATGGAATTTAATATTTTTTTTTTTTTACTAGTAATGGTGGTGATCAGCAACTTATAGCGGGACTGCGACATTGTGGTGGACAAATCGGACACTAAGTGACACTTTTGAGGACCAGTGACACCAATACAGTGATCAGTGCTAAAAAAAATGCACTGTCCCTGTACTAATGACACTGGCAGGGAAGGGGTTAACATCAGGGGCAATCAAAGGGTTAAATGTGTTCCTGGGGGGTGCTTTCTAACTGTGTGGGGGATGTGCTTTAACTGTGGGAAGACAGAGATCCGTGTTCCTGCTTAGCAGAAACACAAGGTCTCTGTCTACCCTACTGACAGAATGGCTATCTGCCTTGTTTACATATGCAGACTGCCGTTCTGCCTCTGTCGGGAATGATCAGCGGATCCTGGATGACATAGGGTCCGCCGGACGCGCTTATTGGCTCCCGCTGCGTCCAATCACAGTGGGTCGCGGGCAGGGTGTGTGCGCCGCAGATCCGGAATTGCAAAATCACGTACCTGTAAGTGATTTTGCACAGAGGAGCCGCCACCCATAGTAAATGTACATGGAGCGGTCTGCAAGAGGTTAATGAGCACTATTGTTTTTTCTTTTTACTATTTACAGGGGCTAGGAGCGTCGACGAGGCCCCTAAGAAGAGGAAGATCGGCACTACTCTGTGCAAACCACTGCACAGAGCAGGTAAGTTGTTTTTTTTTTTTGTTTTTTTTAAAAGAGACTTTAATATCACTTTATTGTACAGGTCACATACTGTGGGAGGATGGAGATGAAGAGGTTAGTGCCCAGGATAGGGTAGGTAAAGAGTTTAAGAGGTATTAACCCTCCTAAAAAATAATACATTGCAGATTACCAATCTTTAGATGTGATGTATATATATACATTTTCTTTGTTTAAAGTGGAAGTAAACCCTCCTATCATTTTCAGGCAAGGAAGCTGCCATCTTGGCCTCTGTTTAATCTTCAACTGCCATGATGCTGCACATGTGATCAGTTATGACACAAGCCATTGGATGGTTTGACAGTTTGGTTGAGAGCACAACCAATGTGACAGTTGGCATTCCCGGCATGCCGGGAATGTAACTGCTTTTTGAAACTGTTAAATCGATGGGTTTACTTCCACTTTAAGGCTTTTTTTAATTTCACCTGGTGCTCTGGCCTGTAACACACTTCCTTTTATACTCTGGATGGAGAAGCAATGGACTCTTAGACAGCAGCATTTTCAGTCGAGAGAGAGAGAGTAGTGTTAAGCCTAGTACACACTATTATTATTCTTTTTATTCAACCTAGCAGGGCTGAACGAAAAAAAATCCTGCTTCAGGGAAGCCGCTGTACTAACTACCCGATGTTAGTAAAGCGATCTCCCCTGCTGTGCTATGGCCCCCCGTCAGAACACTCCGGTCAGTACTCTCAGCCATTGGCTGATAGCGCTGATCAGGAGTCAATCAGCAGACCTTCTATGGTCATACCCCAACCGGCTGCAGTGCACAAGGGCCAAATATTGGTCGTTTTATGTTGAACCGGCCGATGCCGCCCGACTTTTGGCCCATTCGGCTTTAGATGCACTGGCAGATTTACAGTGCATTTGAAAAAGTACTCATACCCCTTGCCATTTTCCACATTTTGTCATGTTACAACCAAAAACTTAAATGTATTGGGATTTTATGTGATAAACCAACAGAAAAGACTTGAGACTGAGGCAGAGGTTCACCCTCCATCAGGACAACGACCCTAAACATACAGCCAGAGCTACAATGGAATGGTTTAGATCAAAGCATATTCATGTGTTAGAATGGCCCAGTCAAAGTCCAGACCTAAATCCAATTGAGAATCTGTGGCAAGACTTGAAATTTGCTGTTCACAGACAATCTCCATCCAATCTGACAGAGCTTGAGCTATTTTGCAAAGAAGAATGGGCAACAATTTCACTCTCTAGATGTGCAAAGGTGGTAGAGACATCCCCAAAAAGACTTGCAGCTGTAATTCCAGCGAAAGGTGGTTCTACAAAGTATTGACTCCATTAATCATTTTCCTTCCACTTCACAATTATGTGCCACTCTGTGTTTGTCTATCACATTAAATCCAAATAAAATACATTTATGTTTTTGGTTGTAATTGAATATTTCAAGGGGTATGAATACCTTTTCAAGGCACTGTATGTGTGTGTGTGTGTGTATATATATGTGTATATATATATATATATATATATATATATAAAAATACATATACATATACACACACATAAATATATATATATATATATATATATATATATATATATATATATATTTATATTTATTTATATATATATATTTTTAAATCAGCACCAGGGACAATACTTAAATGGAATGAGAAGTGACCCTTGTGCTGGTGGCTGCTGTGTTTGTTATAATCTTAAGTCCTCTTGTTGCACAGAGCAATGCCGATCCTCCTCTTCTTAAGTCCCTCGTCGGCGCTCCTGGCCCCTATAAATAGTAAAAAAAAAACTGTGCCTATTAAAGAGGAAGTAAACCCTGAAAAAAAAAAACCCTGCAAAAGAAAGCCATAATGAGCTAGTATGCATAGCATACTAGCTCATTATGAATGACTTACCTGAGATCGAAGCCCCCGCAGTGGTCCTCGTCACCTCCGCCGCCATCTTGCCTCGATGTCCCGTCATGGATGTCAATGTATCGCCGCTCCGGCGCTGTGATTGGCCGGAGCGGCGATGACGTCACACGTATGTGCGCTCGGGTCGGCAAGAGCCCATTCAGAAAACCAGCAATGAAGCCGGCCCGCTAGTGCGCATGCTTGTGACGTCATCGGGGCATCGATATATAGTAAATATCTCCTTAACCATGTAGGTTAAGGAGATATTTCTTGCACATACAGGTAAGCCTTAATTTAGGCTTATCTGTAGGTGCAAGTTGTCTAAGTGGGTTTACAACCACTTTAACCTCTTGTCAACCGCCCCATGTACATTTACTGTGGGCGGCGGCTCCTCTGCGCAAAATCACGTACAGGTATGTGATTTTGCAATTCCAGGTCCGCGGTGCACACTCGCCCTGACCGTGACCCACTGTGATTGGACGTGGCGGGAGCCTATAAGCACGTCCGGCGGACCCGATGTTATCCGGAACCCGCCTATGTAAACAAGGCAGATCGTCATTCTGTTAGTATTGAAGACAGAGACCCTGTGTTTCTGCTAAGCAGAAACACGGACCTCTGTCTTCCCACAGTTAAGGCACATCCCCCACACAGTTAGAAAGCACCCCCTGCTCCATTCATAAAAGCTGTACAGTGGAACCTTGGATTGCGAGTAACGCAGTTAACAAGAGTTTTGCAATACGAGCACTGTATTTTTAAAAATCCTGACTCTGTTTGCGAGTGTTGTCTCGTAAAACAAGCAGGATTCAAGCCAAAGCAGTGTGCAGTACCGCGTTTGGCCTGAGGTAGGGGGGGCGCCGGAGTCGTGCAGATCCGAGCGGAGCCGAGTGGAGCCGATCGGAGCCGGTCGAAACCATTCAGAAATGCTCGGAGCACCTCGGAAATACTCCGTTCCCGAGCCTTTCCGAGGTTTTCCAAGTTCAGCCGAGCTGTCCTCGGGCCTTTCCGGGTGTTTCCGAGGCTCTCCAGCGCCCCCCACCTCTGGCCACATGCGGTATTACATGCCATTGAAGTCGGAACAAATTATTTTCGTTTCCATTTACTTTTATGGGGAAACTCGCTTTGATATGCGAGTACTTTGGATTACGAGCATTCTCCTGGAACGGATTATGCTCGTAATCCGAGGTTCCACTGTAATATCACTCCCCGTAATGAAAAGTGTTCTATAAATTTAGGACAGGTGGATGAATGAAAGGTCTGCCTCCTCCATTCATGGAGCACTTTTCATTGTGGGAAGGAATAATAGATATACTGTAAATATTAAATGTTAAAGAAGCTGCATACTTATGCCCCTTTCACACTGGGGCGTTTTTCATGCGGTTTAGCGCTAATATTAGCGCTATTATACCACATGAAAAATTTGTGCCTGTAGCCTTCAATGTGAAAGCCCGAAGGCTTTCACACTAAAGCGGTGCGCTAGCAGGACCACTCCAAAAGTCCTGCTAGCCGCTTCTTTACAGCGGTGAAGGAGCGGTGTGTTCACCGCTCCTTTACCGCGGCTGCCCATTGAAATCAATGGGACACCGCGGTAATACCGACCGCAAACCGCGGCAATAGCCGTGGTTTGCGGGCGGTATTAACCCTTTTTCGGCCGCTAGCGGGGGTTAAATTCACCCCCCTAGCGGCCGCATACCGCGGTAAGAACGACGGTATAGCAGCGCTGAAAATCGCGCTGCTATACCGCCACCGCACCTGCCCGCCCCAGTGTGAAAGGGGCCTTAGGGTTACACATTATGCCAACAATCTGTCCACACAATCTGTGTACAATCAACTTCAGATCTACCAAAACTATGTAATATGAAGACCTACCGCATCTATCTAATCAATCCGTATGCATTCAGGCAGGCCCTTGCACTACGTTTGTTGGTAGACCTAAAGGAGATTGTACGTATTGCCAACTTAAAGTGATTCAATCAGCTGCTGAATGTTTAGAAACCTGAGGTTTTATAATCACTTTAATAGCTGTACTTTCGTTTTTTGTTTGTAACTTCAAACTCTGTGAAAGAAAGCTATTAGTTGCTGTATCTATTATTTTTACATCAGTCTCTGTCTGGATTCTAGTAGCAAAAAAAAAAAAGTGAAAAAAAGGAATGAATCACTAAGGATGTCACAAAGATTTGTATTGTTTGGAAGAAGAGACATCTTCTGCTGGCACGGACTGCCATAACTGCAAAATCTTTATATCGTGCAATAAAGACCCATTTATAAAAGGTGGGGTAATTGTTCTTTTTTATTTATTTATTTTTTCTGGGGGTTGCGGGGGTGGGGTTGGGGGTGTCTGGTGCGGTGGGTATCATGGGTATCCTTTTACCCCTTGTGTGTTTCCTATTGTAGACCTGTCAAAAAGCTGGGTAATTCAAATTAAACCTGGCCATACACTGATCAAAATTCGGATGGTTCACAAGGAAATGGAAGAATTTTGATCAGTGTATGGCCAGCTACAGTACATGACTAAGAAATAAGAAATTAAACCAGCTTGCAAAACCTGTAAAGTTTTCAAGCATATAGTGGAAGCAGCGACTCTCCTGTGTAACCATAATACAGTGAACAAAGATAAAAAATATATAAAGTATCGCTACCTGAAAGCATGCATAAATCAAAAAATGCTCTAATCAACCCCAAAATAGTGAAACATATGTGAGTTATGTGAAAGATAACCAAATAAATCGTGAATGGCTAAATATTAAATACTGAAAAACCTGTGAACATAAAATAAATAAAAATGTATAATGTCCAAACAAAAATGAAGTCCATCCATATGCATAAAACGGAATTAATGACTATCCACCCGTGCAAGCTTAAAGTCCATTTGTGAATAAGGGCTCATCAAACTCTGGTGACAAAAAGCTAGTGTGAAGCTAGTGTGAAGTCCACCACCAATGGAGAGAATCACTGCTTACCAGAGAACCGTGATCCCCCGTGACAGAGGATCAGGGAAAGCGTGTAATTAACACAGCCTGTGTTCCAAGTGCCTCAAACCTGCTTCATCGCTGATCAGATCCCGCCTGGGTATGTGAGCAGTATCAAGAGGTGACATCAGCACGTCGCTCAGCTCTGCCCTACGCGTTTCCAGGGGCACGGGCATTTCCAGTGAATTACGTCTTCCAGGGGCACGGGCGGCGCGCTGCGTCACCTCCCTTTATACACTAATGACCTGACCAAGCCTCGTTCTGAGTTGCAGTCTGCCAACGGACCCACGCAATGCCATGAGTGATCTCCCGCGAGAATTGGCCAGTGGTAATAACAATACCTAAACTAGTAAAATTACTAAATAAAAAAGGACTGTCTGCTGAACGGCACAAACAAAGAGGGGGTATCCCCGAAGTTGCCACGTACCTCCCTAAGTGGCCAAACCATCCGGATTAGACACAAAAAGGAGATGGAGATATTTGGCATAATTAAGTTTCCAAACAAAACACCAGAAGTATGTCCAATTGACCACAGGGGTGTCACAACGACAAAGCGGGGCGACCCCTATTGGACAAGGCATACATAACACCATGTTGCTTGGGAAACAGGTATATAGGGGCTACAAAAAAGTAAAAAGGCAAAATACAGAAATACAGCCGGCTGCCGCTGCTCAAAGGAAAAACTGCTGACGAGCACCGCAGCAATCTAGGCCGGCACAAAATGTGGGTCCCCACAAAACCCACGCTGCCGTACATAAATTGTGTCCCTAACTGTGTCACTCACAGGTGACAAAGCCAGAACTGCTGGCAGTGGCACCCAATGGCATTACACTAACATAAAAAAAAAAAAAAATTATGAATTAAAAATGGGATAAAGATCATTTTAACTAAAAATCCACATACGCCAAAGTCAGTCCCACGACTGGCCTAAAACGAGAGTGGGTAAACAAAGTACTAAGCATTGTACTCAAACAAGACCAGCACATTGTAAATAATTATAAAATATGTCGATCTATAAAGAAAAAAGATCTCCGCTAGTCACAAATAACCGGAAGGGGATCAAAAACTGAATTAGTGTCACTCTCATTAATAAATGAAGTGACACCTAGCGGACAAACTATATAAGGCACCCAATGGTTATGCCAAGATCACATATGGATTAAAAATTCAAAAACAATAAGACCATTTATCTCTAATTACACTGAAAATGTATGGGCTGAGGGCTGGGGCTGAGGCAGATTAAAAATTAATGTGATTATAAAAAGAAAAATTTGCGCTAGGTGCAAAATAATGTGAAGTAATAAATAAATGAATAAGTCCCTTAAGGAAACCTGCTGCTAACACCAAAAAAAACCTTGATATAAGGTACAAACAAAAATGGATATACAAAATAGTGTAGCGCTGGAAAAAAAACTGTGTATGTCTATACAGTGAATTAAATAAGTGAAAAAAGTATCAAAAACACAAGTAAACAGCACAAATAAAGTTCATAAATGCACGTGAAGAGCGAATAATTGAATGTGTAGTGGGTCTTCCCTCTAATTGGATGATGAAAGTTCCACAGAGAAAATATCCAATAAAACTGGTAGATATTATTCCAACAATAAGTGAAGATCCCGCCACCAAAGTGAGAAATGAAGGCTTACCAAACAGCCTGTGACCGCCCTTCTCAGGGGGGTCAAAACAAGCTTAGCAGAGCGATGTTCACTCCATGGGAGGCAGGAAGACTGCAGTAGGAACACTCCATTCACAGTAGGCGAGTCTCCAGAGACGTGTCTGCACAGCTGATCCAATTCAGAAATGGGAAACACTCTTGATGAATCAGAGTGAATAATCCTCAGCAGATGAAACGAAATCCAAAAAAGGAAAAAGAACTTTCCATAGTGCAGAGTTCATCAAGGAAGTTTTAATTCGATTTAAAAAAATGTACAAGAGAAAGTACAGTTCTCCTATATGCATAAAATAATAAAAGAGAAAATCCTTGCAAGGAAGTAAATTGCTCCGAGTTTCTGTCAAAGACCATTCGCGCGTGTGCAGTGCATGTGCGTGTCGCCCTACGCCGTTTCGTCACATCTGACAAAAAAAGTCCCCTTCATTCATTACACCCAAAAAGGGAAAAAAAAGGAAATGAAACCATGGTTATCGAAAAATGTAACAGTCCCCAGCGAATGGAGGCCCAGGACCCGAGGCTGATGGTCGGTCCTAAGTCAAAATAATTAAATCAATAAACAATACTGAACTCCCTCAGTACACATGGCTAATACTATGACCTGATGTAAAACACAGTCGCAAAAGTCAGACAATAACACCTATATCTCAGGATTGGTACAAAGTTGGTACAAAAAAACAATCATTTACACTGTTTAAACCTCCCAAAAACAAAAAGTTAACCCCTATTAACCGTGATAGTCACCTTACGAATTGTTTATAAAGGCATTTACATCCGTGCCGACGTTGAGGCCAAAAGGGACATAAGTCTTTAATCTATAAATCCAGGCAATTTCTTGTTTAGAAATTTCTTTAACCATTGAGCTACCTCTCCAATGGGGCCTATATTTATCTATCCCAATAAACAGTGTATTAGAGGGATCTCTATTATGGGCCTGGTCATAGTGTCTAGAGACTGAATGCTTATCAAAACCTCTCCTGATGTTGCCTATGTGCTCATTCAGTCTAACCCAAAGATCCCTTTTGGTCCTCCCCACATATTGTAGTCCGCATGGACACTGTATGAGGTAGACCACGCCCTCAGTTGAGCAGGTGATAAATGGTTCTACCTCATAAGACCGCAAAGTACTCGTAGATACGAAGTTACAGATTTTTTGGTCCTTACATTTGTTGAGGACACAGACCTGGCAGTTCTTACATCTATAATAACCTGTCAGGTTCTGAAAGAAACATCTGTTTTTGTTTGGGGGGTCTTGGACACTGGGTGCAATCCTATTGTTCAAAGAGGATCCCCCCTTGAACACTATCTGAGGTTTGTTTGGCAGTATTGTAGCCAGAACTTGATCGCTGCCTAGTACATGCCAGTGTTTTTTAATCAACCTCTTAATACTCTGATGTTGTACTAAAAAACGTAGTGACAAATGGTAAAGAGAACTTAGTATCAACCGTGCCCTGTTGTCTATCAACCAAAAGTGACATCCTGTCTCTCTCCTGAGTAGTTTTCACTGCCCGGGATAATAGTGTTTGATCATAACCCTTTTCTGTGAATCTACTTAAGAGCACAGATGCCTGGTTGTCAAAGACCTCCACTTCGGTACAATTGTGCCGAAGGCGTGTGAACTGGCCTTGTGGGACCGCCCTTAGCCACGGTGCATAATAACAACTGTCTAAGGGGATATATGAGTTTCTGTCCGTTAACTTAAAAAAGGTCGACGTGACAAACTTCTCTTCCTTCCTTGCTTCTCTTCCTTCACCATAATTTTCAAATCAAGGAAATTAATTTCCTTCAAACTGGCTTCAAAATTAAGTTTATTGCCCCTGTTATTGTCATTAAGAAATGACATAAAACTCTGAAGGTCAGATTCACAGCCATCCCATAGGAGGAGGACGTTGTCGATATACCTGGCCCATAAGACCACTTATTTTTATTTAGTAATTTTACTAGTTTAGGTATTGTTATTACCACTGGCCAATTCTCGCGGGATCTCACTCACGGCATTGCGTGGGTCAGAACGAGGCTTGGTCAGGTAATTAGTGTATAAAGGGAGGTGACGCAGCGCGCCGCCCGTGCCCCTGGAAGACGTAATTCTCTTACAAAATGCGTAGGGCGGAGCTGAGCGACGTGCTGACGACACCTCTCGATACTGCTCGCATACCCAGACGGACGGGTCTGTCCGATTGTGCATCGGCCGGCACATCGGACTTAAGGCTTTCATATTTAAGTTTATTTGCCACGCTATCTGCCTATGAGTCTGAAATGTCCATAGAGGGATCCAATCAGCGGTGAATGTCAATTACACGCTTTCCCTGATCCTCTGTCGCGGGGGTTCACGGTTCTCTGGTAAGCAGTGATTCTCTCCATTGGTGGTGGACTTCACACTAGCTTTTTGTCACCAGAGTTTGATAAGCCCTTATTCACAATTGGACTTTAAGAAGCTTGCACGGGTGGATAGTCATTAATTACATTTTATGCATATGGATGGACTTCATTTTTCATTTTTGTTTGGACATTTCATTTTTATTTATTTTATGTTTACAGGTTTTTCAGTATTGAATATTTAGCCATTTATGATTTATTTGGTTATTTTTCACATAACTCACATATGTTTCACTATTTTGGGGTTGATTAGAGCATTTTTTGATTCATGCATGCTTTCAGGTAGCGCGACTTTATATATTTTTTATTTACAGTACATGACTGCACTGACCAAAGAGCACAAAATATCGCAAGCATTATGATGGATACTCACTCCAGGGCTGTGTGTTGTGGTATTGTATGGTAGTACAAACCGCTACACTGGCACCACGGGACATCACATATTTGGAGTTAGTTCACCTTTTCCTTTTTTTGTGAAAAGGTGAACTTACCCTGTAAGGAAAAGGGTCTTTCTTTTGAGGTCAATGAGGTCCCCATTTTGAACATAAAGGACAACTGGTTCACAAGAGGGAAGAAATAGGCCAACTACATCAAACTGGAACAACCATCATTGAACATTGGTGGGGGCCTTCAACATCATCTGTCTTTCACATACAATATAATGCCATTTTAATATCTCTAACCTGGCATTTTGACATTTCCCATCTTCCGCCTTGTAAATTGAAGAATTAATGCCTACAGTATGACGCCTTCCTGACACTAAGCATAGGATTATGTAATTAGAACACAGTGGTTCCACAACTCATGTCTCCTGTCCTGTTCTTGGACAATAGCATTTTCCTTCCCATGGTGATTGGATCAAGGTGTTGGTGCTACCTGTGTGGATATAAATGTTGGGGTATGTTTTGGATGCTCATTAGAACTGAAGAAGCGGCTTGGATAACTTTTGGAAATGTCCTCAACATTGCAGAACAAGTTCAGTTGACTAACAACAACTAGATATACCGAGAACCTTCACAGACGTATCATTAAAGTGTATATTAACCCAGGAACAAATATTGTATGCATTCGGAATGATTTACTAAAGGCAAATAGACTGTCCATTTTACAAGTGAAGTTGCAGTTTGTAAGGGAATTTTCCCCAGAGCTTAGTGATTTAGATTGTATTTACCTGTGATTGGGTATTTTCCAAAGAGAAGGTTTATCTCATTCACTAAGTTTGGGGGAAAATTCCCCAAAGTACAACTTCCCTTGCAAAGTGAACAGTCTATTTGCCTTTAGTAAATCAGCCTCATTGCATCTGATCAATCCTTAGATGTGATGTCTACATCAGTGTTTTTTGGGGTATTTATTCCTTTATTTTTACTTGGTGATCCTGTAGCTCTCCTGCCCTAGGCTGACAACGCTCACCCACTATACCATTTCTATAGAGAAATGGTGTTGTCACCCTTGCACAGGAAGCATGTTGGGACTACAGAGCACCCCCTCTCTCCTCCTCAGTAACATGGGTGAGGTGTTCTGTAGCTGGCAGAACTAGGAAGCCCTGAAAATACTGCAGAGTGCAGAAGAGGTAAAAAGCCTGTTCGTGAAATGAATTGCAGAAGTGCCCATTGTTTTGTGTTTGAAATTTTTTGGTTTACTTTGTGTTGCCTTTGACAAACATCAGATTGCTCTATTTCACTAAACATATGCACATCTTTCTCATGTTCCTCAGTTTACGGTGATACACAAATGCCTGTGGGTAAAATTTTTACCGTAAAAATCCCATTAGCATAACTAGTCATATTTCAGATCAAAACTCAAATCAAAAATTGCATTCAAGGGATGTGGGGTTATCACAAATGAGTGCCTGATCTCACAAATGCGTTTCTGGAAGAATGGTCAAACATTCCCATAGACACTCCTAAACCTTGTGGACAGCCTTCCCAGAAGAATTTAAGCTGTTATAGCTGCAAATGGTGGGTCAACTCAATATTGAACCTTACGGACTAAGACTGGGATGTCATTGAAGTTCATGTGCATGTAAAGGCAGGTGTCCCAATACTTTTGCTAATATAGTGTATGTCCACTGTAAAACCTCACTGAAACGCACATGAAAACTGATGTGAAACTGATGTCTCTGCAAGTGAAATATAAGGAAAGAAAAAGCTTGGGACTTTAAATGAGGCATATGACAGACCATATATGTAAAAAAGTATAAAAGTATTTATTGATACTGAGTATATTTGTACATGATACATACTTGCAGAGTAAAATTGTATACATAACATAGATACATTAAATATATGTTAAAACATATATTGCATTGGTGTCGAGACACAAGCTGGTAGCTAGTATGAGGTAATCCATGTAGTGGGTATAAAAGTAAAAACATAAGGATATGAAGAGAAACATGATATTTTTAAGGTCATGACTGCATTTGAATGAAGCCCGATGCGTTTCATGGTATAAAACCACTCTTCAGGGGCGAATGCGTCAATCTGTCTATAAAAAGACAAAAAGATAAAATGAAAAACACGAGAAAGTAATATCTGCATATATAGGTATATGGTGAGTGGAATTGGAATATTGAATCCCGCATGACTTACATGGAGCCAGTAAACAGGGCATATGTTGTGGTCCAGCCAGGGTGCCGTATGATAGCCTGTCCCGGGAGCTGAGGCGGGCAAGCTGCAGAGGGCGCACAAGCGCACACAGATCCCAATAAATTAAAACCTCTGTGAATATTGAGTAAAGGTGCATGACTCCAGAGTCTGTAAAAAAATATGTATGCAGTGTGAGAATCTCACATGTAGTGTAGAAATATAAAGAATGGAGATGAGCACCTGACACCAAAGAGGTGGTGAAGATTATGTGTGCAGGAGTGTAGGATGTGGAGGTGAGAGAGATGGGGGACTAGCAGGGTAGTGAGGATAGGGCTATGGCAGCAGGGGTGCAAAGGTAAAGGGTGCCCCATGTTAAATAACCATGGGGACAAAGAAATGTGAGAGAGGTAATAGGTATACCAACCGCTGTGACTAAACCAACAAACATTACCTTGTAGTGATGGTTGAATGAATGTGAGGGGTATCCATAAAGTGATGTGCAGCCTACGAGGGTGTGCAGGTGAATGGATGTAACCATGAGATCTATTTGTGTGCGCGTGCGCCCAATGCGCTCACAGCCCAACCAATGTCAGGTGGGCATGACGAAGGGGGAGGGGCAGCCACATGTCGGCGGTAAATTACCACCCACAAGTGGCGCCAAAACATCTCCCACATGGGTCAGCCAAGATGGATTGGACGCACATATGGTGGCGCCAAAGAATGACGTCACATATGAGCGTCAGGGCGTGACATCGATGTGCGTCCCATCCATCTTGGCTGACCCATGTGGGAGATGTTTTGGCGCCACGTGTGGGGGGTAATTTACCGCCGACATGTGGCTGCCCCTCCCCCTTCGTCATGCCCACGTGACGTTGGTTGGGCTGTGCGCGCATTGGGCACACGCGCACACAAATAGATCTCATGGTTACATCCATTCACCTGCACACCCTCGTAGGCTGCACATCACTTTATGGATACCCCTCACATTCATTCAACCATCACTACAAGGTAATGTTTGTTGGTTTAGTCACAGCGGTTGGTATACCTATTACCTCTCTCACATTTCTTTGTCCCCACGGTTATTTAACATGGGGCACCCTTTACCTTTGCACCCCTGCTGCCATAGCCCTATCCTCACTACCCTGCTAGTCCCCCATCTCTCTCACCTCCACATCCTACACTCCTGCACACATAATCTTCACCACCTCTTATGTGTCAGGTGCTCATCTCCATTCTTTATATTTCTACGCTAGTACGCTACATGTGAGATTCTCACACTGCATACATATTTTTTTACAGACTCTGAAGTCATGCACCTTTACTCAATATTCACAGAGGTTTTCATTTATTGGGATCTGTGTGCGCTTGTGCGCCCTCTGCAGCTTGCCCGCCTCAGCTCCCGGGACAGGCTATCATACGGCACCCTGGCTGGACCACAACATATGCCCTGTTTACTGGCTCCATGTAAGTCATGCAGGATTCAATATTCCAATTCCGCTCACCATATACCTATATATGCAGATATTACTTTCTCGTGTTTTTTATTTTATCTTTTTGTCTTTTATAGACAGATTGACGCATTCGCCCCTGAAGAGTGGTTTTATACCATGAAACGCGTCGGGCTTCATTCAAATGCAGTCATGACCTTAAAAAATATCATGTTTCTCTTCATATCCTTATGTTTTTACTTTTATACCCACTACATGGATTACCTCATACTAGCTACCAGCTTGTGTCTCGACACCAATGCAATATATGTTTTAACATATATTTAATGTATCTATGTTATGTATACAATTTTACTCTGCATGTATGTATCATGTACAAATATACTCCGTGTCAATAAATACTTTTATACTTTTTTACATATATGGTCTGTCATATGCCTCATTTAAAGTCCCGAGCTTTTTCTTTCCTTATATAACCCAATTAGGGATGGAGACACGTCTTTTGTGTCTCATTTAAAGTCCCACCCATAGTTTTTGTTTTTCTGCAAGTGAAATATGTGCTTTCCCAACAGTATTCATGCATGTATGGTGTGAACGGGCCCCCAAAAAAAACCTGTCACACGACACTAAAAATAGGTACAGGCAGTCTCCAGGTTACAAACAAGATAGGGTCTGTAGGTTTGTTCTTAAGTTGAATTTGTATGTAAGTCAGAACAGGTAAAAAAATTTAAGTGTAGCTCCAGCCAATAATTTATTTTTTAAGCCTTTTGGATAGCATAAGGAAGGGTTAACACCCATGTAACATTTGTTTTGCTATGTCCCTGTTCAGAAGATTTCACCTCACTTTCTGTGCCTATGACAATTGTATTTTGAAAATTTTGGGTTGTCGTGGAAACAAGTATTGGTGATAAACCATCAGTGGAGACACTTTTTTCCCATGATAACTCTTACAGGAGTGAATTTCCCTTTCTAGGGGTAAATTTCCTTTCCCTTCCTGTTGTCTCCCTTCGTTTGTAGGTAGGAGTCTTTTGTAAGTCAGATGTTTGTAACCCTGGGACCGCCTGTATTGGTAATTGGTATCGGCAAGTACTTGAGAAAAAGTATCGTACTCGGTCTTAAAAAACTGGTATCGGTCCATCCCTAATTTTTAGGGTTCTCCAATCTGCTTTTTTGGTCTGACCCCTTGGACCTTTGAGGGCCACCCTGGATTTCTGGCATGATCAACTGGTATTTTTTGTACTTATTGAAAAGATATAACTAAACACTTTCAACGGCATTTGCAACAGACCTAAAGGAAGCAAATAATAGAAGTTCATTGTCAGGGTTTACATAGACTTTTGCAAGTTTAATTTCTTGCCTTTGTTCTCCTGGCTGACCCTTATTGTTACATTACGGCAGCATTATTGTACATGGGGTTGTTAAGGTAAAAGAGAAAACTTATGTGGAACGGACACATATTATATTATAGCATTGTAGCACAGATGTCTGTATTCAGCCTTCATAAATCCTCGCTTGCAGGTTTGTTCTTATATGATAGAGAACAAATGAGTGGGCGGCAGCAGAACACCAAATTGCTGCATGTCCTCTTGTTTTGTTTATGGAGCAATCGTTCTGAAAAGGTTTAAATTTCATGTTTTCCCTTTTTACAAATGAATTTGCGCATATTGAAGAAGAGGGCGACGGAAAACTGATTAAATGGCTTTCCTGCTGATGAAAGTGGGAAAACTGATCACTTGGTAGAGGTTACGGGCAGCCAGATTTTGTTCTGAATATACTCCATGTCCTAGGCTAGAATGTACAAAGCTACTGTACATGCAAATTATACCCCATACAGCTGCCAAGAGCAAGGAAAACTCCCATTATATTTTCATAATCCCCTTCCAAAATGAGTTTAAAGCAAACCCTCCTTGCTGTCTACCTGGTGCCTTAAAGTATTTCAGATTTGGATGGAGTAATTAGGGTTTCGAACTTCTGTCAGGTTTTTATTGCTCCACATTAGGGTGATTCATCCCCTCTAACTGGCTTGATAACCCATGTTATTGGGAACGAAAGTGGGGGGAAATGCCAAAGTTTTGAGTTGTAACCAGAACAGGAATAGGGGAGACATTTTCCAATGGGGACACCTGTTCACATGACAATTGTCCAAGAGCTCATTCACATGTGAGGTTGAGATGGAGCTTTTACTGTCCCCATACTGGTACCCCCTTTAGCTGCAGAGGCAGTGGCTGGTGGGGGGGTGTACACATGCCATGGTCGTGGGCTGGAATTGGGCTTTAGGAGAACCTCTGAGGATGGAAATATGAGAGCTGTCATTATGTAGGATCGAAGGTGAGTGGTTTCAGATTTCACTGCCAACATTCTTATTCCAGTTCCAGATAACAGTCGTAGAGACTACCCTTTAAAACCAAGTCAGCATTGGCTCTTCTTATATTTTTATCCTCCCCCGGGTTCACTCTTTATATGTAATGTCATCCTCTTTCCATGCAAGGACATATATCTTATGCTCCAGCAAGTGTATTTGATTAAAACATATTGCCCTAGATGATAAACGATACTTTGAAATCTGGAAAACAGACAGAAAAGCAGTAGAGGATCCTGACCAAGACTTTGAATAATTTACATATTCTAATCTCTAATTTTAACACAGCGCACACACTGTAAGAGTGCCAGGAGACGGAATGTTTCCTTGACATAACAATGGGAAGCCCTCCATTTCATTCTAAACAATTTGGCAATGCACAGCAAGCTAATTATTCTTCTGGTCCTTGTGTAGGATTTTTTTTTCAAAGCAAACTCGCATGTTTATTTTCAGTTTTTGACCGCGATGCACTTCCATCCCGCCTGGCAACGTCAACTGGAAATTAACATATAAAATTGAATGAATCAGGGACCTGATTATGACAAGAAGATCAGAAGTGTAGGATAGAATTTGTATTTATTCTTTTACTGGAGTGGCATTTTATTATTTCATCTGTTCTATATTACATCTGTTGGGTATCCTATGTTTTTTTGCCTTTTTTAAAATCACAGTCCCCAAAAATATTGTATTTTGAGAACTGATAATGGTTACCCCCTTGGAGTCTGTAATCTGGAGATTAGCATTATCTTAACAGAGCTTTATGCAGACATAATGTTAACCTAAATCCTCTTTTAGAATGAGCAGGACTCTCATTCTCTGTCTGTACCATAACTGACCAGCAGGTTAGATGTCAGGATAGAAGATAAGATATTGGTTATCTCTACTTTCTTGTAGCACTAATGTCCTCAGTTGGAATCCCAGTAAGGACACTACCTGCATGAAGTTTGCATGTTCTCCCTCTGCTTGTGTGGGGTTCCTCTGGGTCCTCCGGTTTCCTCCCACTCTCCAAAGACTTGCCTTTAAGTTAAATGGCTCCTGTGTAAATTGGCCCTAGCATAAGTATGCATGTGAGGCATAGATTGTAATCTCCTGGAGGGTAGGGACTGATGTGAATGTACAATATGTAAAGTGCTATGTAAATTGTCAGCACTGTAAAAATACCTGTAATAAAAATAATATATATATATATCTATATATAGATCTATAGATCTATATATATATATATATATATATATATATATATATATATATAAAAATCTTAAACATACTTTTTTTTACCTTTTGTAATTTTGTTGGCCTATAATAATACAATATGTAAAGTGCTATGTAAATTGTCAGCACTATAAAAATACCTGTTGTTGCCTTATGAGTTAGATAGACTAATAACCTTAATTCTTTAATAAATGCTTGTTATATTGAAGTTATCAAATCTTGTCAAAAAGAACTCTTATTTAAACCATATCAATAATCGTTGAATATTAATTATTGATTGAATATTAATATTTAAAAATCAACACTGTAATAAAAATAATACATATTGATATAGATATATCTATATCTATATCTATATCTATAACTATATATACAGTATATAGATATATATAATTTTTTTCTTAAACATACTTTTTTTTAATAAAAAAAATCTGGGCCAGGTGTTTATTAAGACATTGGACCAAATAAAAGCCTTATACATCCCTAAAAAAAAACAAAGTGATGTAAAATTATGAAAATAGGCAAAATAGTCGTAGAATTATTCCCAAGTTAACTGATGCATACAAACCCTGTTAGTTTGGACATCTAGGCATCAATGACCTCTGGTCACAAAAAAGGTTAATCCATGTAAGAATAATATTCAGTATATGGATTTTGTTTTTAATTTCACACTTTTTCATATTTTTCTCCACATTTACAGACAACAGTGACAGGAATATGGACAAACTATAACATTTCCAAAGGATTTTCCCCAGTGGGAAACCAAAAAAAAAAAAAAAAAAAGGGGGGATTTAACCATCTTCAAGTCAATCCAATGGGTTTCCTAAGGCTGCCAGGGAAATACAAAAGTACAAATGTACAGTTGCCAGTGAAAGTGTAGTAATACTTTAAATAAGGCAGTTTACTAAAAATAATGTCTTCATGAGGAACATTTTTTTTTATGTATTTCTATTTTTGACACAGAAGATGAATACTAATCAAATTTAAATTAAAGAAAAAATTAAAAGTTGAAAAAATAAAAATAAATACAGTATATATGGTGATGTTAAAGGAAAGACTCATAATCTAGGCCCATGAATTTTGTCATTAGGAAGCAGGATCTTTACAGGTAGCAAAAAGAGACTGACGCAATGGGTTTGATTTAAGTGCAGCTTCACTCTGCAAATAAATTAAATGAGGTGAAGCATTGCTGACTTCCATCATCCAAACATGAAAGCAAAAATGCTGTTTTATTTTTCCTTGCGCATTATTGGGTATTCTTTGCAAAGTGAAGAAAACCTTCAGACTTTACAACCCTTTTAACACAAAAAATATTTTCTTTCTTTAGCCATGTCACTGTAATTTTCAACTTTTATTGGACCATTTTCTAATAACTGTTTATTTTTTTAAATACAGATCTTTAATTTGTAGTGTTACAAGAAAAACAGAAATGAAAGGCGCGCACACCTAGTGCATTACCAGAGATAATTTAATAGCCTAGCTTTGAGGAAGGGGGTGCGCCCCCGAAACCTGTTAGCTGTACCCCGTCTTCTGTGCATGTCCATGCACTGTGTTTATGGCCTTTTGTCAGTTGCATTTTGTGAGTACCCACTTTTACACAAAAACTTCTTATTATTAAATTATCTCTGGTAATGCACTAGGTGTGCACGCCTTCCATTTCTGTTTTTCTTGTAGTTCCTTTCGGATTACTCCATCTGAGGAAGGCAGCATCCACCTAGTTTTGCGATACTATATATACCTTTTACACCACCATTTTATCTGACATCTGTTATGCCACACCTTGGAAGACATATTAGCGCTGGAAGTGTTTTTTGTAGTGTTAGCTTTATGAACTAGGCCTGATGAAGTCATGCACTCCTGAACTTGCAGATGTCGTTGGCCATGATAGTATATGATAGATTAGCACAAGTGCAAGTCCAGATTTAAGCATCCATCATTGCTATTATCATCTGTATCCAAGGCAATGGCAGAGTAGAAACAGGAAAGCAGAGATAGCATGTTCCAGCTCCATTTAGACCAACTCTCATATTGCTGTCCTTCAACACATTGTTTGATACATGCCTGATGCCAAGGTGAAAACTAAAAGAAGAAAAACACTTTTTTTTTCACGTACAAGTGTTATTGACAATCCTGGTCAGTGGCGCCCCCCAAAAGCTACTTATTTAAAAAACATTTTTTTTAAAGTGTCCCTTTAAGTGGGGGTGTTAAGGGCGCCGGACATGGGGTTCTATTGGAGGCATGACCCGTGTGTAAACACGTGATTGGGGCTAAGAAGCTCTATTGGCATAGTTTAGAGCGTGTTCGGGGCGCAAAGCTTGTTGCCCCAAAAACTCCACCTCTAGCATTAGGTTTCCAGTGCTTGTAATTTATTGGGTCCATAAGGTGGGGCTTTAATCAGACCTGCAGCGTCATTGGCTCACAGGCTGCCTGTCTCCTTCAGTAAGTGAGAGGGAAATCACCAGCAGAAGAAGAACTCCTCAGGGCAGACAGGGAGCGATGTGCAGAGGCAGCTGTCCATTCATCTCCTTGTGACACAGACTCAGCATCCAGCAGTGCACACAGAAATCTCCAGGTACACTAAACATGCCAGGACTGGAGGGGGGAGAGGGCAGAAGGGGCTATTATCACTGTGTCCTGAGTGACTGTACAGCAGCATTTTAATCTCCAACTTTACTTCACCTTTCTCCATGTAATGCATGTCTGTACACCTTCCCTATCACACTGATCCCCCTCCCCCTTCACTATCCCCGTTTGCATAGATTAGATATTCACTGCTCACATCCTGCAGCCTCCCGGTCTCAGATCTGACCATTCCAATCACTGCCTGACAGTGACCCTTTCCTTTCTAGATTACTTTTTATCTCTTCCAAACTGTTTAGCAGATCAGAACATTCTCTGCAATAATTTAAGGTGGCTGTAGGAATGACATTAAAAAGGAATCCTCTATTCTATGGCCACCTTAAAATAAGTGCAGAATGTACTGATCTGCTCAACAGTTTGGAAGAGATAAAAAGTAATGTGGAATGGAGAGGGTGTCCATCAGTGATTGGACCCCTAAAGAGGAATGCCCAGATCTGAGACCACACTTGTAAAGAAGAACTCAGCATAGGGATGGTGGGAACCCCTCATAATGGGCACAGCGGGTGTACAGACTCGGGAACTTGGCACAGGGATGGTGGGAACCCCTCATAATAGGCACATCAGCTTACAGACCCGGGAACTCGTTACAGGGATGGTGGGAACCCCCATAATGGGCACAGCAGGTGTACAGACCCGGGAACTTAACACAGAGATGGTGGGAACCCCTCATAATAGGCACATCAGGTTACAGACCTGGGAACTTGGCACAGGGATGGTGGGAACCCCTCATAATGGGCACAGTAGGTGTACAGACCCAGGAACTGAGCACAGGGATGATGGGAACCCCTCATAATGGGCACAGCAGGTGTACAGGCCCAGGAACTCAGCACAGGGATGGTGGGAACCCCTCATAATGGGCACATCAGGTGTACAGACCCAGGAACTCTGCACAGGGATGATGGGAACCCCTCATAATGAGCACAGCAGGTGTAGAGACCCAGGAACTCAACACAGGGATGGTGGGAACCCCTCATAATGGGCACAGCAGGTGTACAGACCCAGGAACTCAGCACAGGGATGATGGGAACCCCTCATAATGAGCAAAGCAGGTGTACAGACCCAGGAACTCCGCACAGGGATGGTGGGAACCCCTCATAATGGGCACCATAGGTGTACAGACCCAGGAACTCTGCACAGGGATGGTGGGAACCCCACATAATGGGCACAGTAGGTGTACAGACCCAGGAACTCTGTATAGGGATGGTGGGAACGGGAAAGGAAGGAGGAGAGGTGGAGCTGCCTGGGGTATTCTGAGGAGCCCTGACCAATCCCCAACTTGGATTGGCAGGTGGCAGGCCTCCTTAAACAACCAGGGTCAGCCCAGCTGGGGAGGAGTTGTTCAGGGGTAAGCTGGAGATGGAGTGCAAGGCTGTCGTGGCCTTGGAGGTAACTCCCTAGTCTGGGGGGGTGTGACCTTGGGTGTGGACGGGCCCTCTGAGAACATGTGGATGTGTCCTGGACAGGAGGCACAGGAGCAAGGAGAGGACAGCAGGAGAGCACTGCCAGGCAAGTCTCCAGGGATAAACAACAGGTCGCAGCCAAGAGGGCTGGTGAGTGACACACAGTCAGGAGGACTGGGGGGGCACGCCTGAGAGGACTGGGAGATTACAGTCTGGGATAGGTGCAGAGCTAGTGTAGTGGACTGTGGTGACATGGGCAGTGGAGAGAGGCAGCTGCAGCCAGGAGGGCTGGCAGGGCCTTAATATGTGGTACTGGGCTCAGTAGCCACGTGGACAGCTAGCACTGGGACTACCTACTTTTTTCTGCACCATAGGGGCCCATGGTCCCTGCCTGTAAAGGGCATCTGCTTTAGGCCTGGCTGAGTCAGTGACAGGACTATCTTTTTTTTTTTCAATTTCTTTATTTTCGATTTTTTCTTTCACACAGACAAAGGAATGAGAAGAATCATAAATAAAATAACAATAGACAATAGCTCGTCTTCACTTAATTTAAACTTAACTTAACATCTTATCATATATATCAACCGAGGGTAAATTAACACCATCAATTTGCCCAAGTAGGGGCAAGGAGGGCAAGGTGGCCCACTTAATCACAGTCCCAATACTCAATGGGAGTGAGAGAGAGAGCAAGGATGCAGCAGTGGCACCGCCCGAGCCTGCACCCTTTCCCCCGAATCCCCACCTCCCACATCCTTTCCCATTGTCTGATCATGTGGTGACGCTGTCCCATGACCCTACATATTTGCCTGTTATCTCGCCACATTCCCTCTTATCCCTTGCGCTTATGATTCACTATCCAATTCCATTCCTTTCCCTATACCCCCCCCCCCCAAAATAAAAAAATAAAAACAAATAAGGACTATCTATCAGTGCTAGCTGGATCTGAAGAGTGAGATCAAGAGTAAAGTACTGGAGAGTGAGTTCAAGAGTTGTGCTGGAGCTGGAAGTAAAGAGGTTGTATATACTGGAGGTGTATATAGTTGGTCTCATATATCTTTTCTGCAATCAATTGGGCATCTCATGAATATCCCATCCCCATCCAAGTCCCCTCAATAAAAATACAAAACAAAGGTCAAGGACTGGTTTTCTGCTTGAGGGTGAATGAGAACTGTGCCTGGCTGGGCAGGGTGACAGACAGACCACAACACTCAGCAGCCCCTACGGGGGTACCGGTACAGAAGTATGAGATCCTTGCTCTGCAGGTCCTCAGGTACCGCTTCCTTTCCAGAAAGGAGAACAGTGAATGGCTCAATAGTGATATCACAAAATCTCACTCCAAATCTGATGGGACTAACTCTCAATGTGCAATGTCTTGCATTTACACCTGATCAGAGTGATTTCCAATGGTATTTTGGGTGTTTTTCTGCACACGTATACAAGCATTTTAAAAGCGTATTTCAAGCATTTTACATGTGTATTCAAACTTTAGGCATTTTCCTTTTGATACATGGCAAGAAACTACTGAAAAAATGTGTGAAAGCCCTTGATTTTTAGGCTTTCCCACTAAATTCTATAGTAGGGTGACCAGCCGTTTCCGGGCACAGTCCCTGGACTGAGGCCACTGTCCCCAGACCAAGTTTGTCCCTGGTTTTGTCCCCGGAATGTATTTGAACAGGGGCCCAGGCAATTTCAAAGACAGTAAGAGCAGAAATAAAAAAAACCCTCTGAATTACACTCCCCCGCTCCACCCCGCTCCTACTAGCTTGGGGGAGGGGGTGAATTTTTTCCACTATCTGTGTCCCTTTCTGATGATCATGTGCTGGTCAGAGCGGAGAGACTATTTCTTCCATTTTGGGTGCATGCCCATTCAGCTCCTGCTTGCATGCTCTTCTGCCTTGGCTTAAGTCCCAGCCAACCGCCTGCCTGCCTATCTCCTTGCCTTCCCTGGCGGAGTGATCTTCCTTCGCTCAGATCCACTCCCCACCCAGTAGTAGCCGGGGCCCATAGAGTAAGACTTGAGAAGCTGTGAGGCGGGCAGGCAGGCAGGCGACGGCGTCATCAGGCAGAGAGAGGCAGCTGAGCTCAGCTGACGGACGGTGTCCAACAGCAGGAACAGAGGAAAGAGGATCCGATTGTCGAGCTACCAGTGCCTTCAAGGCTTCGACACAGGTGTGCTTTGGGGGTGTCTGTGAATAGACTACATTGCACTGCGTCTGTCTCGCTGGCATAATGGATGGTATCATAACTCACAGGCAGCAGGTACTCTAGCATGGCTCTGGCTGGCAGTGCATTGTCACAGTGTGTCACAAAACATGGCTACTGGGTGTTGATTTTGTTAACTTATTGGTCAAGACAGTTCAGTTCATATTTTTAACACTGATCACTGTATTAGTGTCACTGGTTCCCACAAAGTGTCACTTAATACCCAATTCTGCTTCAAAAGTAGCTTATGTACAATTTGGAGCATCTGGCATACAGCTACAAGTGTAGGAGCACTTATATCTGAACAGTAACCTTTGAAATACATGGGATCCCCTCTTCCAAAGCATTCACCAAGTATATAAATCGCTCACTTAGTAAACTCCAGTTGATAGATTCCTGGAGAGCACATAACATAGGTATTAAAGCATACACATACTATTCAAACCCCCATGATTGCTATGCCCGGCTGGATTACATATTCTGCACACCTATTCTTTTAGCAAACTCTTCCAAAGCCACTATCCACCCCTGCCCATGGTCAGATCACAATATAGTAAGTAGCCTTTGAAACATCCCATATTGGTATGGCTCCCACTCCCTTTAACTGGCGCCTTAATGACTCACTCCTCTCAGACCCTTCCACACATCAGCAAATTAGCACCCACATTGAAGAATATTTCCAAGACAATGCCTCAGAGGAGGTACTCCCTACCTCTATTTGGGCCGCTCATAAAGCAGTCCTAAGGGGGCATTTTATTAACATAGCAACTGCCAAAAACAAAACTAAACTTACAGAAATTAAGTGTCTTACCAGGGAACTCAGTGAATTATATAACAAACTGAACAACACTACCTCCCCGGAAATAACTAAACTTATTCAAATTAAACGCCAGGCTTTAAACACCATATTATCAGAAGACACTGAAAAATCACTGAGATTTTCCAAAGCCAAATTCCTGCTGCATGGTAACTCTTCCTCAGCAATGTTTGCTAGGAAGTTGAACCATGACACCAAACCCCCTCATGTCTACAAACTACGTGATCAAAAGGGAACTTGATGACCCATCCTCAGGATGTCCTCCAAATATTCACTTATTTTTACAAAAACCTTCTCTCTGGCCCACAAACACATCCCCAACCCTCCTCTTTGGATTGGTTGAACGCCCTACAACTCCCAAAACACAATGAACAACAAAACTCTTCCTTAAATGAGCTCTGCAATGACGCAGAGATCATAAAAATAATAAAATCCCTTAAAACATCAACAGCACCTGGCCCAGACGGCTTTACGGCAGCCTATTACAAAAAATTTGCTCCCTTACTGACCCCTAGCCTCACCAAGATGTTCAACCATATCTGCTGGCTAATTTGTCCCTAATACCCAAACCTCAAAAAGACCACACCCTACCACAAAATTTCCGCCCCATTTCGGTCCTTAATAATGACCTAAAACTGTTTGGCAGATTACTAGCTGACAGATTAGCCTCTGTTATTACTTCCCTGATTCACACTGACCAAACGGGTTTTATCCCAGGCAGGCAAATTGTGGATAACATTAGATATGTCACAAATATCGTCCAAGATGCTAACCTTCACTCTCGCCCCCTATGCTTACTTATCCTTGACATACACAAGGCCTTTGACAGTGTTAACTGGTCTTATCTAAATCACCTTCTACCTAAGTTTGGCATCTCTGAGAAATTTATTCACGGCTTTAATGCCCTTTATCATCTTCCCCAAACCAGAATTAGAATCCCTGGTAATAATTCAGACTTCTTTCCCTTGAGCAGAGTAACCAGACAGGGCTGCCCGCTTTCCCCCCTCCTCTTCGCTTTAGCCATTGAGCCCCTAGCACTTGCCATCACAAAAAATATCAGCATTAAAGGCTACTTACTGTAAAGACCCATATCATTTCAAACTTAGTCTTTACATGGATGACGCACTCTTATTTTTAACAGACCCGCTCATTTCAATACCTAACCTCCTCTCAGAACTCCATTCATTCCACAAACTTTGTGGTCTATATATCAACACAAACAAATGTTCTATCTTGCCCATCAACTGTCCCCCTGATCTATTATTAGCCTTATTGAAAAAAGACTTTAATTTCTTATGGTCCCCACAATCACTTAAATATCTTGGAGTATATATTACAACCTCCCATAACCTGTTATACAAAAAGAATTACCTCCCCCTTTTTTTCTCATATTAGCTCACTAATAAAAGTATGGTTGACTTATCATATCTCTTATCTCGGTAGGATTTGTTCATTTAAGATGTCCATCCTCCCCAAATTACTTTATTATCTCAGGGCATTACCTATCAATGTCCCCAAAACAAGATTAGAAGCCCTTCAGCGTTAAATTAATAGATTTATATGGAACAACAAAAAACCCAGATGTAGCTACTCCCTCATGCATAGGACACAACATAGTGGTGGACTGAGACTTCCAAACCTCTGGCTCTATTTCCTAGCGGCAAGACTGGTACAGTTGGCCCAATGGTTTTCCTCAGATACCAATATATCCTGGTTAAATTTCGAGTCCACCTCTATTCTACCTCTTAACCTTAAAGGCATATTATGGTTCAACACGAAGTCACATCATACTCTACCCAAACAAAACATAATAGTTGCTCATTTTATTCAGTTGTGGAACAGAATTAAAGATAATTTCAAACTCTCCTCAGAAACCCCTCCGTTAGCCTCATACCTTGGTGACCCCAGATTCCCCCCTGCATTTCTAGACAGTGCTCTCTTCCATAACTGGATAAAAAATGATCTCACCACATTAAAATCGCTTATACTTAATAAGAGGTTCCTCCCTTTTACCTCACTAATGTCTAGGTTTAACTTTCCCTCCTCAGAACTCTCTCAATACACTCTAATCCATGACTTTTATGCGGCACACTACTCTCTTTCCATCAACCCCCCAAGTACATTATTTGAACATATTTGCATATCCACCTCTAGAGATAAAGGATTAATTTCCCAATTATATAGCTACCTCAATAACTTACACCAACCTGATAAGTCTGGCCCTATGTTGTGCTGGGAAATCGACATGGATTGCTCATTCTCCATCGAATCCTGGTCCAATATGATAGAGAACCTTTGTGAAAGCAATTGTGCAGCTGCATTTAGAGAATCCCCACTAAAACTTCTCACCAGATGGTATACGACTCCGGCTAAAATTCAGTCCTTTTACCCCACAACTTCCCCAGACTGTTTTAGAGGTTGCCCTGAAGAAGGCAACTACCTTCATATTTTTTGGAGCTGTAGACATTTGGAGCCAATATGGCATGCAGTAGTCAGCAGACTTGAAAACTCCCTTAAAAAGGAAATCTCCCTCTCACCACAAATATGCCTCTTATATGCCACGGTTCCAGATGTCCCCCCCCCCGCAACAGGCTAATTCATTCTCTAATCAGTTCCATTCAATGGATTATAGCATTTAACTGGAGATCACAAAACCTACCATGGCCTCAGATCGAATCCAGAATGGAAATGCTTAGACTATCTGAGAAGATCCACCATACTTTGCATGCATATCTTTAACCACCTCGCGCCTGCCGTACGACTATGTACGGCCGCAAGGTGGTTCTTAAATGCCGGGAGGCCGTCTTTTTATGGCCTCCGCTCCTCTGGCCACTGGGTGGCGCGCGCACGTGCCCGGCGCGTCACTGTAATGCCGATGCGCGTGCCTGGCGGCCGCGATGTCCGCCAGGTACCCGCGATCGGCTGGTACAGAGACAAGGACGTGGATCTCTGTGTGTAAACACGGAAATCCATGTCCTGTCAGGGAGAGGAGACTGATGCTGTGTCCCTTGTACATAGGGACACAGATCGGAAAAAAAAATATTGTTTTTTTTGAAAATTGTCGCCCTTTTTTGTTTATGGCGCAAAAAATTAAAACCGCAGAGATGATCAAATACCACCAAAAGAAAGCTCTATTTGTGGGAAAAAAAAGGACGTCAATTTTGTTTGGGAGCCACGTCGCACGCCCGCGCAATTGTCATTCAAAACGTGACAGTGCCGAAAGCTGAAATTTCGCCTGGGCAGGAAGGGGGTATATGTGCCCAGTAAGGAAGTGGTTAATGAAAAATGGATATACTGGTCTTTGCCAGATCGTCATTCTCTATAATTCTCTCAACTAATTTCAACGACTTTCAATTATAATTTCATTTTTTATTTCTCATTTTCCACATTACCTTTTTGCTGTTAGAGTTTGACAGGTGGCACTGCCTGTCAATCTCGACCCTTGAGATCAATGAGGTAACACTGCAATCGCAATCCAAATTCTTGTAAAATTGCCATTTGACAGCCAAATAAATAAATAAATAAATAAAACCAAAAAGCAAGCTCCTGATTGCCTGCCAGCTGCTGCTATACCAGACCCTGAAAAATTATCACTTTTCAGAGGGTGGTAAGCATTACCAGCTGTCTGAAACTGTCCTAATGCAAAAAAGACATGGCATGTCTTTTCTGTATTAAAAGTCCTGCCTGTTCTGAATTTCCCATACATTCTTTTTACGAGCACAGGTTGATCCTATAGAATATACTTTGAGCCTAATCTGGAATCAAGCTGGTGTTTAGCTGACACATATATTCCACATTAAAATGTTAGCATTGCTGTGTAGGGCACAGATTTATGTCTGTTTTTAACTCTACAAACACTTTAGTGCACGCAAAATTTATCTTTAAAATGCAGTTCATCTTCAAAGGATTCCAGCAGTCCCCCTTCTCAACATGCTAACTGTGGTATTTCAAATGCATTTTATATGCAGATATATTGTAAACCAGCCATGGTGGGCTTAGGTACTTTTTTTCTACACAGAGACTGTGGAGAGACCACCATGAACTTCAGACACTGGATAAATCACCAAGATGAATGCTCCTGGCACACCACCAAGGTGAGAAGTCAAGCAAAAGTTGAATGGTTTGGAAATTCAACATGATTAGCAGAGGTAGAGTTGGCAATTGCCTCTATCTCTGTCAAGGATGCAGGACTGGAACATACTGTACTACAGAAAGGTCCATGGCTGTCACTTGCTATTTATTATGTACCTGATTACATCCTTGTGAGGATTTGGAAGACCTTGTATCACCCAGAAAACTATTTATGTCAAAGGAAATAAAATTCTCATATTAAGGAGGTAATGAAATCCCCCCACCAATACTGGCTGGTAGCAGGGTTCACACTTAAAGTCTCCAAGAGCCTAGTAGAGCTGTTAAAATAGCTAATCATGGTCGCTCTAGGGACTGAGGCTGCTGTTAGCCAGCCTCGGTAGAGCAGTTTATCTACTTTCTCAAATAGAAGGTACCCCAGTCATAAAACAAAAACAAAATCTTGTTTCAAGCTGTAATTATTGATTATAGAACCAGTAAACTAGCATTTCTCAATTTTTTGATATTGGTATGGGCTTACCCCTTCCCCTGACTTCTTTGTCAAGATCAGTGGCACAACCATCAACTCATCCTCGCATGCCAGGGTGTTGTCCTGGACTCTCCTTTCGGCCTCAAATTTTATCACTTTCCAAAGCTTGCTGCCTCAATCTCTGCAACATGACCAAAATACGCCCCTTCTTAACCAATTACACCACATACCTCCTAATTCACTCCCTGGTCATCTCTCTCCTCAACTTTTGCAACTCCCTTTCATTCTTGTACCTTTAAATAAGCTATCCCCTATTCAGCCCATCATGAATGCTGCTGCCAGACTCATTCACCCTAAAAACCACTCAGTGTCTGCCAATCCCTCCACTGACTGCCAGTCACCCAACAAATTAAATTCAAAATACTAACAATAAGTTACAAAGCCACCTCAACGCCCCCGGCTACATCACTAGCCTCGTCTCAAAATACCAAGACTAGGCTAGTGATTTTTGAGACTAGGCTAGTGATTTGCATGCTAATGCTTACAAGAGAAGTCAAATGTATATTTTTAACCATGGTGGGTCAGTCACCCAACTAGCCATCTCTCTGGTTCTACACTCAACGTAGGTTTTTGTTTTATCTAGCCCAAGGCCATAGCAGGAGTCACATGCAAATACACTTATGAGAGGCCTCAGTCTGAATTCAGTGGTTATGCATACCTACCAACTTTTGACCTTGAGAATGAGGAACATCTCAGGGAGACAGCGACCTGCGCTATGTGTGCCATAGCAAAAAGTGCGTGTGGCCAAACATGATAGTGGGAGGGGCTTAACGGCCATGGTTAAACAAAACCTGGGCTTGATTTTACCTATAAAATATGCTTTGATTGCTGTGCCATAGGCTGGAGTACAGGCAGGGCTGGTACAAGGGGGGCGGGGGGCGGAAGGGACAGATTCCCTGGGCGGTACTATTCACTGGAGGAAGGGGGGGCGCAGGTGAAGTGCTGGCAGTGTGTTTCTAAAATATGGCTGAAAACACCAGCCGCTAATAGCTGCACGCACCTGCAAAGATGTGCAGCTTCTTCTCTGCTATTTTCTTTCCATTTATAAGGACTACATATCCCATGGTACCTTGCTGCCTGCAAGCAGTGATTCCTGGTCTGCCTCCACCCCCTGAAACTCCACCTCTCAGCTCCTCTGTAGTAAAATGTGTGACACAGTTGTGCCTACCCTCAGGGCATAGTGAATATATGTTACAGAACTGAAAAATTTAAATAAATGAATACAGTGTAGAAGGAATAGATGAATTTACATTTTGACTGTAAATATGCTTTAACTACAGCAGAGAAAAATATCTCCTTCTGCCCCAAAAGACAGGGCTGTGCTGTGGAGCACAGCTGTGTAAATATCAGAACTGAATGGACAGAACTACAAATCATTTGGCAGGTATAATATATAGCGGGTAAAATAAGTATTGCACACGTCACCATTTTTCTAGGTAAATATATTTCTAAAAGGTGTTATTGACATTCAATTTTCCCCACATGTCGGTAACAACCCATGTAATCCACCCATACAAAAAAAAAACAAAAAAACAAATAAGTTCAGAAATAAAGTTCTGTGTAATAAAATGGAATGACACAGGGAAAAAGTATGGAACACGCTGAACTGAAATGTATTTAATACTTTGTATAAAATTCTTTGTTGGTAATGACAGCTTCAAGATGCTTCCTATATGGAGAAACTAGTCGCATGCATTGCTCAGGTGTGATTTTGCCCCATTTTTCCACAGAAACAGTCTTCATCTTCATCTTGAAGGTTCCGTGGGCCTCTTCTATGAACTCTCTGATCTTTAGTTTTTTCCATAGATTTTCTATTGGATTCAAGTCAGGTAATTGGCTGGGCCATTCTAGCAGCTTTATTTTCTTTCTTTGAAACCAATTCAGAGTTGCCTTGGCTTTGTGTTTGGGATCATTGTCTTGACGAAATGTCCACCCTCGTTTCATCTTCATCATCCTGGTACATGGCAGCAAATTTTTGTCATGAAACTCTTGGAACATTTTTTCATTCATCCTTCCTTCAATCACATGAAGTTTGCCAGTACCGTATTCTGAAAAACAGCCCCACACCATGATGTTCCCACCTCCATGGTGTGTATTATGACATGCAAAGAGTTCAATTTTGGTCTCATCTGACCAGACTATATTCTCTCAGTATTTCACAGGCTTGTCTTTTTTTTTTTTTTTTTTTAACAAAATATTTCACAGGCTTGTCTAAATTTTGTGCAGCAAATTTCAAACGAGCTTCAACATGCTTTTTCTTCAGCAATGGAGTCTTGCGTGGTGAGCGTGCATACAGGTCATGGCGGGTAAGTGCATTACTTATTGTTTTTTTCTTAAACAATTGTATCTGCTAATTCCAGGTCTTTCTGAAGCTTTCCACAAGTGGTCTTTGGCTCTTGGACAACTCTTCTGATAATTATTTTCACTCCTTTGTCAGAATTTTTTTGAGGAGCACCCGGCCATGGCCGGTTTATGTGAAATTATATTCTTTCCATTTACAGATTATGGATAGTATATGGAACATGAGCAGATGTCAGCATGTAAAATATAAATCTAAAGGCACCACCATCCCTGTGTAAACATATAACAAAGAGGTAGAATATGGGACTTTGAAGGTGCTTGCAACAGTTGAAAAAATTAATTCCAAAAAAGGAAGGATGTTTATAAAAATAGAAACATGTTTATTATAATATACATAAAAAACTGATACATATACACGCCTGTGACCATCACAGGTATACACCTAATACCAATTCCAAGATGGTCATGAAGATATATACAGTTGAAATGAAGCGTCCATAGATTTTCTACAGTTTCGCCTATTAGGCTTCATCAGGAATGGACGCCCAAACAATTTTAACAGACTTGAAACAGGCTATTAGGTATAAGAAAAAAATAAACATATTAATAAAATGCAAAAACAAAATAAACACTTGAAAACATTCAAAAATGGCACACCCATGCATTCCCCAATATAGGTCACATATAGAGCAGACAGCCAGGGGATCCCCACAACCCTTCATACCTATGTTTAGTCAAAGAAAGATGCAGACCACCGTCATGGATTGCCAAAGGGGAGAGCCAACCAATCCCGACTCCAGCGATCACAATCCCATAAGGGAGGACAGATTTTTCAAATTTCAAAATATCATGTATTTTCAATAGGTATCTATAAATATTGAGAGAAAAAATCATACTTTAGTACATGGTATAGACAGTGGTAAGAGTATACCGCGGTCCTATTACCAAAAGGGCCACACTCACCTCACCACTGTCCATTAACCAACTAACCAAACTGCGGAAGCTCATACATGGCGGCAAATAGAAGTGACTGGCTCTCAAGAAGACAAGTTTCAAAATAGAGACCCGTCTAAGAGAAAAAAGAGAGCAACTGGTATTATCTACAGGAACCCATAAATTAAAAATCCAAAATAAAAAGTAATAAAAGTTTGTGTTTTACAATATCCAAACTTACTCACCAACAATAAGAGTGAAATTGAATAAGAGTTTCCAAAAAAATTTGCAGAGTTACAAATCTAAAACCTCCTAGTTGAACATGGAGGCAGGGTCACCTCTTGCATTAATGTAGAGAAATCTGAAGTGAACATTACACATTGGTAAAGTATCTTCCAAACCAGAGTAAACCGCTGGAAACTGTATGAATAAAGTAATAACTGTAAGTTCAATGTAGCACCTCTCCTTACATACCATGAATGGCAAGAAAGCCAAAGAATTTACCTTCCATGTCCTATGCCGCCAACCTCAGCTTCCACCAATGTTCCAGACAGCTAAATAAAACTGTCTGGAATTTTTATATCCTCCCCCGACCTGCCAAAACGCGGCGTGTGACGTCACACCGCATGGTGTGCGACGCCCCGCTGCGAATGATCGGCTCACGGACAACAAAGAAGAACACGCAGATGCATGGACTGACATCCGCTTGACAGGAAGTGACATCACTTCTTGTGAGAGATCGAGCACAGATACATTCTGTGCTGACACTGCACATCCTCACCGAAGCTGATGGGCGTGTCAGATCTAAAAGATCTCGAGATGGTGAGTCGCTAAGAATGCCATGTAACAGGGAGCATTCAATGTGGGCGGAGGCCGGACCGGACTCATCCAGTCCAGCCCACACCCTCGAGTGTCCGTATGGGGTGAAAGCCGGCCGGGACAAAGCTAACCAAACCAATGACCAATCCATAGACAAACGTAGGTAAAGGGAAGCAGATAAAAAGAGGAGAGAGGGAGAAGCCAAGGCATAGACGCCCTCCCCGATTGTCTGCTCCAACGTGCACCCATGAGACAACAAAAAAGATGGAAAAAAGTGTGTTTTAATGCATACGTGCGCCACGCCTAAATGAATCCAAGAAAATAAAAAATATATGAAATAATTACATCAATACATTATGTAGGCAATTACATACATCTTGCCTAAACATAATAAAGATACAAAATGACATATATAAAGTATAAAACAACATAAATTAAATTGTGAAAACCTATTATATATTTCAACCTTCAAAATTAATGAAGGAAGCAATATTGGCAAATGGTTTGTGAAATCCGCTCCCGGATGATGAAATAACCTCTCTCCCCCCACCCATAGGTCATGCCCCTAACCTCAAACGATGGAATAAAGCACAATAGGGGATAACGAGAATTTGGGGGACATGTCAGTATCTGGTGCCCATAGATTGTATAAATGGGCAAATCAAGAACTGAATGGTCCTGCGTCTGAACAAAGGTCATCATAAGAATGGTTTAAAGCTGATTCCCTCATTCAGGCCAGGGAGTCGGGTGGCTTGTAAGAGATAGATCCACCTGCTCTCAAGCTGGAGAAGCTTTTGATCAATTTCTCCCCCTCTTTCATGTTGTGGTATATGTTCTAAAGCAAAGAACTTTATAAATTTTAGATCAAAATTATGATATAAGCCTACATGGCGGCTGATTGGTGTCTCCATTTTATGTTTGGCAATAAGGTACACATGGTCCCTGATGCGACAAAAGAATGGTCGCTTAGTTTTGCCCACATAAAAGGCGCCGCATAAACATTTCATAATGTAAACAGCCCCGATGGATTGGCAGTTACACCTGTGTTTAGGTGTGTAAATAATATCATTGGGAAGAACTACGGTTTTGCCCGTCAAGATGAAAATGCAATAATTGCATTTCCCACAGGGATATGTACCTGGAACAAATTTTTGAACTGTAGCATTTTGGGTGTGATGACTAGAAACCAAAATGTCCCTTAGTGATTGTGATCTCCTGTAAGTGATTTCCGGGAAAGGTTTAATGAATCTCGCTATTCTTTGGTCCGCCGTAAGTAGGTACCAGAATTTGTTGTAAACGTTCCGGACCTTCAAATGTTGTCGATTAAATTTTGTGATAATTCTAGTTGATGAACACGACTTGATCTGTCTAGATTTATAAATTAATGATTGCCTATTAAGACATTTAACTCTATTAAACGCTTTTCTTAAGCAAGTTTTGCTATAGCCTCTGGCTTGGAGACGCGTGTTTAGAGAATCAGATTCCCGCTGAAAGTCTGCATCCAAAGTACAATTCCGTCTAATTCTTAGGAATTGACTAAATGGTATGCTTCGCTTTAATGGTTCAGGGTGAGAACTAACGGCATGCAGTAAACTATTGCCTGCCGATGGTTTCCTGTAAAGAGTGGAACATAATTCTCCCTTTTCATTGATGAAGATTTCCACGTCCAAAAAGGTAATTTTAGACAAAATTTCAAATTGTATGTGTTCACCTGCAGACCTTCCAAAAAACGAATCAGATCACTCCTAGATCCTGCCCAAACCATAAACACATCGTCAATGTAGCGATGCCATGATTTTATGTTACCTATGTCAATTTGTTTGGAGTCATCGGCGAAGAGGTCACGTTCCCACCCCCCCAGATACAGGTTCGCATATGATGGTGCGCACTTGGCGCCCATAGCGACCCCCTGCATCTGGAGGTAGTGGGAACCTCCAAACACAAAGATGTTATGTGTCAATACAAAATTCAATAGTTCAACAACGAAGTCATTATATTTACGGGAATCTAGTTCCCGTTCCCCAAGGAAACCCCGTACAACCTCCACACCCCTGGCGTGGGGTATAGAGTTGTACAGGGCCTCAATGTCGATGGCCACAAGCCATGCCCCTAGGGGTATTTGTAGACCATCAATGACTTTCAATAGTTCTATTGTATCCCTTACATGAGAAAAAACAGATTATGGACCCAACAGTGCTCACTGGTACATTCAGAAGTTTAGAAATCCTTCTGTAACCAATGCCATCAGTATGTTTTGCAACAATAAGGTTGCAAACGTCTTGAGAGAGCTCTTTGCTTTTACCCACCATGAGATGTTTCTTGTGTGAAACCTTGGTAATGAGAAACCTTTTTATAGGCCATCAGAAGGGACTAAACCAGCTGATGTTAATTTGCACTGACAAGGGGCAGGATTACTTTCTAATTACTGATAGATTTCAGCTGCTGTCTCAGCTTTCTGTGTCTTTTTGCACCTTTGTTTCTTCATGTGTTCAGTACTTTTTCCCTGTGTCATTCAATTTTATTACACATAACTTAATTTCTAAACCAATCTGTTTTGGTGTCTTTGTATGTATGGATTGCATGGATTGTTACCGACATGTGATGAAAATTTCATGTCAATAACACCTTTACCTAGAAAAATGGTGACGTGTTCAATACTTATTTTACCCGCTGTATATAAAATGTTTGCACTTAGCTGTTTTCCTGCAGTTCAACTTTAAAGAAGAACTCTATAACTTCTGTAATGCTTCCAAAGTCAAGAAATCATTCTGCAGTTCTGGACATGTGAGAAATCATTTTACAGATAGGCAGCAGAAATTGTAGGTGTTTTAAAATGCTTTTTTGGGGGTTGTAGCTCTTCTTTAATAACCTGTCCAAACTTTCAGAAACATGCCTACTCTGATGTTACAGAACTAAATAGTGCAGTAATTTATGACATGGTTTTCCAATACGAAGAACAATGCAATAAACCATTGGCCACGGCTGAATTCTGTGCCAAGTTTTGCTGAGCTAAACATCACAGTAAATTCAGTCGCGTGCCTTCTTTCTGCATAGAAATGAGCATATATTCTGGCATATAGAGAAATTAATAAACTAACCATACAGCGTATTGATGGCAAACAAAAATCCCAGACTGTGGCTACTTTGGGTTACATGTCAACGTGCTAATAGGGTTATCTTTAAAGTAGCATTAAACCCTACTATTTTTTAACAATAAAGCATTCATGTCTTTTCAGGGCTGTGGATAAGGGGGTACCACCAGTTCTTCTATATGGGGTCCAGGCCAGCAAGGGGGGGGGGCAGACAGCTGGGTGAATCGGATGTGGGCAGGGAGGGTGAGGAGGCAATTACTGGAACTGATCCCCTGTATGGCTATCTCTGCAGCAGCTGAAAGCTGGCTTCTTCCCTCCCTCCTGCTGGCTTTTAGCTGCAGAGAGAGCCATACAGGTGATCGGTTCCAGTAATCCCCCCCCCCTGTTTCACCGATCCCAAAACTCCTGCTTGTTAGAGTGTGGACTGTAAACATCACCAAAAAGCCAGTGACTGCCAGTAGCAGGACTACATAACCCATCACCCTTAGGGCCAATAATGCAAAGTGCATGAATAACCAACATTTAATTTCAGCCAGTCTTTCTGCCTACAACTGCCAATCAATCTCAGAAGGAGGAGCTGGGGAGGAACTAAGGAGCAGCCCATGTATAAAAGGGTTGCCATGTTGAGCTGTAACGGCAGGCAGGGACATACAGTACTATGCTGGTCCAAATGCATTCTAAATCACTGATCTCCAGCAAGTTTACACAGTTCCCATGTGTGCATTGTGATAGGCTTAATTGCGCATGTGTAGGTGCATTGGGGGGGGGGGTGTCACTCAAAATGCCCCAATGGCAAAATGACTGCCATTATGTGTTATCTTGCTTTGTGATAAAACGTGGTCAGTGGTGGCCGCCCCCCCAATCCACGAGCCTTGCCCCTAATCTCCATACAGGGCGCCAGACGCATGGATTTAAATGTTTTTTTTTTTTAGGCACGTGATTAGAGCCTGTGGCTCTAATTGGCTTTGCTAATTAATATTCACTAATGTCTTCCTGCTTCTCCTCCCAGCCAATCAGGATGCGGGGCCTGAGACCGGATTGGCTGGGAGGAGATGCAGGGAGGAAGCCGCCGAAGCCGCGACCTGGATGGGGTAAGTGTGGGGCTGGCGGGCGGCCTGGTGGGCAATGGGTGAGTGAAGCGGCGATCGAGCAGACAATCGATCAAGCGACCGGGGGTGGGGGCCAGGTTTTTTTGCCGCCCCCCTAAGAAAATTAAGAACCAGCCGCCACTGCATGTGTTAAAGTGCTCATTACCATAAAGTATTGGTGTGAAGCCAGCCTAAAACTGTTTCCTCATATTACTGTTAGGCTTAAAATTAAAAATAAAAGCTTAAAAAAAAGGAACCTGATAAAAAATATTCTGTAGCTTGCAAAAATAATTTAACTCTAATTGTCAGATCCACCAGGGAATGGTGATAATTAGATGAACGTTCAGATGCCAGCTTTCTTTTTTTAACTTTTCATCTGGACCATTTACAGTTTCCTCCTGTCTATATAAAGTAGCTGTACTGAATTTATGAGGGGTGAATGTCCCATGCCCTTTGTAGCTGTCATGCTTGCAGCCAATAACATCAGGGTTGCTTGCCAGTCAGAACAATTTAAAGGGAATTTCACTGCTCTGCCTTAAGGACTGTTCACACCATGAAGGAAGCCAGTAGTGAGAGAAGTATATAGGATGTTATTGTTGACCATCATCTGAAAATACTTGTTTTCTTACTGCCTCTGCATTCGCTGATTCGGTACACAGAGCCGATTGGAGCCATTGGATCACCATTAGTAGTATTTTTAACTTTTTTTTACATATTTTACCACTTGCTCACCAGTAGTGATGAGCCGAACACCCCCGGGTTCGGTTCGCACCAGAACCCGCGAACGGACCGAAAGTTCGCACGAACATTAGAACCCTATTAAATACAATGGATGCGAACGTTCGGATTCTAAAGTGCTAATTATAACGACTATTATCCATGTTATTGTCCGAAACAGAGTTTGGGAACCCGGGTTCTGCACCAGGGGACATGTATCAATGCAAAAAGAAGTTTTAAAAACGGACGTTTTCCGGGAGCAGTCATTTTAATGATGCATAAAGTGAAAAAAAAAAAGTCAAATATTCCTTTAAATATTGTACCTGGGGGGTGTCTAAAGTATGCCTGTGATGTGCCACGTGTTTCCCGTGTTTAGAACTGTCCCTGCACAAAAATGACATTTCTAAAGGAAAAAAAGCCATTTAAAACTGCTTGCGGCTTTAATGCAATGTCTGGTCCCGGTAATATGGATGAAAATCTTTAGGAAAAATGGCATAGCTACCCCATCAACCCCCCCCCCCCCCCTACCCCAGCCCATTACCAGCCCCTTTGGGTCTTGTATGGATATTAAGGGGAACCCCACACACAAAATAAAAAAGGACCTATATACTCTGAACAGCCGTATACAGGTGGTGCATACAAGACAGGGACTGTAGGTTTGTTCTTATGTAGAATCTGTTTGTAATTTTGAACAGCTGCATTGTTTAAGTGGAGCTCCATGCCAAATTCCTTTTTTTTAGCTTTTTGTAAAACATAGGGAACGGTTATCACCCCTGTCACATTTTTTTTGCTGTCTGTGCCCCTGTTCAGAACATTTCACCTCACTTTGCGTCCCAATGACAACTGTTTTTGAAATGTGGTGTTTTTATTGAAACAAGGATTGGTGATAAAGCATCAGTAGAGAGGAGACACCTTTCTCCCATATTAATTCTTACAGGAGAGAATTTTCCTTCCAAGGGGTAGATTTCCTCTCACTTCCTGTTGTCTTCTTCCGTTTGCAAGTAGTAGTAGTCTGTAAGTTGGATGTTTGAAAGTAGGGACCTGCCGTATATACTCTGCAGAAATTGGCCCCTTAGGTGTTGGTGTTGGCACAACACTGAAAGCACTCACAGTTATTCTTGGTTGGTGCTGGAACGCCCTGCTGTCAACTATTATATCAGGAATTGTAATAACATATAATTGTTGATCAGTGGTAGTAAAAATTGGGCCTTTGATGGTGGTGCTGGTGCCACAACACTGTAAGGCCTGACAGTTACTCTTGGTGGGCGCAGCAATGGGCCCTGCTGTGAATTATTAGATCAATAATTATAATTGCATGCCCCTGTTGAACAGGGGCTGAAAAATTGGGCCTTTGGTGGTGGTGGTGGTGGTGATGGTGGTGCTGGTGCCACAACACTGTAAGGCCTGACAGATACTCTTGGTGGGCGCAGCAATGGGCCCTGCTGTGAATTATTAGATCAATAATTATAATTGCATGCCCCTGTTGAACAGGGGCTGAAAAATTGGGCCTTAGGCACTGGTGGCACAACACTGCAACCCCTCACAGATACTGTACTTGGAGCACAGCAATGAGGCCTGTTGCAATGTATTGCATCAAAAATTTTAATTACACGCCCCTGTTAAACAGGGGCTGAAAAATTGGGCCTTAGCCACTGGTGGCGTCACCCATAAACCAAAATGATCTTCCAAGCTATCATCATTAATCGTATCATTGAGGAGGAGGAGGAGGATAGCCAGTCAACATAACAGCACAGGCACTCAGCATCAGCATCAGTCTTGAAGGGATGTGACATTTTAAAATCAATTAGTCTGTTATATCAGCATCTGGTGTGTGGTAGCTGGTGATGATCCAAGACTGGTTCATCTTGATGAAAGTCAGTCGATCAACCGAGTCGGTGGACAGGCGCACCCTGTGATCCGTGACAAATCCTCCAGCAGCACTGAATGTGCGTTCTGAAAGAACGCTGGATGCAGGACAGGCCAGTAGCTCAATTGCATACTGTGCAAGCTCTGGCCAGTGATCCATCCTCAAGACCCAGTAAGCCAGAGGATTTTCGGTGGGGAAGGTGTCCAAGTCTGACCTTGCCCCTAGGTATTCCTGGACCATGTATATCAGACGCTGGCGATGGTTGCTGGAACCGATCATACTTTGGGGCTGCGGACTAAAGAATTGTCTGAACGCATCGGTCAGACGGCCACCTTCCCCACCGCTCCTTCTTTGACTGCCCGAAGCCTCAGCAACTCGTTGTCCAGGACCAGGAGTTTGTAACCTCCCAGTCTCTGGGAACGCGTTGCACAGACCTTTCTGCAAGGCCTCCCGGAGTTGTCTCATCCTCTGCTCCCTCTGCGACGGTACGATAAGGTCCGCAACCTTACCCTTGTACCGTGGATCAAGGAGAGTGACCAGCCAGTAATGGTCCCTCTCCTTGATCCGAAGAATACGAGGATCCTTCCGCAGACTTTGCAGGATCAGGGAGGCCATGCAGCGTAGGTTAGCTGAGGCATTCAGTCCGGAGTCCTCTGGGTCACTAAGGACGACATGATCCGCAGCCACCTCCTCCCAGCCACGTACAAGTCCACTGGTTTCTTGGGACTGTAAATCATCCCTAAAAGACTGCTGCTGATGATGCTGAGTGCCAGCCTCCACCTCCATGCTGACACAATCCTCCTCCTCCTCCTCCTCCTCCTCCTCTTCCTGTGCGATGGGTGGGACAGAAGGAACACTGTCTGGGTAAAGGGGGCCTTGAGAGGCAAGGAAGTCCTCCTCTTCCTGCCTCTGTTCTGCCTCAAGTGCCCTGTCCATTATTCCACGCAGCGTGTGCTCCAACAGGTGGACAAGAGGTACAGTGTCACTGATGCATGCACTGTCACTGCTCACCATCCTCGTGGCCTCCTCAAATGGTGCCAGGACAGTGCATGCATCCCTGATCATGCCCCACTGGCGTGGTGAAAAAAACCCGAGCTCCCCTGACCCTGTCCTGGTGCCGTAGTCGCACAGGTACTCATTGATGGCCCTCTGCTGCGAGTGCAGCCGCTGCAGCATGGCCAACGTTGAGTTCCACCTGGTGGGCATGTCACATATAAGGCGGTTCTTGGGCAGGTTCAACTCCCTTTGCAGCTCAGCCAGGCGAGCACTGGCATTATAAGATCTGCGGAAATGCACACAGACTTTCCTGGCCTGCCTCAGGACATCCTGTAAGCCCGGGTACCTGCCCAAGAACCGCTGCACCACCAGGTTAAGGACGTGAGCCATACAGGGCACATGGGTCAGTTGTCCCTGTCGGAGGGCGGAGAGGAGGTTGGTGCCATTGTCGCAAACCACCATTCCTGGCTTAAGCTGGCGTGGCGTCAACCACCTCTCGGCCTGCCCCTGCAGAGCAGACAGGACCTCTGCCCCAGTGTGGCTCCTGTCCCCCAAACACACCAGCGCAAGCACGGCATGGCATCTTTTTGCCTGCGTACTTGCGTAGCCCCTTGAACGCCTACGGAGCACCGCTGGTTCCGAGGACAAACCACAGGAAGAGGCCATGGAGGAAAAAGAAGAGGAGGGGGTGGAGGAGAGAGGTGTGTCACAACCAGTAGTAGCATTTTGGCGGCGTGGCGGTGGAACAACCTCCAACACTACTGCACCTTGTCCTGCATCCTTCCCAGCTGCCAAAAGAGTGACCCAATGGGCCGTGAAAGAAAGGTAACGTCCCTGTCCATGCCTGCTGGACCATGAGTCAGTGGTAATATGCACCTTACCGCTGACCGCCCTGTCCAGCGAGGCCAAGACATTGCCTTCCACATGCCTGTAGAGAGCCGGAATCGCCTTCCGTGCGAAAAAGTGGCGTTTGGGAACCTGCCACTGAGGAACCGCACATTGCACAAACTCACGGAAGGGGGCCGAGTCTACCAACTGAAAAGGCAGCAGTTGAAGCGCTAGCAATTTAGCCAAGCTAGCATTCAACCGCTGGGCATGTGGATGGCTGGGAGTGAACTTCTTTCGACGGTCCAGCAGCTGGGGCAGGGAAATTTGCCTGCTAGAATCGGACGTTGGTGTACTGCTAGCAGAGTGCCCGCAAGTTCTTGCCTGTGACACACCTAATTCTACACCTTCATTCCTCTCAGAGCAGGTTTCAGAGAGGAGTGAAGGTATAGTGGGGTTGGAGATCCCAGCTGATGCGGTGCAAGAAGAGGTCAGCTTTGTTCTTTGGTGTGGGTCTTTAAGGTAGGCTTGCCAACGAGCTGCATGGCAGGTCAACATATGTCTGATCAAGCATGTGGTGCCCAAGCGGCTGATGTTTTGGCCACGCGATATACGCTTGAGACATATGTTGCAAACAGCAGCTGTGCGATCTGATGCACTCGCCTCAAAAAAGGCCCACACCAAAGAACTTTTTGAATGACGGGCAGAGGCAGCGCCCTGCACAGGCGGAGCTCTGCGGTGTGATTCCGTCGGTGTGCTGCCCATACGCTGGCCACTCAAGGGCATCCTGCCTCGTTGGAGATGTGCCTCCTCCTCATCCTCCTCCTCCTCCTCCTCTCTCCTATTAGGCACCCACGTGGAGTCAGTGACCTCATCATCCCCTCCCTCCTCATCACTGGAGCCAATCTGGCAGTATGCTGCAGCTGCTGGAGCATGACTGCCAGATTGGTGTCCTTCTTGAGCATCCCCTCTCTCTGCTCTCACGCTGCTGCCTTCCTCTAGCTGGGTATCATCATCAGATCCTTCGAAACGCTGGGCATCCTCCTGGAGCATGTACCCAACACTGTGCTCAAACAGTTCGGGGGACTCCTCAGGAGGAGGACATGGTGGGTCTAGGGAAGGATTGACTAATGAAGATAATGATACCAGAGAAGAGGACGCTTTGGCAGCTGCTTTGCCAGTACCCTGAGCCTGGGTGAGAGAGGATGAGGAGGATGAGGTGGGCTTGGTCATCCACTCTACCAAGTCTTCGGCATGATGTGGCTCAACATGTCCAGCTGCCGAAAAGAAGGACAAGCGTGTCCCATGGCCATGTGCTGATGACAATGCACCGCGTCCCCGACCAGCACTGTTGCCCCCAGACACAGAGCCTGCTTACCCTCTTTTTTTGCCTCCTGACTGTCTGCCTCTCCTTGTTTGCCTTCCAGACATTTTAATGGATGGCCTGCAGGGAGATGGGAAAAAGAGCAATAAGGGCTACCTTCAGGTGTATACTGTGCAGGAGGCTTAGCAACAATGACACTGACACTGTCCCCTGCCTATCCTTCTCTGTCCCTAAACACAAGGATTGAAAATATGGAACAGCAAAATTGGTTTAGAACAGAATAGCACACTGACACTTTCCCTCACTGTCCTACTCTGTCCCTCCCTACAAACAAGATTTAGCACAGAATAGCACACTGCTAATTTCCATGAGTGTCCTTCTCTGTCCCTAAACTCAGGGATTTCAAATATGGAACAGCAAAATTGGTTTAGAACAGAATAGCACACTGTCAGTTTCACTCACTGTACCTCTCTGTCCCTAAACTCAAGGATTGAAAGTATGGTTCAGCAAAATTGGTTTAGAACAGAATAGCACACTGACACTTTCCCTCACTGTCCTACTCTGTCCCTCCCTACAAACAAGATTTAGCACAGAATAGCACACTGATAATTTCCACGAGTGTCCTTCTCTGTCCCTAAACTCAAGGATTTGAAATATGGTTCAGCAAAATTGGTTTAGAACAGAATAGCACACTGACACTTTCCCTCACTGTCCTACTCTGTCCCTCCCTACAAACAAGATTTAGCACAGAATAGCACACTGATAATTTCCACGAGTGTCCTTCTCTGTCCCTAAACTCAAGGATTGAAAATATGGAACAGCAAAATTGGTTTAGAACAGAATAGCACACTGAAACTTTCCCTCACTGTCCTACTCTGTCCCTCCCTACAAACAAGATTTAGCACAGAATAGCACACTGATAATTTCCACGAGTGTCCTTCTCTGTCCCTAAACTCAAGGATTTCAAATATGGAACAGCAAAATTGGTTTAGAACAGAATAGCACACTGTCAGTTTCACTCACTGTACCTCTCTGTCCCTAAACTCAAGGATTGAAAATATGGTTCAGCAAAATTGGTTTAGAACAGAATAGCACACTGACACTTTCCCTCACTGTCCTACTCTGTCCCTCCCTACAAACAAGATTTAGCACAGAATAGCACACTGATAATTTCCACGAGTGTCCTTCTCTGTCCCTAAACTCAAGGATTTGAAATATGGAACAGCAAAATTGGTTTAGAACAGAATAGCACACTGTCAGTTTCACTCACTGTACCTCTCTGTCCCTAAACTCAAGGATTGAAAATATGGTTCAGCAAAATTGGTTTAGAACAGAATAGCACACTGACACTTTCCCTCACTGTCCTACTCTGTCCCTCCCTACAAACAAGATTTAGCACAGAATAGCACACTGATAATTTCCACGAGTGTCCTTCTCTGTCCCTAAACTCAAGGATTGAAAATATGGAACAGCAAAATTGGTTTAGAACAGAATAGCACACTGAAACTTTCCCTCACTGTCCTACTCTGTCCCTCCCTACAAACAAGATTTAGCACAGAATAGCACACTGATAATTTCCACGAGTGTCCTTCTCTGTCCCTAAACTCAAGGATTTGAAATATGGAACAGCAAAATTGGTTTAGAACAGAATAGCACACTGTCAGTTTCACTCACTGTACCTCTCTGTCCCTAAACTCAAGGATTGAAAATATGGTTCAGCAAAATTGGTTTAGAACAGAATAGCACACTGTCAGTTTCACTCACTGTACCTCTCTGTCCCTAAACTCAAGGATTGAAAATATGGTTCAGCAAAATTGGTTTAGAACAGAATAGCACACTGACACTTTCCCTCACTGTCCTACTCTGTCCCTCCCTACAAACAAGATTTAGCACAGAATAGCACACTGATAATTTCCACGAGTGTCCTTCTCTGTCCCTAAACTCAAGGATTTGAAATATGGAACAGCAAAATTGGTTTAGAACAGAATAGCACACTGACACTTTCCCTCACTGTCCTACTCTGTCCCTCCCTACAAACAAGATTTAGCACAGAATAGCACACTGATAATTTCCACGAGTGTCCTTCTCTGTCCCTAAACTCAAGGATTTGAAATATGGAACAGCAAAATTGGTTTAGAACAGAATAGCACACTGACACTTTCCCTCACTGTCCTACTCTGTCCCTCCCTACAAACAAGATTTAGCACAGAATAGCACACTGACACTTTCCCTCACTGTACCTCTCTGTCCCTACCAACAAGGATTAGCACAGAATAGCACACTGACACTTTCCCTCACTGTACCTCTCTGTCCCTACAAACAAGGTTTAGCACAGAATAACACACTGTCACTGACACTCTCCCTACCTATCCTTATTTGTCCCTAAACACAAGGAATCCAGGATTAGTAAAGGAAAAAAAATGACACTGTCCCTGCCTATGCTTCTCTTTCCCTGCTCCGGAACACACTACACAAGGCCGCCACGCTGGCGGCCTTTTATAGTGTGGGGCGTGTACTAAACCCCCATAGCAATAATTGGCCACAGGCATCCTGCCTGTGGCCAATCATTGCTCTCCTCGCTGCCGGCGCTGTGATTGGCCAAGCATGCGGGGTCACAGTGCATGCTTGGCCAATCACAGCGCCTGGATGACACTGCGATGGCGTAGTGCATTGTGGGCCGTTCGCGTCACTCGAATTTGGCGCAAACGGCCCAAATCGTTCGATCTTCGTCGAACAATCGAACAGCCGATGTTCGAGTCGAACGTATGTTCGAATCGAACACGAAGCTCATCCCTACTCACCAGGCCTTTTCCGGAACTTCTTGTTTGCGAGTTTAAATTTGTATTTTTTGCTAGAAAATGACTTAGAACCCCAAACATTATATATATATATATATATATATATATATATATATATATATATATATATTTTAACAGAGACCCTAGAGAATAAAATGGCGATTTTTGCAATACTTTATGTCACACTGTATTTGCACAGCGGTCTTTCGAACACAATTGTTTTGGAAAAAAAAACACCTTAATGAATAATAATAAAAAAAACAAAAAAACACAATAGTTAATAGTCAATATTTTGTATAATGTGAAAGATGATGTTACGCCGAGTAAATAGATATCTAAAATGTCATGCTTTAAAATTGCGCACAAGCTCGTGGAATGGCGACAAACTAATTTTTTTTACGGGTTACCTATTTAGAGTTACAGAGGAGGTCCTGAGCTAAAATTCTTGCTATCGCTCTAATGATCGCGGCGATACCTCCCTTGTGTGGTTTTAACACGGTTTACATATGCGGGCACGACTTAAGTATCCGTTCGTGCTAGCACAGAGGGATGGGACACTTAAAAAAAAATAAAAAATCAGATTTATTTAACTTTTTATTTTACATTTTTTTATCATGCTTATTTCTATTACAAGGAATATAAACATCCCTAGTAATAGAAAAAAGTATGACAGGTCCTCTTTATTAACACAAAAAAAAGAAAAGGGTAATAAGGCACAACAGATACCTGTTTTTCTTTTAACCCAGTGCTATAGATTTCAATCAAATCTGAAACAACCACTTGGATCTTCTAAATATAATATCAGATTTTACCCATATATCATCAGCAGCCACATTCAAAAAATAAACATGTATAAAAAAAATTAACTTTTCTTTAGTGATAAAATCTATAGACTGGGTGGTCGTTTATACCATTGTCTCTAGGGACAAGGGGATCCTTATCAATTTAATTATTGATAGGAGCACCGCAAATGACAATTAGAATAACACCTATTGGTGATACTTTTTTATTTTGTCATTATATGAATACAGGTCCTCTTTATTGAGAGATCTGGGGTCAAAGAGACCCCAGATCTCTCATTTAGCGTTAAAAAAAAAAATATTGTTTTATGCCCGAGAACCGGAGGTAACATCAGAGGTTGCCTCGGTCCTTCACGGGCATAGACCTAAGTGGGGGCCATTTTGCCCTCACTTGACTTCTTGCCCAGAAAATGGCCACATCGGATTACTTTTGGGCATTACCGACGGCTTTGGTAAGTCCTGAAATGATCAGGAAGCAGCAGGAAGGGGTGATCCCACAGTGAATGCGCCAGCGGGACCACTTTTATTCGTAAAGAAAAGGAAAAAAATGGGATATGGGCCCTACTCGGACTTTCAGCGGCACAGAAAACAATAGAGATGTATAAAAAATATATAACTGTTTAATAGAAAAAGAGAACCACATAAATTAAATTAAATACAAGGACAATATAAGAATTAAAAATCATACATATGAATACATATAAATGATGAGAACCCGAATGCATTAATGCGTTTCGCCTTGGGGCTTCTTCAGGAAAACAGTAGTTGTAGAAGCAAGAAAGGGATCTCACTCTTTATAAAAACAAAGACATTGATTTATAAATAAAATACTGACACATTCATTTGGGTAAGCATTGAGAGAAGGCCAAAAAAACTAAAAATAGTCGTGAAAAAATATGAATAACAGGGAAGAAGGAAAAAAATAAAAAAAGGGAGAGAGAAGAGGTACCTTATAACTACGATTCTTGGTTAGCGTGTAGCCAACATTGACATCCAATAGAGGAAAGAAACGAGCCACGCAAAGAATGTGCAATGCTCGCAAAGCAAAAACAGGGAAACCAGCTAAAAATAAGACAGCTATAATTAATACCTAATCCAGAGTCAAGTTGGATAGTTAGTAACAATAGAGAAAAAAAAAAAAGGCACCCCACACACACATAAAGATGGCTACCTGTAATTTCCGAGTAAACAGTACGTATGACTTCAAAAGTCACATAGAGAGAAACTGGATACAAGAATAAAGTCTTCCTTTTCAGCCGAGAAATACAAATAGAGGAAGTCACAGTGATAATTCAAAGTATCAGTAGGCTGGAATCCTTAACTCAAGAGGGATATATAATACAGATCCCTCGAGTAGTAACTCTCTAAAAAAAGGGAATATAAAGACAGACCATAGTAAATAAACATGAAAAAAACAAACAAAAAAAAACAAAGATAGGATCAAAAAAGACCCGATCACAAAAGAGCAGTATACAAAGAGCATATTACTTACTATTAGACTGGGTAGGTTCAAGGTAATCCCCAGGGGAGAGCACAAAGAAAGGGTTCTACACAGAAGCAAGGTGGAGAGATCACTGCCATTTAAAGCCAAAATTGGCGCCAAAACGGCCGCAGAAAAACCCGCCCTGGAGAGGTCAGAGGGTAAGTCCCACTCTTATTGCATCATGCAGCTGCGTCCTACCGCCCCCCCCCCTTTATAACAATCCCTGCATCACGGCATAGTTACTGCATAATGGCGTCAAATCACGCATCCAGCAACGTGACATAACGCCCACATTGCGGCACAGCGGCACGTGGTGTAAATACCCAAAATGTCCGCCGGCAGATACCGTGAGGGATGATACGCCTCAGGCGCGTTGCACACCCTCACCCGCAGAGGAGGAAAGAGGGGAGAGGAGAAAGGGGCAAGTACTATAAATGCAGAGAAAATGAAGGCCCCATTAGAACAACAAAAGAAAAAATAAATGAGCGTAAACATAATGGCAAAACGCCAGCAGGTCACCATGGTCAGCACACCTGACATACATCCTAATTGGATATATGATGTTGGACGAGAAGGCTTAGCATGCAGTCCCCGCCCGAAATTATCCCAAAGGAGTAATCCCGGGTGGAGGTCAGGACCCTGTGCATGCCAGTCAGGCGTCTTCCAAAAAAAAAAAGGGGAAGAACTGTCATTCAAACACACGTATCCAGTGGAAAAATGGCCTAGAAAAATTCCAAATGACTGTCCTTGGTATGTGTATCAATATTATTTCACAAAGAAGTCATATAAAGTACATAGATTAATAGTAAATATTGTTTACAAAATACATCAATAATATTCAATATTCCATGATAATCATTCAATTGTTTATATATCAGGTATAAATTAACACAATTTTTCGAACTTCTCTGACAGTGTCAGATATTTAGGAAACCCGCAGGGAATCCAGATCAGGAACAGACAGAAACAAAAACTGAGAAAAGCAAACATATAATGCCCCGTACACACGATCCGAATATCATACGACAGATTGTACGACTTTTTTCGCTTAATAGTCGCAAGTAAAATTAAATAGGTTATTAAAGTCACGAAAATTCTCGTACGACAGAAAAAAAAAACGGAAGTGATGTCATGTGTTGTAATGTATTTGTATTGTATTTTCGGACGACAACTGTACTGACTAAACGAAAATCGTACGATCTGTTATCGTACGAGGAAAATTTTCGTGCACGTCCGATTAAATAATATCGGATGAACTGTCCTGATCGGCTCTCGAAGCTCTGTACTAACGATCCGATTATCGTACGATTCTTCCTCGGACGACATTTTTCGTACGATATTCGGATCATGTGTATGGGGCTTAAGGCACAAATCGAAAACTCATAAACAGGGTGTAGCAGAGCGTCCCTGAGAGAGACAGGAAAAGTCCTGTTCGGGGTTTATACATCTCCCAGGCTCCTCTCTTATACGTTTAAGGATCTCTGATCCAGTTCAGGTGTTGGTCCTCTCTCCCAGGTCAATTAAAAGCTCACCTGAGCAGACAGCCTTTGCTCTGCCTGGGACACACAGACAACGCTGGTCTGTGAGAGCAAGAAGGTTGGTGAAAACTGTTAATCAGTTGATGTGGAAGCTGGCAAGCGGTAGGCTTGTTCAGCCTGGTAGTGAGGGCTTGTATACACTGTATAGTTAGAGCCGAGACACGGCTAGGGTTTTGTTTAGCTATTTTTTTGTTCTGTTTGTTTTTCTGCACACTGTACAGCACCTGTCAATAGACTTTGTATATAGCACCAATAAACAACACTGTTTTTTCACTTATCCCATGGACTTGGTATCTGTGCCTGCTCATCCCAGGGAGCTTTTGTACCTGCTACCTGTCCCCCAGGTTACATATGGTGGAGAATACGGGCAGCTGTAGTAAGTTACTATTTAAAAAGCCAGTACCTAGAGTGAATAAACATGGAGGAAATCCTCAAACAAATGCTGTTATCCAACGCGGCACAACAGCAAACTAACGCTGCACTGCAGCAAGCAAACGCTGCACAAAAGCAAGCAAACGCTATCGCACAGGAGCAAACCAAGGTGCTGTGCCAACAGATTGGTGCTGTACAGGAGCAATCACAGAGGATGTTTGAACAGCTTGCCACTGCTGCAAAAGCGGATAGGAAAACCCTTACTGAGGTTGTGGAGACGCTAGCACAGTGGTCACCTGCGAAAATTAATGATATTGGAGACAAGCCCTCAGCCATCCATGTGGGTCGCTTTCTTTCTAAGATGACTGCAGATGATGATCCAGAGGCCTTCCTACTAACGTTTGAACGGACCGCTGAGAGGGAAGGTTGGCCTCAAACCCAGTGGGCAGGACTGATCGCCCCCTTGCTTTTTGGAGAATCGCAGAAGGCCTACTATGATCTGGAGTCAGCAGAAGCGGGAGACTATGAGAAGGTCAAGCGGGAAATCCTGGCGCGACTCAGTGTCACCTTGGCTGTTCGAGTTTAGCGAGTCCACAGCTGGTTCTTCCAAGATGAGAGGCCCCCAAGATCGCAGATGTTTGATCTAATCCACCTGGTGCGGAAATGGCTACAGCCGGAGTCCCTGTCTGCGCCACAAATAGTGGAGCGTGTGGTCATGGACCAATTCCTGAGGTCATTGCCGATTCCCCTGCAAAGGTGGGTGAGTCAAGGAGACCCTAAGTCGGCAGACAACCTGGTGGAGCTTGTTGAGAGGTACTTTGCTGCAGAGAACCTGGTCACCAACCCTACAGCCGCACGGACTTTCTATCCAAAGCCATGGTCTCCCCAGCCAACCGGTAAGACTGTTCCTGGGAAAGTGGGTGGTAAGCATGGCAAGGAAATAGGGGGGAGGATTTTTGGTGCCAGGACTGAAGTTTGGTGTCCCAAACAAGGGAAGCCACTGCCTGTCAGCAAACCAAACTGGGGTAACATCAGGTGTTTTCTTTCCAAGAACTGGGACATGTTGCAGCAAACTGTCCATTGACATATGAACCAATGCAGTGTGATCCATCTATTAGAAGGCAGTCTATGTTTGCTGCTGTTTCATGCACTGCAATGCCAAATGTGGGAAAACACATGTGTCAAATGACTGTTAATAATAAGCCTATTACGGCCTTGCTGGACTCTGGAAGTCTAGTTACTTTGGTTACAGCTGAGATGGTTGAAACTGTGAATTTTCATGCTAAAAAAGTTGCTGTGATCTGTGTACATGGGGATACCCGGGAGTATCCTATAACCACTGTTCAGTTTAAAACGGGCTTAGGTACGGTGACCCACTCGGTCGGACATGTGCCCCACTTGGTGCACGAGGCTATCATTGGTAGGGACTTCCATAAGTTTTGGGAACTGTGGGATCGTCCCGACCCGGTCGCAGTACCTGACTCTGTCACAGAGCCAGCACTCCTGGCCGCTACTGACATTGTGGGTTCAGGGAACTCCTCTCAGGGCTCTCCGGGTTATCCTTTCTCAGTTATGGCAGGAGAGCTGGAGGAGCCTAAAGAAGTCCCCACAACCAGTAGAGCTGGACAGCCGTCTGCTGAATCTGAGCCTATGTTGGAGTTTGCTGATCTTAATGTGCACAAGGAAAATTTTGGTACTGAGCAGAGAAAAGACCCTACCCTTGCCAGTGCCTGGGAAAATGTAATGGTGATTAATGATGTACCTGTCGAACCAGGGGACAGGCCCTGTTTTCCATATTTCTGCAGCAATGAGGATTTACTGTATCGTGTGTGTAAAACTAATGATAAAGTGGTTGAACAGTTGGTAGTCATTAAGCCATACAGACGGGTGGTGTTGGAACTTGCCCATGGGCACTTGCTAGAAGGCCATTTAGGGGTTGAGAAAACCACTGAAAGGTTGTTGTGCAGGTTTTACTGGCCTGGAATACAGAAAAATATCGAGAATTATTGTCAATCCTGTCCTGTGTGTCAGATGTCAGCCCCACAGCCCCACTTCCGAAGTCCTTTAGTGCCCTTGCCCATTATTGGAGTGCCCTTTGAGAGGATTGCCATGGACCTTGTGGGCCCGCTCCCCAAATCTGCCCGCGGTCATCAGCATATCCTCGTGATCATGGATTACGCTACCTGTTACCCCGAGGCCGTTCCCTTACGCACCGCGTCTGCTAAAAACATTGCCAAAGAGCTGTTTATGGTGTCCAGTCGGGTTGGCGTCCCTAAAGAAGTCCTTACAGACCAGGGCACCCCATTCATGTCACGAATAACTAGGGAGCTGTGCAAGTTATTTAAGGTGACGCAGTTGCGAACCTCGGTGTACCATCCTCAAATGGATGGCTTGGTGGAACGCTTCAATAAAACATTAAAGAGTATGTTAAAAAAGGTTGTTGACAAGGATGGGAAAAACTGGGACTTCCTGATACCATACTTGATGTTCGCCATCAGGGAAGTTCCCCAATCCTCTACGGGGTACTCGCCATTTGAGCTGCTTTATGGGAGACACCCTCGGGGACTCTTAGACATAGCCAAGGAAACTTGGGAGGGGGAGCAAACACCCCACAAAAGTGTCATTGAGCATATCGCTCAAATGCAGGACAGGATTGCAGCAATCATGCCAGTGGTAAAAGAACACTTATTGCCGGCCCAAGCAGCCCAACAGAGAATATACAACAGGGGGACCCAACTCCGTGTTTTCTCACCTGGTGACAGGGTCCTCGTGTTAGTTCCCACTGTTGAGAGCAAGTTCCTGGCTAAGTGGCAGGGTCCCTTTGAAGTAATTGAAATAGTTGGAGAGGTCAATTACAAGGTCTATCAACCAGGTAAAAGGAAGCACGAACAGATTTACCACATAAACCTGTTAAAGCCCTGGAAGGATAGACTGGGGTTAACTGCGAGGTCCCTCCCAGGGACGCCTAAGGGTACTGGGTCCCCTCTGGTCCCTGAGGTCACGATTCCAGACACCCTGTCATATTTCCAAAAACAGGAAGCTAGAGAGTTCCTGATAAGGAATAGAAATACATTTTCAGAGTTACCTGGCACGACTTCAGCAGTTCAGCATGATATTGTTACTGAACCTGGGGTCCGTGTCACGCTCAAACCGTACCGAATTCCTGAAGCAAGGAGAAAGGACATCAGTGATTAAGTTAAAATAATTTTGGAGCTAGATGTCATTGAGGAGTCCAATAGTGACTGGTCTAGCCCCATCGTGTTAGTCCCAAAACCGGATGGTACTTGGAGATTCTGTAACGACTTCAGGAAACTTAATGCAGTGACAAAGTTTGACACGTACCCAATGCCCAGGGTAGACAAACTTATAGACCGACTTTGGACTTGACAAAAGGCTATTGGCAAATACCCCTGACTGGAAGCGCCAAAGAGAAGACTGCATTTGTGACCCCGGAGGGTTCCTTTCAATATAAAAAGATGCCCTTTGGGTTGCAAAATGCCCCTGCGACATTTCAGAGGGCCATGGACAGAACCCTAAGACCCCACCGACAGTATGCAGCAGCCTATCTAGATGACATAGTGATACATAGCACTGACTGGGAGTCTCACTTGCCCCGTGTCCAGGCTGTCCTTGATTCCCTCTTCAAAGAAGGTTTTACGGCAAATCCAAAAAAATGTTCCATTGGTCTAGAGGAAGCCAAGTATTTGGGCTAAACTATTGGCCGTGGTGTCATAAAACCCCAGGTGAATAAAATAAGAGCCATCCAGGAGTGGCCACGTCCTGCAAACAAGAAGCAGGTCAGGGCCTTTCTTGGGATTGCGGGATATTATAGAAGGTTTATCCCAAATTTTGCAACTATAGCTGCCCCACTGACAGACCTTACGAAAGGGAAAGACTCTGTAATGGTGAAATGGTCCCCAGTAGCGGAGGAATTTTTCCAAGTCCTGAAGAAGGCTCTTTGTGCACAGCCAGTATTGTACTCCCCCGATTTCTCCAAAGACTTTTTGGTTCAAACGGATGCGTCTGATGTTGGTATCGGGGCAGTACTATCACAGGTATACAATGGGGAAGAACACCCTGTGGTCTACCTAAGTAGAAAGCTCAATGACCATGAGAAAAAGTATGCAGTCATTGAAAAGGAATGTTTAGCCCTAAAGTGGGCTGTGGACGCGCTCAGGTACTACTTGTTAGGGCGCCAGTTTGAATTAATAACTGACCATGCTCCCCTGAAATGGATGGCCCAAAAGAAGGAGACTAATAGACGGGTGAACCGGTGGATTTTGGCTCTACAGGACTATTCCTTTTCCTCTAAAACACAGGCCAGGTGTTGAGATGGGGAATGTAGATGCCCTGTCCCGTGTTCACTCCTGTTGGGCCACAGGTGTTCCAACCCTGGGGTTGAAACAAGGGGGGAGGATGTGTAGCAGAGCGTCCCTGAGAGAGACAGGAAAAGTCCTGTTTGGGGTTTATACATCTCCCAGGCTCCTCTCTTATACGTTTAAGGATCTCTGATCCAGTTCAGGTGTTGGTCCTCTCTCCCAGGTCAATTAAAAGCTCACCTGAGCAGACAGCCTTTGCTCTGCCTGGGACACACAGACAACGCTGGTCTGTGAGAGCAAGAAGGTTGGTGAAAACTGTTAATCAGTTGATGTGGAAGCTGGCAAGCGGTAGGCTTGTTCAGCCTGGTAGTGAGGGCTTGTATACACTGTATAGTTAGAGCCGAGACACGGCTAGGGTTTTGTTTAGCTATTTTTTTGTTCTGTTTGTTTTTCTGCACACTGTACAGCACCTGTCAATAGACTTTGTATATAGCACCAATAAACAACACTGTTTTTTCACTTATCCCATGGACTTGGTATCTGTGCCTGCTCATCCCAGGGAGCTTTTGTACCTGCTGCCTGTCCCCCAGGTTACAAGGGACAGGAGTGACCTAAAGCTAAAGAGTCTACAAAAAGGGTTTGAAACTTAGCATATCATTTAGGCCCGGATATACTGTGGCCTGTAAATTATAGACCCATTGCGTCTCCCTCTGCAGCACCTTCTGGTCAAAGTTGCCTCCTTGAGGGTCCTCATAGATACGTTTGAGGATGGCAACCTTGAAAGGATAGGACTCATATTGGTATTTATGTTTAAACGCCATGTGATGGCCAATTGCCGTATTTAGAAGGCCATTGGTGGCGTAATATACATGGCCCTTGATCCTTTTCCAAAGGGGTCTAATCGTTTTGCCGATGTAGAAGGCTCCACACCGGCGAAAGATAATGTAAATGACCCCGTTGGTCAGGCAGGATACATGGTGTCGCAGAGTGTGGTTTAGGCAATTGGGGAGTGTAACAGAAGATCCTTGTAACAGCAAATGACAGTAGTCGCAATTACTGCATGCAAACAGACCTGGTTGGTCCTGCTGTTTGTCATGCGATTTGGAATGTTGGCTGTGCACTAACCGATCATTGATTGATCCTGAGCGTCTATATGTAATTTGAGGTTGGGTTCCTATATATTTACAAAGTATAGGATCTTTTGCCAGGATGTGCCAGTGCTTTTGGATGGCAGAACGCACAGCAGAATGTTGATCTGAGTACGTTGTGATCAATCTCACTATCAGTCTTTTTCTCTTTAGAGAATAGAATCACCGATCTCGACTTTCCCTGGGCTTTTTTAAAGGCCTTTTTGAGGCAGGTACGACTGTACCCTCATGCCAATAAGCGTTGATACAGCAGGTCAGCCTCTTGTTTGAAACTAATGTCAGTGGAACAATTTTGTTTCAAACGTAGGTACTGACCAAAGGGAATACTCTGGATCAGTGCATTTGGGTGTGCGCTGGAAGCATGTAGAATCATATTCCCTGCAGTGGGTTTACGATATAACAAGGTGCTAACAGCCCCATCCTTGTCAACGCTAATGGTCACATCAAGATAAGCGATTCTACTCTCATCTGACTCCATAGTGAATTTTAGGTTATAATTGTTTCTGCTCAACATTTGCATGAATAATTGGAGTGTATACCTAGATCCCGCCCACAACATCAAAACGTCGTCAATATAGCGAAACCATCGCAAAATGTTGGAGAGGAGGTCAAGATGGTCTTCACTAGAAAATTGGTCTCGTTCCCACCCCCCCAGGTACAGGTTCGCATATGAGGGTGCACAGCACGTCCCCATAGCGACTCCCTGTACCTGGAGGAAGTGGGACTCATCAAACTAAAAAACATTTTTGGTGAGAATATGAGACAAAAGTTGCAAAATAAAATGGTTGAGACCAACTGATTTCGGACCCCTTTCATTCAAAAATTTGGAAATTACGCTCATCCCAAGGTTGTGCGGGATGGACGAGTACAGGGCCTCAATGTCATTAGCGACAAGGAGGCACCCTGGAGGTACACAAAGACCATCTAGATTTTTGAGAAGGTCCAACGTATCTTTGATGTATGAGGGCAGGGTAGTTACATGAGGATGATGATATTCATCTACAAATTTCCTGGCACGCTCGGTTTTAGATCCCTTACCTGATACGATAGGACGTCCAGGAGGATTGCGCAGATTTTTATGCATTTTGGGGAGCGCATAGAACGTTGGTTTTCTAGGAAAGGGGACCTGAATCCCCTTGAATATTTATTTGGTGATCAAGCCCTCGGCGTAAGCGAGCTGTATGTCATTAGATTCTTGATTAAACTTAATAACAATATCTGCTGAGATCGGTTTGTACCAGGACCTATTTTTCAAAATTTCCCAGCACATATTTCTATATTGTAACTCATCCATCACAACTACATACATTACCGCCCTTATCTGAGGGCTTGATCACCAAATTGGAGACTCTTCAAAGCTGTCCTATGCTTAAAGCTTAAATTATGTTTACGTGATTTGTGGAGGGTAAAGAGTTCAATTTCCCTCGAAGTTTGAGTTAAGAAAGTCCAAATGTTGGAGTTTGTGTGTAGAGATTGAAATTGTGTAGATTTTTTCTTTACTGCAGAGCCTAGAGTTTTTAGTTCATTTTGGTATTGTGCAGTCTGTACCTGGAGGCCTCTCATTTCATCAGATTCTACCGTGGCTTCCTGAGGAACATGGCTCTCGTTTTCCTCCAACAGGAGGACCAGGTCTCTTAATGCCCTAAATTTAGCCACTGTGAAATCTTTCCAGATTTCCTGATCTGCAATGCTTGTCTGTTTATTTTGTCTGTCATTGTCAAACATAAATTTGTAGGTTAATTTCCTAGCAAACAAATAAAGATCTTTAATAATATCAAAAGAATTAGGCGCAGAGTTGGGACAAAAACTCAGACCCAATTGTAGCAATTTAGTTTCCTCTGGACTCAAAGAGTAAGACCATAAGTTGATAACTTCTTATTGTAAATGATCAGAAGTAATGGCATTGTTAATCTGTGGAGATGGATCTACATGGAGGCATTGGGGAGGAGCATTGGTTGTCAAATTGGTCGTACTTCGTCTAGGCTCAATGTTAGGAAAAAATGATCTATATGTAATTTCTTAGAGTCCTTTCTGATTGCTCCAACCGCTGCTAAGCTGGCTGATCGTGTTGAAACAGCGGTCTGTGCACAGTCAATAATGCTAGATCTAGTATCCACTTCAATAGTGGGAGTCACTTTTTATTCAACGCAGAATTGCCCATAGTAAAAAATGATATGGGGTTTCTGGGAGCTAGCTGCTGCCATAACACTGGTATTAAACATCAAAGTAATGAAGTATTTTTACTCTGGGCTGGTAGGCAAGTGGATTTAAAGGAAACCAATGCTAAGAGAAATACAGGAGCTGACTTTGTGTGACCTGGCAAATGTTAGGTGCATTGTAAGGTAAACCAGATTCTCAGGAACAGAAAACCAGGGTGGACTCATGATCATGCGCCTGTGCCCTGCATTGATGCTCATACTCCTGGGCCAAAGGGCAATACCAGACGTGCTGTGTTGGCTCTGTGCGTGCACGTGTGCCTGTGCACTTAGCATTTGGCATGCATACTTGGTGCCCAACAGCCTATTTAAATGGGTATACGGCCTGAGTCCTGATCTGTTGCATTTGCCTACCTATGTATGACCCTACTTCTCCCAGGACTTTGTTCCTGCACGTTGCCTCAGCCTTGATCACCTGGTTACTCTGACCTCAGCCTGTTCACTGGACTTGTGTCTGCCTGCTGCTTCTGCACTGCTTTACTTGGTTGTTACTGACCTTGGCCTGCTTCCTGGACTTGCTATGCCTGCTGATTTGGTTCCTTGCTGTTAGTGACTGCTGCCTGCTTCCTGGCCCTGTTGCCTTCACCTGCTCTGGTACCAAACTGCTTCAGCATCCTGTCCTGAAGACTGCACATTCCAGCTCTATCCACCTAAAGAGCGGATTCCACCAGCCAGCTACTCCAGCATGCATGCCACTCTATGCCCTTACATTCTCTGTCTTTATCTTCAGGAATATTGGGCAGGAGGTGCAGGAGAGGCCTCAACAACCTTCCAGTCTTCACCAGGTTCGTGATATCTATCTTTGAGTTAGTGACCCAAAAAAAGTATGTAGCAAGTGATATCATACTAAAGTTAGAATTCCCTATGTATATTTGCTACAGGCCAGTAACTCAGAATGTACTGAAGCTGTTGGATCATCTTGACCAGGGCTGTGCTATCCATGAGGCCAATTCAACAGGCAACACTCATGGAGGTGCATAAATTTACAGGCTTCGCGTTACTAAGCTCCCTGGTTGAACACTGCACCTGTCAAACAAGCTGCCAATCCCAGCAAAGTGCTCACTCTGCCATCACCTCTCCTTAGGACTGGCCATTGTGTGCTATTTGAATGTGTCTCTTAGGCAGTCAGTGAAGAAAAGGGGGTGAAGAAGATGGTTGAAGCGGAGGAGCAGCTGACTGATGAGAACAAGATTGGTTTTGTTATTTTGTCAGTGTGCAGAAGTATCAGCAGCCTTATGGTCTCCCATTAGGTTTAAATGAGCTACAGTATGTGGCCACATTCTTACAGGTTCCAGAAAACAACTTGAACCCTGCTACGTGTCAAGGGGAAGTTGTTACAGGTGAGTGGGGTCCAATGATCACAACCAGCTCAAGGTGGAGTTGGTAGAGGAAAGTGGCAAAAAATGTCACGTCTGGTACCATCCACCCTGGCATGGCTCTAACCTTTATAAATGGGAAACTAGAAAAAGGAAAGTTCAGCAACAGCAGTCTATACAAAATATACTATATATATATATATATATATATATATATATATATATATATATATATATATTTAAAATGGAACTAAAGCTGCCCATACTCACCTTCCCTTCAGCGATATGACATCTGTGACTCTCTTTGCTGCCAAAATCTTTCCCTTGACTTCTCAAGGTTCAGTGTGTTCAGCCATCCTGATTGGCAACCCCGGAATTACATAACTACATAACTACTATATATGCACGCTGTAATTAATAATTGCAGCATCAAGGAATGCTGCAATTATTAATTGCAGCATCAAGAGAAGGTGCACATAGCTGCCAAAGTGTAGGAAGGCAAGAAGCTTGACTATCCAAAACTTTAATATAAGGTTTACGCTGTAATAAAGGAGGCTGCTAGCACGAAGGTTGAAATACAAAAACCTTATAGAACCAAAAGATAATCACCTGCAGCACCACACAATCAATGTGCAACAATTAATCACAAAGTGCAACAATTAATCGCAAATCTTTATGAAGTGCAAAAATCAACATAAATATAAATACGTGTAGCGCTACCCCCAGTTAAGAGAGCCGCTGATATTGATTTGGGCCCTGTAGTGCACTGCTGTCAACCCCTGGCAATCGGCTCTAACCTCCCGTGGCACAGCTGGTGATAGAGGGATAGGACCGCGTGACCGCAACTGTTGGTGACGCAGTCCTATAACAAGCATGCACAGCAATATACTTTAAAACTCCTATTAAAGTAAGCAAAACTGACACCAGATGTACTTTACCCAGATACTTTACTGATGTTAAGGGACAAGTAATTAAATAACAGTATAACAAGTTGCAGATCCCTGCAATAAACAGTAATAAAGATAAACAGAGTAATCAGAATAATAAAGTATTGCTATGCAACTCTAGCGCTGCCCTTTTGCAGCTACTTCCCCTCATGGGCAGACTAACACCCAGCAATGTCTACCTATGCAGTCAGGCCTGACTGATCTAAATGGAAGTTCAGTGAAACAATATTCGCTAGCAATCTTTTCGGTGGTGCACTTGAAGAACAACTTTGTAATCCAAACGAATAGTAAAGATAAAGTATCTGTCTTTAAACAGCTCTCACCACCCGGACAAGTCCAAGTCCGTTTCCTCCATCGATTCGTCTAGGAACAGGAAACCACCGACATCCAAGTCTTCAATCCTTCTGGTGTACTGCAGCAAGGATGAGAAGATGTCTCTAAGGTTCTGCTAGGCTGGCAGAGGGGCTCTTTGGAAAGGAGCACAAGGCCCAGGCTTCAGGCCTTGTGCACACAGCAGTTCAGCACAGAGATCCTCTTGCTAGGAGAGGGGGTGTCCAAAGAGACCGACCAAAACTCTGCATCCCCTTTATAAAGTCTGCCCCAGCAGTCTCTGTTCTGGAGCAATGCACCCTGGGTGCTGCAAGATGTACTTGGAGATGTAGTCTCTCTGTATTAAAGGGGAATACCCCGCTACACACTCCCCCCACTTTAAATCTTTGGTCCCCAAAGACAGCATCAACAATATGTACATAAAAGATAGTTCACAGTTGTAAAGGAACCTGGCAGGGGAATCTCCCACCTAGCATGGTGAGGAAGATTGTCCTGCCCACAGGCCATATTATTGGAAGTGGCCTGCCTAACTGTGCCAGGGAGTGAGTTGGGGTTGCCCTCCACCAAATGTACAGTGGAGGGACCAGATGTGGGCATGGTCCTTCTTGAGGTTAGGACCGTGTCTTCGGAACTTTCTCCCATCTGATCATGAGTTAGTTTCCGGGGAGGATGAATGACTCTCTTCCTTCTCTTCTCCCTGGGAGTCACAGTCTCAGCTACTCTTGGTTCTTCCTCTGGTACTGAAGCAGGAACCTCTTCCGGTAGTGAGGGTATGGGATCACATCTGGGGACAGCAGGGGCTAAAAGCCGTTTCACCAGATCGGTATTGGTCCCAATGATGAGAGAGCTTCTTGAGGGCCCTGGCAGCCAGGGACAGACAATGGCCAGTGTCTCAAAGTTCTGGGGCTCCCCAGCCCTCAATGGATCACACGACAACTTGATCCGCACACATCCATCACAAGAGTACTCTTCTGCTAGGATACCCTGAATCTTGGTGTCTCCCATCTCTTCCAGGGGCAGGTATGACAGGTACTTCTTGTAAAAGTCTCTGGTCATTAGGGTAACCTGAGCACCTGTATCAAGGATGGCTCTGGTGTAGATCCCTTCGATCAGAACAGGCACTACAGGCAGAGGACCTACCAATTGGGTAGCAGTCCTTTTGGAAACACCTGTAACAGCAGGCTGGCATACTTGGACTTGTGCTCTCTTCAGCTTCCGGCGCTGGGAATGCCGTTTCTGGCGCTGTTTGGAAGGCTGATAAGCGTTGTTCACTGAGACGGCATAGACTGCAGGTGTCCTCCACCGTTCCCTCGCAGGTTCAGGGAAAGTTATTTTTGAAGGCCCGGATCTTCTCTCCATTCTTGGGTCACTTCTCTGAGGCCTCCGCCAGCCTTCTGTCTCCATTCGTGGACTTGGACATACTCGCTGGTTGTGGCCTACACCTCCACAGTTGAAACAGACAATCTCTCTTCTCTTCTGTGGGGAGGTTGGTGTTGAACTGCTCTGGCGTGGTTCATTCTTAATTTCCTCGGGTTCCTTCATTCCTGAGTTTTCAGACAGGAGTGTGGTCAAAAGATCCAGCACCTGGGTCATTTGGGACTTCAGGATCTCCACTTCTGAGTCCCGTTCAGTAGCCATAGCTGATCTGACTCCCACCGCAGGGAGGGTAGTTGGTTCGGTATGTTGACTCCTCCTTTTCTCTTCCAACACAGCCTCCTCCTCCCTGACTATCCGGATCAAGTCGGGGTATTCCAGGCTCTTCCCATCCTGTCGGGTGCGTAGCGCCAATGCAATAGGATCCAGGGGCTGAGCTCCCCTCAATACCTGTTGAGCACGGGCCTCGTCTACTTTCCCTGGGTCGATCCCCTTCTTCAAAATGATCCTATGCAGGATCTTGTCTAGACGTCCCATATATTCTGATAGTTTCTCGCCTGTCTTCTGGTAGCAGTGCTCCAGCTGATAGGTAAGCTCAGTGATTTTTTCTGTCCCACCGAACACATTCTGCAGGATGTCTAAGTAATCCTGTGCAGTACAGTCTTTCCTGCTTATCTTCAGGTTACGTATGGCATCCAGAGCAGGCCCCTTTAAACTTTCAACAATCCTCTGCTTCTTTTGTCGCTCCGGGACCTCCCATTCTTCTAGGGCCTGAGTGGCGCCGTCTAGCCACTCTTCAAATCCCTCTTCTTCCGAAGGTACAGGTTTCCTTCCAGAAAATATCCTGAGTTTCCTGTATCCTGACATCGGGTAGTCTGTGGGGTCTCTTTTACACTGGGCCACAATTTCCTGCAAGACAGCGCACAGTTCTGCACTAAGGGTGGCCGGTGATGATCTGGGACTCTCTGTATCCTTCTGCTTTTCCGCCTTAGGGGATGGCGGGGGAGATATCTGTGTAGATGATGGTTTTGGTGTCTGGAACCATTCTCCCTTCACTGGCAGCGTATGTATCAAGTGATAGATCTGATTATCTATGGCTCGTATACTCTGACTTTTAAAATGCTCTGGGATTTTGTTTTTCCATTCTACCAGTGCGTATGTAAACGAGATCACTGGATCTGGCCTAAAATCCATCACCCATGCTTTGTGGCTCGGAGACAGTAAGAATACGAGCTGTTTTTTCTCCTCTTCCTTCCATCTTTCCCCTGGGAGTACAATGACTACCGCCGCGGTTGGATCGGCGCCAATCGCTGCGCACCACTGTGACATTGCTAGCGGGTCCATGCTGGTACTTCTGACCGGCTTGATTACAGCGTGCAACGTACAAGGATCCCGGCTCGAGCCCCCACGTGTAGCGCTACCCCCAGTTAAGAGAGCCGCTGATATTGATTTAGGCCCTGTAGTGCACTGCTGTCAACCCCTGGCAATCGGCTCTAACCTCCCGTGGCACAGCTGGTGATAGAGGGATAGGACCGCGTGACCGCAACTGTTGGTGACGCAGTCCTATAACAAGCATGCACAGCAATATACTTTAAAACTCCTATTAAAGTAAGCAAAACTGACACCAGATGTACTTTACCCAGATACTTTACTGATGTTAAGGGACAAGTAATTAAATAACAGTATAAAAAGTTGCAGATCCCTGCAATAAACAGTAATAAAGATAAACAGAGTAATCAGAATAATAAAGTATTGCTATGCAACTCTAGCGCTGCCCTTTTGCAGCTACTTCCCCTCATGGGCAGACTAACACCCAGCAATGTCTACCTATGCAGTCAGGCCTGACTGATCTAAATGGAAGTTCAGTGAAACAATATTCGCTAGCAATCTTTTCGGTGGTGCACTTGAAGAACAACTTTGTAATCCAAACGAATAGTAAAGATAAAGTATCTGTCTTTAAACAGCTCTCACCACCCGGACAAGTCCAAGTCCGTTTCCTCCATCGATTCGTCTAGGAACAGGAAACCACCGACATCCAAGTCTTCAATCCTTCTGGTGTACTGCAGCAAGGATGAGAAGATGTCTCTAAGGTTCTGCTAGGCTGGCAGAGGGGCTCTTTGGAAAGGAGCACAAGGCCCAGGCTTCAGGCCTTGTGCACACAGCAGTTCAGCACAGAGATCCTCTTGCTAGGAGAGGGGGTGTCCAAAGAGACCGACCAAAACTCCGCCTCCCCTTTATAAAGTCTGCCCCAGCAGTCTCTGTTCTGGAGCAATGCACCCTGGGTGCTGCAAGATGTACTGGGAGATGTAGTCTCTCTGTATTAAAGGGGAATACCCCGCTACATACATATATTCTAAAGTGCAGTATAATATCACAATAAAAATAAAGTGCCAATAAAGTACAAAAAATAAGTTCTGTATAGTCCAAAAACATATGTACAGTATTATAATTCCTCCACCAGCGACTCAGATTGTTGCCAGACACTTTCCAGTGTAAAGAAACACCAGCCACCATCTCATGAAATAAACACTCACCAGAAAATGTGCTACAAAATGTGTAGCAAGCTGTACATAGATATGTGATTAATTGTTGCACTTTTATTGCGTGGTGCTGTAGGTGATTATCTTTAAGAAGCTTAACTATACTTGATTAATCTTGAAGCCACACACTAGATCTCTCACCATCTCACTAAATAAAGAATTAAGTAATAAAAATTCAGGAATGCATTGAGGTGTTTGCTGCAGCAACTGTACTATAGACTGAATGAATCACTGTCATGTGCATCCATGAAGAAGGGAGATTTTAATACACAAAAAATGTGTTGGATATCAGCTTGAGATAAAAGATGTCCAAATCTAAACACCTTCCCAACTTGTTCTTTTTTGGCACTCCATTTTAAGCGTTAGGCCTTGTTCACACAGGCATACTTAAACATACAACAGTGTGGGGCCCGTGTTTGCCCACACTCACACAGACGTCAAATTAGGAGCAGTAACTATGTCCGTGCAGCCATTGCTCCCAATAGATATGAATGGGACTGCCTGTCACGTATGAGGTGTGACCAGACTGTGTGGATTGCAACAGAGGAACCCCAAATGCTTATAAGGTGAATAATAATGATTTATTAATGTAAGTGAATAATATAAATACAACCACCTCAAATATGACACAGTGCAATAAGCCAACCAACAGACAGAGACCCACAAAAAACAACAGACAGATATGTACAATAAATGGGAGATACCCTAATCGTAAACAAAAACCAGGCCGGGGTCATACACAGGGAGATCAGCAGATAGGTAAGGATGGGAGACCAACAGGACATGGAGAGGAAGGATGGATGGATAGGCTGCAGGGCAGCGATCCAATGTAATCAGGTAACAGGAGGAACAGGTCCAGGATGGGCTCGGGATAGGGATCAGATCGGATCAGGTCAGGTCGGGTCAGATACAGGCTCAGGGTCAGGATTGCAGGCTTAAGGTCAGGGAGAGAGATACCAAGGCAAGCATGTGAGGGCTTGCTGGGTATTTATAAGACTGTAGTAATTGTCCTCAGGTAACACCTGAGCGCAGGAGGTGCTGTCTGCCCCACACTGCCGGAATACACTCGCTGGTGGACACTGGTACTACGGCCCATGGATCTGACAGTGCCACCAGCAGGTGCGATCCTCTATTACAGATCCTGGCTGCAAGAAGACACCTGCTGGTGGACACTGGTACTGCGATCCATGGGACCAACAGCACCACCAACGGGTGAACCCTTTCCTGACACTGCCTAAACACAGATGTATGGAACACCTGTGCATCCTGTGTGGGCAAACACAGCCCTTACACGGAACTACATTTAAGTACGCCCATGTGAATGAGGCCTTAACTGGACAGATTCACAGAAAATGTCACTTTATATAGCTTATTACATCTGTTGTGTTAGTTAAATTGTAACTTGTCATATGTGTACATGGTAAGGTACACAAAAAAACAAAAATCTCCTGCTCTCTCGGTGTATCGTCAAACACGGGTAGTGTGGTTCCGTCTAAAGGCAAAGTCTAAAGTTTTGCAGCCCTCCTCAGAACAATAGGTGTTCATATGGCTAGAAAAAAGAAAGAAGAAAGGAGGGCGTACCGACCTCGTGCATTACCACCTAAAAGTTTTATTAAAATATGAATAAAAAGCAATAATCCTACTCACAGACGGAGCTTATGTAAAAGCTTATCGGACAAATGAGCTGGAATTTCTTGGCACCCGCCGACTGAACTCGATGACAGAGAGGGTCGGACAATACCTCAAACATCTAGATAGCTAACGCATTTCTGGGGCGCACCCCTTTCCTCAGAGCCTAGATGGTCCGTCTGTGAGTAGGATTATTGCTTTTTATTCATATTTTAATAAAACTTTTAAGTGGTAATGCACTAGGTCGGTGCGCCCTCCTTTCTTCTTTCTTTTTTACATGGTAAGGTAGCCACTCTTCTGGGATTCACCCGGACAGTCCAGGTTTTGATTCACGTGTCCGGGTTTAGGCCCACCTGAAACCCGGACACATTAATCAGACAGGAATGTAGCTAGGCACAGGTCTTGACATGAGGTTAAGGGGGCACTATGTGCACCACATTACTATTCTCTTTGGAGTGCCCAAAGGTGTCCTAGGTCTGTTACAATCCTAAAGTGTATACTAAAAAAAAATGTACTGTGCGCTGCTAAAGTGTTCGGATTTGGCTTGATGAAAAAGTGGCAACCCTAGTACATAGAATGCAATGCTATATTGCAGTCTCAAATTTTTGAGACGAGTAGAGAATGTTCACTTGGAATATAATTTTATCTGCAGAAGATTTGTAAAACGGTAGATTTTTCCCTTGATTGACTGATTGAACCGAATGCATCTTTATTTTGTTAAACAATCAATTCCTGCTCTTGTAGAAAATCATCTCAGGTTGACAACCCTGGAGCCTGCATCTTCTAAAAACAAATCAACAGTAGCTCCCATATATCTGTACTGACAGGTTCTTTTAAAATGATTTCAATAATTTAGGCTTTGTTTTAGAGGTATGGAATACATCTGCCAAGCTTTAAAAAAAGCCAGTTTGCCAGAGGACACACATCACTAGGTGTTTTTTTTTTCTCTCTTCAGCTTTTGGAGATTATAAAATATTGGAAATGATCTGCATTATAATGGACATTGAGCTGTACAGGATGTTCACAGCCTGAGAATTTAAAGAGCAGGATAAAAAATGCCAGAAAACATTGATGTTGATAAAGTTTTGTACAGTAGCAATTTAAAATGTTCTACCCTTTAAACAGTGGTGGCCACTCCATATGGGGCCCCACCCCCCCCAATCCATGCGCCCTGCCCCTAATCTACATGCAGGGCCCCGGACTCATGGATTTCAATGTGTTTTTTTTTTAAGCACATAATCAGAGCCTGAGGCTCTAATTGGCTTCAAAAAAGGGTGGGCTGAGGGCGCAGAGCACTGCGTCCCAAGCCCACCCACTTGTGTGACATTAGCAAATTAATATTCACTAATGTCTTCCTGCTTCTTCTCCTGGCCAATCAGGAAGCGGGCCGGGAGAAGAAGCAACGCCTGTTGGAGTGGGTCCTCCCAGTCAGAAGCCCAGCAGGAGCGTGTATTGGCCGCAGCGGTATCCGGCACTTCTACCTTGGATCAAACCCCGCCACGGAGCACCGAAGCAGCCACACTGTTAGAGAGCCTGGTGGACATCTCCCAAGGTAAGGCCACTGCCTTCCCGTCCATTCCCGTCTACTGTTTGGCCTCAATTGTTAAAGACATGTAAGGCTGTGAATGTATGGATCTACATTTAAGCTGATTAAAACCCACATATTCTCCAGCATCAGGTGGGTAATACATGAGAGAGGGTAAAATAATGAGAGCATCTCACATGACACTAACCCACTGCACTCAGTATTAGTTAATTTTTTTTTTTTTATGGTACATAGAATGCAGTTTAGGGATTGAGTTTGGGGTTTGAGGTTATGTGCAACTTACCTTTGCACTTGGTGGACTGGTGATGCCTATTCACCGCGGTACATAAAGAGCTGAAAATTTAGGCAAGGTATTTGAAAACCTTTTTCTGAAATAATGAAAAACAGATAAGAAAAATATCCCATCTCTGCATCTGTCATAAACGATTTCTTCTCTCCCTTCAAAAATCCCTTCAACATCTGAGGCCGTAAGGGTAAAGCTTTACAATATCTATAGACTGCATCTTCTAGGTATAGAAAAACTGAATCTCACTTGGGATTTATTGTAACAACTATACAATGGAATTCTGAAAGCAAGTCACTAAGAATTTTTTTTTTTTTGTGTGTGCTTTATGTGTTCTTTAATTACATTAAAACAGAAGTCACGACATCAGAATAAAGACATTGTTCAATTGAGAAACCCCCAGTACATGCCTTAAAAGCTTCAGCAATAATACCGTACAATTTGGCAAGTTTGCTTCCTATTTTAAAGATGCAGTTCACCTGGAGAGATGACTGCAATGGCTGTAGATCAGCCTTTCCCAAGCAGGGTTCTGTGGAACTCTAGGATTCCTCTAGAGGTTGCAAGGGGTTCCCTCAGGAGTGAGCAACTTCTGCCTCTCAGATGAGTAACCATTGACAGCAATTATATTTTCACTACTGGGACTTCAAAGTCGTGCGATTTTACCACGATTTCGTGGCCGCGAATTTGCCGCGATTCACAGCCGCAATTTCAGGGAATGCCTGTGTAAGTGGCATCAAAATCGGACCAAAGTAGTGCAGGGACTACTTTGAAGTCGGAACGACTTGAAGTCGTACTAATATGAATGGTTGTCATTGGAAATCATGGGAAACGACTTGTCATGCTACTTTGCCATCACAAATCGTGGGACAAGTCATATAAGTGTGAAAAGGTAACAACAAAGCCTGGAGAATGCCCAGGAAAAACCAAGCCTACTTACCGACCAGCTTGCAGACAACCAATTAACCTGTCTAACAGTATGCGTTAAAAACAGGGGTTTTGTCCGCACGCATTTGCAAACGCATGCGTGAGCCACGCCAAGGCACCCTGGTATCTGTGGTCCTACACTAAACTATAAGTGTCCCCACAATGGAGGCACATGCATTCTGATGGATAGATGAGGACAGGTGGACTGAGGGGGAGCCCAACCCTCCTTAAAGGTACAGGAGGGCACCAAACACCCAGCATGTAGCACAATGGCTGCAAAGGTGTTAGTGCACTGCTGGACCAATACAAACACCATAGGTGAAAACAAACTTGTCCACCGCCCCCATCTATAGCTGGCCATCACAGTAAGCAGCATTGGAAGGCTGAAACGGGTAACAACAAAGCCTGGGGAATGCCCAGAAAAAACCAAGCCTACTTACCGACCAGCTTGCTAAGTTTGAAAGGGGCCTAAGGGGGAATTCTTCCCAAAGACCACAAATATAAGAAGCATTATTCCCAATGACTATCACACTAATGTGCTTTTAGCTGTAGATCTGGTAACTGTTAGCAGTGGTTCACTGAGCCTGGAAAGTAATTTCAAAAGATCCGCAGGTTAAAAAGATTGAGAAACACTACTTTAAATAGTAGAATCTGATGTAATCACATTGAACTGGGAGGACATTTGCTCATTAAAACACCCAACATGTAAGGGTCCCCCAATGGATGGCTGTTCCCACCATGTTGACTCCAGACCTGCCCTGCTTCCTGCATGGGATAGTCACCTACCTGTTGTGTAGCGGGGTCCCCTTTAAGACTTCCGGGACTACCTTGCCCAGAATCCCTTTCGGCAATGTTTCCACCCCAGAGACTCATGGGAGGGGTTATAAAAGGAGGAGGCGAGGCTGGGCTCGGCCTCTTTGGGACACGAGACTTCAGTGACTGATCCTCCTGTGCGGATGTGCTGGAGTGCAAGGCCTGAAGCCTGAGGCCTTGCGCAGCACCAAAGAGCCTTCCACCCCACTGCGAGCCTGGGTGGCATCTGACTTCGCTTATCTACAGCCTTGGTTGGATCGGGGACCCGATCGCTGGAGACACTGTGTGTGAGGACACAGTCGGTGGAAGTTCCCGGACTGGGATCGCGTCCGGAAGGGTGAGCGAGCGTATGCTCAGACCATATACTGATTATTGCTGATGTGCCTATAGACTGCCGTGGCCCACAAGTTTATATCTGATACTCTCACTGGAGACCCCTATCAGAGCTGAACTCAGAGGTTCTTCAGTAAAGTGTTTATTCCATTACAATCTTCCCACTGGATTACAAATGTTATTCTGTTATGTGCACCACCTTTAAAGACTTGCCGGTGAAGAAACCATCATCCCCTATAGACTAAATTTTAGATATCTGAGCCAGGCCTGGCCAGCTAGTTAGTTCATTTAGTTACTGCACCACAGGGCGCCTAGTTAACGGTCGCCCACGCGGCGCACCTTTACTGTTCATCTAATGCAAAGTATGTTTATTGCTGCAGGGCTCTGCAACTTATTACCTGTACACTGTTACCACTGTTAACCTTTTTATCATAAGCTTAAAGTAAATTTGGTACCCCTTTCATTATTGCCTTGGTGTCTGAGATTTCTCATACAGTATAAGAAATATATTGCTGCCATAACTAACTGTGCCAGTAGGGGGTCGAGTACATTGCCGGGGGTTGGCGGAGCTGTCTTCAGGGCCCAAACTAAATCTGCGGCCTTCTTAGTTGAAGGTATCGCTACAGTTGTCTTAGGAGATACTCCGCCATATTGTGTCTCACTTTCCTGGCCTGAGGCCTGCCCACTAAAGTATTTCTGGCCTGAGGCCTGTTCCCCAGAATAAAAGAATGTCCAGTCCAGTTGAGTTTAACACTTTACTACACTTCATTTGTTCAATTCAGTCACCAGTAGATCCTGTTTATAAGATAGCAGTCAATATCACAACTTCCTGACCGTAGTATCTAGTGCAGAACACTATACCTACATTACAGGACTCCCTGATAGTGGTCGTTTAGTGCACAACACTCAATACCTTCATAGTATACCAATGCAGCCATCTTTCCAGGTGTTACAGACTTTTCCCACAAGTGGTTCACACTAAGGGTGTCCCTTCTTTACACATGGGGTACTCCAGATTTAGGCTCTGAGGCCATTCTAAACACAGGACCTGCTAAAAAAATGTAGAGCTTACTCCTGTTGGGGCCACTGAGAATATACTCAGGTCTCCCACAGTAGTACAGAGACTGCCAGTCACACAAGCACAGTCCCATGCACACCGACAATTCAGGCTCAGTCTAGGGCAGCCTTTGCCGAAAAATGTATCAAAAATTGTATACAAGCCAGCAGGTGGATCAAGCCTGCCTTTTAGTTACGCAAAGCCACGGATTTTCATTGTGAACCATTACAACTTTCTAGACATTGGCATCCTAACAACCAATGACATCATCAGTTGATAAGGAGGATGTCTATTGCCTCCACAGCATCCATCTTTGATCCTCCTGTGCCTCTCTACCTCAGCACTGGGGCGACATTAGCTGACTGATGGAGAGAAATTGAGGGAGAAGAGAAACATTGGAATACTAGTCAGTGCCAGTGTGCAAAAGTGTATTTGCTTTGGAAGAATAAATCACTTCTAACATTAGGTGTCCTATGTGTGGATGTTGCTGCATTATGTAAAGCTATTAGAATAGTTTTTTTTACAATTTAAATTGGGGTGCTTTAAGACTGTTCATAATTTTAAAGGATGCCTTGAGATTATCTATAATTTTAAAGGGTGCCTTGGCTGAAAAAAGGTTGAGAAACACTGATCTAGGGGAGGGATTTAGAGTCACAGGATACTCCAAACTGATCAGTAGCAATAGTAGGAGGACAAACATCTCACTTATCTTCTAATAGCAGCTTTTCCTGGAGGTAACAGGGAATGGCCAGTATATCTAGTACCCTAAAGCAGCAGTCAATATAGTGATTTCTGGCACTTAGTTCCTTTCTGGCACTTGCACAACTAACAGTCCACAGCAAGGTCTTTACTCATAGTGTCCCATGAGCTGTCTGCCACCCAGCCTCCACATGTAGATCCTCAGTAAGGAAGATAAAAGATCCTTCTTCAGACCTGGACTTCAAGACTGTGCCCTCCAGCAAGTACAATCTACTTTAGGCCTTCAGCCCAGCAGCTGCTGGGACCCAGATTGCATCCGAGAGATAGGCTCCTCCTCCCTGAAACAGGAAACACATTAGTTCACCATTATAAATTTCACAGTCTCACCTGCGTGCCTCAGTTGTTGTGTTTCCTCCGGACCCGCAGGAGCTGCAAGAAACGTTTGTTATTTTACCTTGTCTCTGTGCTAGTAGCAGGAGGCCCCCTGCCAGCATCCCATCCAGCCCAGCGGGCCTTGGGAGGGCGAGCAGGAGCAGCAATTCTGAGCAAAAATCTTGCTTTGCCTGAGATTTCACCCCTACAGAGGGGTCTGCAATCATCCCCCCAGCCTGGAACAAAAGCACTGGCTTTTACCCCATACCGCAAGGCTGCAGGGACCTGCTGCTGCCACAATTCGGTGTACCTGGATCTTACAGATGCATCTCGCGGGTAAGTGCAATCACTGGGCGCCCGCCCGATCACCGCCATCAGAAGTCCGCCTCCCGAGGACCCCCCTGTGGCCACCCCACAAACGAAACGGCGCCCAACCCGCCCGCAGCACTCCTTCACAGCAGAGCCAGTTCCTCTACTCATGGACACTCTGCGGGGAGTACCAAGATGGCACCGGCGGGGGGAGAAAGGTCACTTCCGGTCACACGGCTCCGGTCGGCAGCCATTTCCCAGAGACCAAAAAATAGAGGGCTTTCAGTGACTTACTTCCCGGACAACACAGCAGAGTCCCCCCTGCCTAATGAAGGAACTAGCACTGCGGTATGTGCAGATGTTGTCCACCAACCTGCATGGGGCCAGCTGGTGGCGGGGTCGGAACTCAAGCAGGAAGCAGTTAAAAGGACTCCTCCAGCAGAGGATCCTGGTGGCTGACTATGTCGGACGCTTCTCCACCCTGCCCTGCAGATCCTGCAAACCAGGACAGCTTCAAGGTAAGCCAGAATACTCCTGTGTCACTTCTGTCTTAACCTCACCACTTGCGGATACTGCTCATAGAGCAGTCTCAGACCACCCTTCCTCACTGGGATTCTCTGTGCTTGATTCCAGGCAAGGACCCCGGAGGAAAGGAAAACAAAAAGCAAAACATGTGCTTCATGCAACCACCGGGTTCCAGCCGAATGGAAGAAACCTCTATGCCAGAAATGCATAGACAAAATGGTGGCTAGAGTCGCAAGGTTATCTGCACGATCTTCTCAACACCTTTAAAAAATTGATTAAGAGCACCATGGCACCGCTATGCTCAGCTATTGAGAAGCTTGAAACGCCAACTAATGCTAGTCAAGCCTGCACTCCATCTACCAGTAGGACATGCGTCCTCACAGGTAACAAAGAACAGGCAATAACACAAGAACAGGAGGAGGATTCGGATGAATCTGAACAATCCGAATCAGAGGATGGACTTTGCTTAGACTCTGAAGAGGAAGATCCGGCCTCACAGGGCAACTTATTTCCCTCAGAAGACATTCTTAAAGCCATAGCGGACACGCTAGCATCAAAAAGCAAAAAAACGCAGAGCTCACTCTACATGATAAGATGTACAAAGGGCTGCAACCTAAGAAACCCAGGACATTTCCCATACACCAAACTCTCAAAGACATTGTCAAAGAAGAGTGTGAAGATCCTGAGAAAAATCTCTATATACCAACATCAGTTAAACGCAGATACCCGTTTGCGGAGGCAGACCCCAAAACTTGGGCCAAATGCCCCAAAGTGGATGCCTCCCTTGCAAAAGTCACAAATAAATCTGACTTAGCTTTTGATGATGCAGGTACACCAAATGATCACATGGACAAGAAAATAGAGGCCCTTTTAAAAAGAGCCTGGGAAGCAGGGGCTGTGAACCTGAATCCAGCAATCGCTTCCACCTGCACAGCCTGCACCTTGTTATTATGGTGAACTCAGCTCCAAGAACTGCTAGAAAGCGACACACCCAGAGAAGAGCTAATAAAAACCATCCCCACACAGCAGCAGCTTTTTGGCAGACGCCTCAGCTGAAACTGTCTGAATTTCTTCAAGAGCCACAGCACTTCTCAACTCAGCCCGAAGAGCCCTGTGGCTGAAGTCTTGGGGAGGTGACATCTCTTCAAAAAACAGGCTCTGCGGAATCCCATTCACCAGAGACCTATTGTTCGGACCCGAACTGGAAATGGTACTGGATGGGACCGCAGCAATGAGCAAGGGCTTTCCCCAAACCAAAAAGAAGCAAGGGAAGGCGCCCTTTTGGCAGTTCAAAAAGTTTAACAAGCCGGGAACAAAGAAACGCTGGGAACAGCAGAACAAAAAGGGCAAGGGTGAATTCATTCTTAAACCCCCTACCCCCTACCCCCAAAAACAAAAAACAATGACTGTCATCAGGTAGGGGGCAGACTTGCAGCCTTCTTCAAACAATGGATGGAAGCAACGAAAAACAAATTCATCCTATGCACCATAACAGAGGGCTACTCAATAGAGTTTACCACGTACCCCCCAACCAAGTACCTGGTAACAATGCTACCAAGAGACGAAGCTCGAGCGAAAGCCTTTCTTGGATCACTACAAAATCTACTAGATCAGAAGGTGATCCGCCCAGTACCTCAGGCAGAAGAACAAAGGGGGTTCTACTCCCATATTTTTGCAAAGGCAAAACCATCAGGAAAGCTGAGGCTCATTCTAAACCTCTCAACAGAGGAGTAAAATACAAGAAATTCAGGATGGAGTCGATATATTCAATCAGAAACATCCTACCAAAGGAGACATTTATGGCAACCATAGACTTACAGGATGCCTACTTACATGTTCCCATAAAAGACGGTCACCAAACATTCCTGAGATTCTCGGTGCAAGGACCAGCGGCCACTCTGCACCTGCAATATACAGCTCTCCCTTTCTGCATTTCCTCTGCTCCGGGAATCTTCTCAAAAATAATGGAGGAAGCGTTAAAAGGGTTGAGACAACAGGGCATTGGCATAATACCATACCTGGACGATCTACTCTTCTTTGCAGACTCTGCAGAAACTCTGGAGAGCAACCTGCGAACAAGCATGTCACATCTGCAAAACCTGGGGTGGATAGTGAATGCAGAGAAATCACAAATGACCCCAAGCCAAAGAGTGGTATACCTAGGTTACATACTAGACTCCAGGATAACCAAAATCTTTCTAACGGGGGGAGAAAAACGAAAAAATCACTCAGGCAGTAACCTCTTTAGAATAGGCCAATGCCATTACAATCAGACAAGGCATGGCATACTAGGTCTGATGACATCCTCAATCCCGGCCGTCACATGGGCACAGATTCATATGAGACCCCTACAAAACTACATCCTGTCCCAATGGGATGGCAACCGCTCATCCCTGGACAAATCCATTCAGGTTCCGGCCACAGTAAAACAAACACTCCAGTGGTGGCTCAACCCACTTCGATACATTAAAGGGTGCAAATGGACTCAATCCAATCCAGTCATAATCACCACCGATGCCAGTGCCTCAGGCTGGGGCGCACACATGACAGGACTCTGCATACAAGGGAGTTGGAGTCCCAAATAAGCCCAAGCCTCCTCAAACATGAGGGAGTTAAAGGCTGTGGGAGAAGCACTAAAAGCATTCGAACCAACACTACAAGGTAGAGAGGTGAAGATACTATCAGACAATGCCACAATAGTGGCATACCTGAACAAACAAGGAGGGACAAAGTCCCGAAACTTGATGAACCTGACGGAAATTATCCTGCTACACGCAGAATCACATATAAGGTCTATTTCAGCTGTTCACCTGAAAGGAACGGACAACACTCTAGCGGACTCCCTGTACCGCAAGACCATAATGCAGATGGAGTGGTCACTAAACCAAGCGACCTTTGCACAGATCACTCAAACTTGGGGGACGCCCGAAGTAGATCTGTTCGCTTCCAAGTCAAACACGAAATCCCCAACGTTCTTCTCACTAGATCCTATGGATGGCAACAGCAGAGTAGATGCCTTCAGTCAAACCTGGAGATGGCGACTGTGCTACGCATTCCCTCCGACTGCCTTAATCCCAAGAGTAATTCAGAAGATAAAGGCAGAAAAAACAACGGTGATACTAATAGCACCACACTGGCCCCAAAGGGCATGGTTCAGTTACTTAAAAAAATCTCAGCATTCAATCTCCGCTGACACTGACAGACCGGCCAGATCTATTATCACAGGGCCCAGTCAACCATCCGAACCACAAAATTCTGAAGCTTTCGGCCTGGTTACTGAAAGGGTAAGACTACAAAACAAAGGGCTGTCAAACAAAGTAATCAACACCATCCTAGACAGTAGAAAACCTGTGACCAGGGTAATCTATGAAAAGGTGAGAAAAAAATGTGTCTCCTGGATCAAGAACAAGCAGACTTCCAGCAGAGGGTTAATATCAACAATCCTGGACTTTCTGCAAGATGGAGCAGACAGGAATATCTCTCAAGCAACGCTAAAGGTACAAGTAGCGGCGCTTTCCTCGTTCATGGACATCAGACTCGCAGAAGATCCCCTGATAAAGCGATTCCTGATGTCACTTAAAAGAACTAGACCTGCAAAAATGAACAGAACTCCAACCTGGGACATGTCCACAGTGCTCAGGGGGTTTCTCTCCCCTTCATTCGCTCCGACAGAGGACAGCTCAGACAAAAATCTCACTATAAAAACGGCACTTCTTGTGGCCCTAGTATCTGCTAGAAGAGTAAGCGAAATCCAAGCCCTATCCATGATGGAACCATACTGCCTAATACATTTAGACAAAATAGTTCTCTCTACAGACCCGGCCTTCCTACCCAAGGTCTCTTCTACGTTCCATATGTAGCACACAGACCCCTCTTCCTTACCTTTGGCTCACTTGTAGGAAAAGGGGCACACCGTACCACATGCCCGTACACTCCTGTGTGAGGAGGTTGAGCGGTGTAATGTACCTGGGTCTCTATGGTCAGGTTCTCCAGAGAATGGTTCCCGTCTTCACTGCAATAAAGACAAGTCTCTATCCCCCAATAACTCCAAGATCCACACCAATTGCAACTCCAACGTAGAGTTTATTTTTCTCATGTGCATAGTCATTAAATAGGAAAGGGTGGATGGAGTACAGGACAGCAAGAGGCGCTGGAGTAGGTCCAGGCACAAACGAATACACATTCACTACCTATATCTTCAGGTAGTCTCAGCTCACACTGATAGTCTCCCATTAGAGTGGATACTAGCAGCCGGAGTGATGCTCGAATTAAATGACACACAGTCTCTGCACAAACTCTGCCACAGATCTGGTGAACGTTGGTCTCTGCCACAGACCTGGTGAACGTTGGTCTCTGCCACAGACCTGGTGAACGTCAATCCTGGTATTAGGCCTCTATCAGGAAAATGACATCCCTCCAGAGAGTTACCGGGCCCCTTCCTTCACTGTGATCTCTCACCAGTCCCTCGGAACGGTCCTCCCCCGGCCTCCTCTTCTAGATACGGGTCTCCTCGCAAGGCAGCACCCTGGGATTCCTCCTCCCTCTGTGGGTTCCAGCCGAAGGTGCTGGACCCAAGGCCTCCAGTTGCAGCCCTAGGGCTAAAGGTGCCTGGGACTGATCCGCCAGTGTACCGGGCCAGGAACTCCACCCCAGGGCTAAAGGTGCCTGGGGTGGCCACGAACAGAACAACACACTCCCCGGGGTCAGACCCCCGGGAACTCACCCCTACAGACAGGGTCTGCCCCTTTTATATCCTCTCCCGGCATGCACAGCAGGCCGACACGCCCACCGCACCACCACCGAGAGGGGACATCCAAGGCACAGCACTGTACCAGAGGTTCAACCCTAGCCTCCGATGGCAGCGCCATCAACAGGCCACAGGAAACTATACACCAGTATCCCACCTGTAGTAGAAAAGGGTTTACAGAACCCTATCAAATAGTGTGTTTGAGTACAACTACCACTCAAACATCCCCCTAGATTTAAAGACCCCCGCTACACATAGAACCCAAAAAAAAATATCCCTTCACTCCCAAAATCTATGGACACCAATAAAAGGGACATTTACACCAAACTCCATGTAAGAAACGCACACATTACATACCTTGAGAGAACAAAGGACTGGCGGAGAACTACGTCTCTCTTTGTCCTCTATGCAGGGGTCAACAAAGGGAAACAAGCATCCAAAAATACCGTCAGCAGATGGATAAGAATGGCTATACAAACGACCTATGAGACACAAGATCTAACTCCTCCAGGAGGCATCAGAGCACACACAACCAGAGCCTGGGCAAGCTCAGTCGCAGAAAAAGCAGGGGCGACGCTGGAGCAGATCTGCAGGGTAAGACATGGTCGAGCTTTAGTACCTTTGCAAGGCACTACCGGATAGACCAGCTGTTCGACCAAGACCAGGCATTTGGTCGCAAAGTGCTCCAGTCTCTAACCCCACCCTAGTAAGTATTGCTTGATACATCCTCTCGGATGCTGCCCTGGAAGACGATTCGAGAAAATAGAGTTAGTTACCTGGTAACTCTTTTTCTAAGAAAAAGAAAATTGATCATATGGACAGCCGCACTCCAAAAAAAAATTCTTGACGGTTGCCTTTATTGTAAGAACGGATAGGTGCACTACAAATCACAGCAAACCAGGAGAACAGCTGACGCGTTTCACACTGTAGTCTAGTGCTTACTCATAGCTTAGCTTTTTTCTAAGAAGTCTTCCAGGGCAGCACTAGTTCCCACCCTTAATCAACAGATACCAAATACAGAGGGGGAGCTTCAAGCTTACTGCAATTTTCTTCGGTACTTTAATGCAACTGAGGTACGCAGGTGAGACTGTGAAATTTATAATGGTGGACTAATGTGTTTCCTGTTTCAGGGAGGAGGAGCCTATCTCTCGGATGCTACCCTGGAAGACTTCTTAGAAAAAGAGTTACCAGGTACCTAACTCTGTTTTCTTGTCTCAGTAAAGCTGCCTCCAGGGGCAGCAGCCCAAGATAACTCTTCCTGGAAGTGAAAGAACACTCTGGCAAAGCTTCCCAAACATGTATCACCTTCCCAGCCACCTTCTGGGTGCCTCCTTCCAGGAATTAGCTGGTGCATGATAAATATCATTACTCATCATTTTAACCTCCCTGCGCTATACTCTGGAAATTTATTTTAACAGCAGGTGGGAGAAACCGAAACCCTCAGCTCAGGAAATCCTGAACAGACCAAAAACAATCAATCACTGCTTCACTCACTACAGGTAAGCCAAAGATAAATTTACCCTAGCAGCTTAAATAGAGTAGGGCACTAAACAAAGGTGGTGGCAAGATTTCTCCATCTTCCTCCAATGTGTCATTTTTTGGCCACCCTAGCAGTTCAGCCCAGCCAGGCTGGCGGGTTCAGCCCTGCAATGGACTCTCTCCCTCCCCTCAAGCATCAACTCCAACTACTACATTACCCCGGGGAACCTACCGATAAGGGGGCACAGCACCTGCCAACAGTCATGACACAGGGAATTATTGTTCTGTAAATCAGCCTTTACAGGTGGGGATGTGCTGATGTTATTGGAGGGTTATGCTTTCTAGCGCTCACTCTGAGCTATGGTGGCACCAGAATTGGTAGAATCACAAACATATTATTATGGTGCCACCAATACAGCTTATAGAAACTCAACTGATAGTTAGTGTCTGATATATCAAGAATGCAAGCACTATTTTCAGGTATTGGATAGTATATGGAAGGGTTAAAATCATGTCATGTAATTTATTTATTTTTTGCTGTGTCCCATGAGGGAGATTCTCCTTCACCCCCTGTCTCAGAACAACAGCAGGAATTCAGAGGAGACAATTGTTTAATCAGGTTGAGGTGCAGGCCGATGTCTTTATAGACCTTGCTTTGTGCACTGTTGCGCAGTCATGTTGGAACAGGAAGGGGCCATCCCTAAACTATTCCCACAAAGTTAGGAGCATGAAATTGTCCAAAATGTCTTGGTATGCCGACGTCTTAAGAGTTCCCTTCACTGGAACTAAGGGGCCAAGCCCAACCCCTGAAAAACAACCCCACATCATAATCCCCCCTCCACCAAACGATTTGGATCAGTGCACAAAGCAAGGTCCATAAAGACATGGATGAGTGAATTTGGGGTTGAGGAAGTTGACTGGCCTGCACAGAGTCCTGACCTCAACCCAATAGAACACTTTTAGGATGAATTAGAGTGGAGACTGCGAGCCAGGCATTCTCGTCCAACATCAGTGCCTGACCTCACAAACGCGCTTCTGGAAGAATGGTCAGACATTCCCATAGACACACTCCTAAACCTTGTGGACAGCCTTCTCAGAAGAGGTGAAGCTGTTATAGCTGCAAAGGGTGGGCCAACTCAATTTTGAACACAACGAACTAAAACTAGGATGCCATTAAACGTCATGTACATGTTAAGGCAGGTGTCCCAATACTTTTGGTAACATAGTGTATTTAACAAGCTGGTATCCAATCTGAGCATCTGACCTTTAATGTTAAATTATCATGCTTGCTTTAGTAAATACAGCCAATGAAGTCTAATTATGATTATTTCTGCAAATAAAAGCTCTGTAATCTACTGTTTGGAAGGTAATTTATGATCTTCCCAAATGGATTTGCCAACTAATTGAGACTTTCTGTTTAAAATGCCCTTTTAATTAGCCTCTTCTGGACCCTGATTAGTTCCACAGTCCCTGGTCACATTCATTTCCTGCTAACCTCCTTGCCTAAGGATGGTTGGTAACAGAATAATAAATATGCCTGAGTAGGTTTACATGCTAAAGATTTCATACTGTTTGCTGTAAGTGAGCTGATTTGTTGCCTAAGAAAAAAAGAAAACAAGCTTTAAAATGATTTATAAATTTACCAATGACCTTTCTAAGGAAAATGGGATCTATTTAGAAAATGTTACCAAAGTCGTGAGCCACGTAGCATTCTCACAAATGGCAATGCAATAGTCTATATACACAATGTAATAAAGAACTGTACAGAAGTGCAGACACATTTATTTTCTTACATTACAGGAAAATGGCAATTGGTATGAATGCTGTACTACGGTGGTTGACATTATAAACATTGGACTAAAAAAAGGGAACCTATACTGTATTTCAGCCCATGCTCGTTGTATATTAACCACCTCAATACAGGGCACTTTCACCCCCTTCCTGCCCAAGCCATTTTTCAGCTTTCAGCGCTGTTACACTTTGAATGACAATTGCGCGGTCATGCAACACTGGACCCAAATTACATTTTTATTATTTTTTCCCCACAAATAGTGCTTTCTTTTGGTGGTATTTGATCACCTCTGCAATTTTTATTTCTTGCGCTATAAACAAAAGAAAAGGGACAAGTTTCAAAAAACACAATATTTTTTACTTTTTGCTATAATAAATATCCATTTTTTTTTTTTCCTCAGTTTAGGCCGATACGTATTCTTCTACATATTTTTGGTAAAAAAATTGCAATAAGCGTATATTGATTGGTTTGTGCAAAAGTTATAGCGGCTACAAAATAGGGGATAGATTTATAGCATTTTTTTTTTTTTTTTACTAGTAATGGTGGCGATCTGTGATTTTTTATCGTGACTGCGATATTACGGCGAACACATCGGACACTTTTTGGGACTATTCACATTTATACAGCGATCCGTGCTATAAAAATGCATTGATTACTGTATAAATATGACTAGCAGGGAAGGAGTTAACACTAGGGGGTGATCAAGGGGTTAAATGTGTATCCTAGGGAGTGATTCTAACTGTGGGGGGGAGGGGACCGACTGGGGGAGATGACCGATCGGTGTCCCTATGTACAAGGGACACACCATCGGTCTCCTCTCCCTGACAGGACATGGATCTGTGTGTTTACACACACAGATCCACGGTCCTGCTCAGTTACTGGGCAATCGCGGGAGCCCGGCGCCAATCGCGGCCGCCGGGCACGTGCATTGGATCCCCAGTGACGCGGCGGGCTCGCGAAGGCGAAGACGTCATATGACATCCGCCCAGAACGAGAGCCCCATCGTCCCGCCGTCATATGACGGCGGGCGGTAGGCAAGTGGTTAAAGTATTTACTGAGATTAAAAATCAGTTGATTTACATAAAATTTGAAATGTTCATTTGCTGTTTGCCTTCCTGACAAATCATTCCCTAGCAGAAACACTTTACGGCAAAAAGTACTTGGACAGTACTCCAAATGACCAAAGTCAGGTGTTTCAGCAAAGGGTACTGTTAATGCTACAACATACAAAGGCATTGTAGACAGTTGTGTGCTTTCAAACTTGTGGCAACAGTTTGGAGAACATTCTTCTCTATTCCAGCATGACTGTGCCCCATGCACAAAGCCAAGTTCCATAAAGACATGGTTTGATGGGTTTGGTGTAGAGCAGGGGTCTCCAAACTTTCTAAACAAAGGGCCAGTTAACTGTCCTTCAGAATTTAAAGGGGCCAGACTGTGGCCAGTGTGAGTAGAAAATGCCCTGTTGTCATTGGGAGTAAATATTGCCCCATCATTGTTATTAGTGGAAGGAATAGTGCCCCATAGTTGGTATCAGTGGAAGGAATAGCACCACATCATTGGTGTCAGTGGGAGAAATAGTGCCCCATTGTTGGTATCAGGAAAAAGAATAGTGTACCCATCATAGGTGTCTGTTAGTGGAAAGAATAGTGGCCTGCTGTATGTGTCAGTGGGAAGAATAGTGCCCCGCTGCCGGGTTCAGTGGTAGAAATAGTGACTTATTGTTGCTATCAGTAACAAGAATTATGCCCCATTGTCAGGCAGAGGAATAGTGCCCCAAGGGCTGGATAAAGACAAGCAAAAGGCAACATCTGGAGTTTGGAGACCACTGGTGTAGGGGAACTTGAGTGGCCTGCAAAGAGACCTGAAACTCTTCTGGAACTCTTTACCAGGGACGTGCAGTCAGGCCAATTCTGACACTTGTCTCCTACATGTAAAAATCATAATTACTCTTTCGTCCATGGACCGACACAGCTTCTCTATTGACAAAGTGGGTATTATCCATTAATTAGGAGGGACTAGGCAGAAAACTTGTAAAAAGTGTTGCATCACACCTTCTACAGTACCGCCCAGGGGGCGGACCCCCCGGGTATATCCCCTCAGTCTGCATCTCGCAGATCAGTTTTTTTTATGTCTAGCAAGCAGTAGGACATGACTCCCTTCGTGCCCATTGGTCCGGGGGAAAAATACATTTTTTTTTGGTTTCCTGCGATCTTCGATCAATTGCCGACTGGGTGACAGGCTGGATCCTCGATCCTTGTAGTCTCCCCAGTTTCGGCCATCGAGCGTGTGCCGACCCTAGCTACGCGCTGGGTTTTCTACGACATGCCCGTCGCTCCATGGGTGGCCGGTGAGCCTATGCTCCAGGGCCTGCATCGGACCGCTCAGCTTCGGCTGACCTTACGGCCGAGTCGCAGCAGCCTGTCCAGTGAGCGTCGCGCTCCAGGGTATACATATGATCGTCCCCTTGGGTCCAATCACAGCATGCCTGGCCAACAGTCACCTTCCGTGCGTGGACGATGATCTGTTTGGAATGTCTTCCAGCATAATACATGCAGGATAGGTAAGTAAACTCCCCTGCCTTGGCTGGGTGATTTGGCTGGACATTCCTGGAGAGACCAAGTAAGTGGTTGTGGCCCCTTTCTTCCCTCTCTCCCAGCCTTTCCCTCCTCCCTGGGCTTCTAGCTAAAGGTTGCTGGGTACTGGGGGTCACCTAAGGGGTTTCACTGGAGCGGGGCTGGCTGTAACTAACATTTAAAAGAAATGTCATTTCTGCTTACCTGTATGTGCTTCCTCCTCCATGCTGTCGGCGGCCATTTTGCGGTGGTCCATACCGAGTTCAGCCTCTTGTGACTGCCCGGTGGCCATCTTCCTGTGGTTTCGGCGCCATTTTCTTGTAGTTCCACACCCACTGGCTTCTATCGACTGATCGGCGCCCATGTTTGTAATGATCCACGCTGTATGTATATATTGCCGTTCGGCGGCCATCTTTTTGTGGTCTACGGCTGCTTTAGCTTCTATCTTCGGCTCGGCGGCCATTTTCTTAGAGCCCACATTATCTTCCATACAGACGTTTTGGCGGCCATTTTGCGAGAGTCTCCGGCCTCTAGGGTGCATTATACTGGCGCGAAAAATTCACACAGGAAGCGCTGATAAAAGAAGCAGACTGACACAGCAGCAGAGGGACAGCATCACAGGCGCAGCACACGGCATCATAGCAGTACTGGTCCAGGGTGGTGAGTCCTCTGGGTGACCCAGCATCTCTGCAACGCAGGAGGGTGGCCTATTGATATCTTGCCTGGAGCCCTGTGGGTGTCAGCGTGTGGTCAGCATGGCATCTGAGCCAGATGTCTTCTCCCCTGAAACACCAGAATTAGCAGCTGGTGCCCCTGAGGTGTCTATGAACGCTATGTCGGCAATCCTAGAGGCGTTTGCTGCCAGGGTGGAAGCAGCACACGGGAATACAGGGGGTAGTAAATCGTCCCCTGCAATCTTCTGGGGATATTTCTGAGACAGAACCAGGTCCAGCTACGGCTCATGGCCCAGATTCTGATGCATCAGAGACTGCAGACCGTGATCGATCGGACAGTGAGGATGACTCCAAGTCCAGGTCAGTACGCGAGACGGCTTTGGTATCTGACCTTATTACTGCAGTGCGGTAAAGTTGGAAAATACTGCAGAAGCAGCAGAGACTCCAGTCCCCTTTGGGTTTCGTAAACCTGCCCGCACTGCTAAGGTGTTCCCTTGTGTGTCTTATTTTGATAAACTCTTATACAAGGAATGGGAGAACCCACTGAGGGTCTTTACAGCCCCAAAGAGGTTTGCGGTACGGTACCCCTTTGAGGAGAGTTTTCTGAAGAAATGAACCTCTCCCCCTATAGTGGACCCTCCGGTGTCCAGACTTAATAGAGCTACCACTATTCCAGTAGAAGGGGCTCCTGTTTTCAAGGACCCTGTGGATAAGAAGGCTGAAGCACTCGCTCGCTACCTATACTCAGTGGTAGGCTCGGCAGTACGCCCGGCATTGGCGGGGGCCCTAGTGTCTCAGACACTTACTGAATGGGCAAAATTGCTACTCCAGGGGTTAAAGGAGTGAGATGCTCCTCCTGATGAGATAACTTTGGCCGACCAGTTGGTCCAGGGCCTTAAGTTTGTCTGCGAGTCAGACATGGATACTATTCCCCTGCTGTCAAAAGCTTTGGTTTATGCAGTAGCAATACGCTGCCTGATCTGGCTAAAGGGCTGGTCTGCGGACCAGACTTCCAAGAAAGCTCTGTTGGATCTACCTTTTAAGGGCGACAGACTTTTTGGGGCTTCTCTGGATGACATCATCAAGGATGCCACAGGAGGTAAAAGCACTTTGCTTCCCCAAACTAGCAAGGGTAAGGGCCCACGCCAAGGGCAAGGGCCCTCCTTTACTGCACGCAAGCGTTTTTTTCGTCCCCCTAGGGCGACAGGGAAAAGACCCCAGGCCGACAAGGCGCCTGCCCAAGGACAAAAGCGTCCTTGGTCCCACAGACCCAACAAGCCTGCGGACAAATCTGCGTCCGCATGAAGGTCCGCCCGCACCCAGCTCTCGGGTGGGGGGACGTCTTCGCAAATTCGCGACTCAGTTGACAGCTCTAGTCTCCGACAGGTGGGTTTGCGAAGTAATCTCCTCAGGCCACAAGATAGAATTTCTATCTTGTCCACCGGACAGATTCGTCACCTCCAATCTCCAGCTACTACCGACCCGTTGGGAGGCCCTGTATGGGGCGGTCCAGGGTCTACTGGAATGCAGGGTAGTTATTCAAGTTCCAGAACAGGAACGGGGTCAGGGTTTTTACTCAAATCTGTTCATTGTGCCGAATAAATTTTGGATTTCAGATCCCTCAATTGCTTTGTGAAGGTACAAAGATTTCGGATGGAGTCGGTTCGATCTGTAGTCACGGCTCTCCATCCGGGACAAGGACACATACCTGCATGTCCCAATATACTCCCGACACCAGAGGTTTCTGCGATTTGCTATCGGGAAGAACCACTACCAGTTTGTGGCCCTCCTGTTTGGCCTTGCCTCAGCACCCAGGACATTCACCAAGGTGCTTGCTCCGATTCTGGCACTTCTAAGACAGCGGGGTATCGCTATCATGGGCTACTTGGACAACCTTCTACTGAAGGCCCCTTCAAGCTCAGAATTAGAGGTAAGCGTGTCCGTTACCTGTCAGACTCTTCGAGACTGTGGTTGGATACTAAACACGCAAAAGTCAGTATTGGTGCCCACTCAACGCCTAGTGTATTGTATCTGGATTTCTCAGAGGCAAAGGTATTTCTCCCTGTGGAAAAGTTGCAGACCCTCCGGGCTGCAGTACGGCAGCTGACTTCCAGGAATTGGTCGTCACTCCGTTTTTGCATGCAAGTGTTAGGCCTCATGGTAGCCTCCTTCGAGGCGGTCCCATATGCTCAATACCACACTCGAGTGTTACAGAAGGAAGTTCTGTCCAGATGGAACAGATGTCCATCATCTCTGGATTATCAAATCCGAGTGAGCCACCTAGTCAGGACATCCCTGGTATGGTGGCTGACAGCACCGGCTCTAATGGCCGGGAAGTCATTTCTTCTGGTTTACTGGATAGTGATCACGACAGACGCCAGCCTTACAGGTTGGGGGGGAGTCTGGGGTGTTCAGTCGGCGCAAGGTCGCTGGACCCCAGAGGAAGCCCTCCTGCCGATCAATGTCCTGGAAATCCAGGCGATCAGGCTGTGCCTCTTCAAATGGTCTCAGAGGCTGCAAGGGCGTCCAGTCAGGATCCAGTCAGACAACGCCACAGCAGTGGCATATGTCAATCATCAAGGAGGAACAAGAAGCTCAGCTGCAGCATCGGAGGTCGCTCGTATCCTGAAGTGGGCAGAGAGGAGTGTACCGGCACTGTCGGCCGTGTACATTCCGGGTGTGGAAAACTGGCAGGCGGACTACCTGAGCCGCCAGATGCTGGACCAGGGAGAATGGTCTTTACACCCGGAGGTGTCCCAACTCCTCTGCCAAAGATGGGGCACACCAGACGTAGATCTTCTGGCTTCCCGACTCAATCGGAAGGTATTGAGGTTTGTGGCCCGGTCAAGAGACCCATGGGCAGACGCAACGGACGCGTTGGTGGCATCGTAGGGTCAGTATCGGCTAATCTATGCCTTCCCTCCCTTAAGGCTTCTTCCTCTTCTGCTCTGCAGAGTGGAGGCAGAGGGAATTCCAATGATCCTAATCGCTCCAGATTGGCCTCAGCATCCTTGGTACGCCGATCTAGTACGTCTGGTAGCAGACGTCCCCTGGCGCCTACCACTACGGAAGGACCTGCTATCGCAAGGTCCCATATTCCATTCTGCTTTACGGTCACTGGCTTTAACGGCGTGGCTGTTGAGAACCAGGTACTGAGAGACCGGGGCCTGTCAGATTCAGTAATCTCTACTATGAGAAGTGCTCGGAAACCGTCCTCTAGGAAGGTTTATCACCGCACTTGGAAGGCCTATATCTCCATGTGTGAGGAAATAAAATGGCATCCACGTACTTATTTGGTTTCCAGACTCCTGCTGTTTTTACAGCATGGGGTGGACCAAGGGCTTGCCCTAAGTACGATTAAGGGACAGATATCTGCCCTGGCTGTCTTTTTTCAGCGACCCCTGACGACTCACTCTCTCGTGAGTACATTTGTGCAGGGGGTTCGACATGTGGCCCCTCCGGTCCGTCCCCCACTACCTCCGTGGGACTTGAACCTGGTCCTCTCGGTGCTTCAGAAGGCACCGTTTGAGAATATTAGAGATATTCCCCTGTTGACACTTTCTCAGAAAGTGGTCTTTTTGGTGGCTGTTACGTCAGTTAGACGAGTCTCTGAGCTGGCAGCCCTGTCCTGCAAGGCTCCCTATTTGATTTTCCACAAGGATAAGGTGGTGCTGCGGCCGCAGCCTTCCTTTCTTCCGAAAGTCGTTTCAGCTTTTCATCTCAATGAAGACATTGTACTTCCATCCTTGTGTCCTCATCCGTTGAATCCTAAGGATTCGGCGTTGCATTCCTTGGACATTGTCCCAGCTTTGAGAGTATACCTATCTGCTACTTCCGTGTTCCGGAAGTCAGACTCACTGTTTGTTTTGGTGGCTGGTCCCAAGAAGGGCCAAGCAGTCTCGTCGGCCACCATCTCTAGGTGGATCCGACAGATAGTAATCCAGGCTTACGCCTTAAAGGGTCAAGCGCCCCCTTTCTGGTCACGGCGCATTCGACCAGGGCAAGAGGTGCCTCTTGGGCTTTCCGACATTAAGCGTCTGTTTCCCAATTATGTAAAGCGGTGACTTGGTCGTCCGCTCACACTTTCACAAAATTCTACAAAGTTGATGTAGGTGCATCTTCGGATGCCTCTTTCGGCTGCAAAGTTTTGCAAGCGGCTGTTTAGAGTTGCAGCTCCTCCGTTGGAGGAGTGCTGTTTTGTGTTTGGGGTGAAGTTTATTTTTATGCTGTTACCACTCCTCGTTTTTTCTCTGACACTGCTTTGGGACGTCCCACTTTGTCAATGGAGAAGCTGTGTCGGTCCATGGATGAAAGAGTAAATAGGATTTTTTACTCACCGTAAAATCCTTTTCTCTAAGTCCATGGACCGACACAGCACCCACCCCTCCTTTTCAGTTTGTACTGCTTTTTGACGAACTGATCTGCGAGATGCAGACTGAGGGGATATACCCGGGGGGTCCGCCCCCTGGGCGGTACTGTAGAAGGTGTGATGCAACACTTTTTACAAGTTTTCTGCCTAGTCACTCCTAATTAACGGATAATGCCCACTTTGTCAATAGAGAAGCTGTGTCGGTCCATGGACTCAGAGAAAAGGATTTTACGGTGAGTAAAAAATCCTATTTTTTTTTTTGCTAGAAAATTACTCAGAACCCCCAAACATTATATATATTGTTTTAGCAGACACCCTAGGGAATAAAATGGTGGTCGTTGCAACTTTTTATGCTACACAATATTTGCACAGCAATTTTTCAAATGTGTTTTTTTGAAAAAAAACAGTATCATGAATATTAAAAAAAAAACTAAAAACTAAAGATTACCCGATTTTTTTGTATAATGTGAAAGATGATGTTATGCCAAGTAAATAGATACCTAACATGTCACGCATTAAAATTGTGCACACTTGTGGAATGGCGCCAAACGTCAGTACTTAAAGCGGAGCTCCACCCTAAAGTGGAACTTCCGCTCATCGGAACCCTCCCCCCCTTCTGGGAGTCCTCTCTGCGGGTATTCTGCGGGTAGTATGTCACTTCCCGCAGAATACCCGTTGTGTTCTGGGAAACACTCGGCTCCCAGAACACAACGGGGACCAGTGAGAACGGCGCAGCGTGACTCACGCATGCGCCGTAGGGAACCGGGCCGCAAGGCTTCACTTCCTGGTTCCCTCACCGAGGATGGGGGTGGGGCAGCAGAGTGATGAGCGATTGCTCGTCTTCTGCTGCCGACGTCGCTGGACTCCAGGACAGGTAAGTGCCCTAATATTAAAAGTCAGCAGCTGCAGTATTTGTAGCTGCTGGCTTTTAATATTTTTTTTTCGTCGGAGCTCCGCTTTAAAAATCTCTATAGGCGACCCTTACAATTTTTTTACAGATTACATGTTTATAGTTAGAGGAGGTCTAGTGCTAGAATTATTGCTCTCGCTCTAACGATCGTGGCGTAGGTAACCTGGTTCTGATACTAGCCAGTGCCTCACCAGCCACTGACCTCACCGCACGTCCCTGCTCTTTACTGAATTTTTTTGGAATGAGTTGGAAAAGCCAATTGCAAGTCTTTATGTCCAATATCAGTACCTGACCAAAGCCTTCCCAGAATATTGAAGGCTGTTATAGTCATGGAGTTAAGGCGGGGGATGGTTTTGAAATGAGATGGCCACCAAGCTCATATATGTTCACAAACTTAGGAATAAAGGATGGGTTAAACAATCTAGTAATCACAAGATATACAACAGTTGACCTATCTCTACGAAAGAGGCCCTACCTACTCCACTGACCATTGGGGCTAAATTCATTCTTTGTGGCATCGGGGCCCTTTCCTCACATCAGAGCATTCAGCAATGATACAGTTTTGTCAGTATTGGTGATCTATAGGAAATACTGACGCATTTTAGAAACAATATTTCCTTCTTATGGGTAAGAGGAGGGTATGTCAAATCTACAATACAATTGTAACAATGAATAATATAAAGATGTAAAATACATAATGATAACAGTAATATGATAGGCTGATGCTAGAGAATACTCACATTGTACAATCACAGGTCAAAAGAAACAGTAGCATATCTCATAAGGCTGTGTTCTGCTGTGTCCCATAAGCTGTCCAGGGAGGGGGATACCCCACAGTGCACCATACACCCACAGGGACCATCTAGTCAGTGTCCGGTATGTACCGGATGGAGGCATCGATAAGAAATTTTAAAGGAATTCCCATTTATTGGTAAGTGGGCCCACAAAGGTGATCACAAGGGAAGGGGAAGAAAGTATACCACCCCCCAATAGAGACCATAACCCAAGGTGAGCAAAGGGGGAAAGTGGACAAATAAAAAGCCATTATGGGGCTGCAAGGACAACAATAGAAAGTATATTTTATTTTTCATATAGTAAGTCACCGCCATATTTTTTTTTACTGGAAACCCTTTCCTGCCACTGGCATTTACTGGCAGGAGAAAAGTACCCATTTATTACTGGCTGTCAGTAGAAATACTGATGGTTGGCAACACTGATGGCTGGTGGTAATAATTGTTCAGATAACAACATGGTTGGGTGCCATAGGCGTGCGCACAGGGTGTGCCAAGTGTGCCCAGGCACCCCCTAATCACCCTGCACAGCACAGATTCCCCTTACTGCCCCCCTCCACTGCCACTGTCCCTTCCTCTGCTGCGGGCACACACAGGGGGATTTTTTACAATAAGTGGGGGAAGGGGATGATAAATATGTAATTTAAAGGCCCCTTCCCTTTCTAAGTGGACACAGTGAGTGATCGGTAGCATGTTTTCGAGCTTTGGGGTGGACACCCTAATGCAATAGGCTGCGCACACCTATGTTAGGTGCCCATACATGGCTCAAAATTCGGCTGATCCCTGACGGCTTAAGTTACTGAATAAACTAGAGAACTTTCTTGCAACCTATTCTGTGGGCGTGTTTCTCTTCCTGTGTACACAGTACGGGATTCACTATATTTTCTATAATAGTTTACAGCAGACTGCTTATTATGTTATCAGTACTTTATGAGTAAGTGCACTTTTCTAGTATTTAAAGCCATATAGCACTGACTTATTCCTCAACTCGTTGGGGACATTTATACCGACCAATGCCCCAGGGGAGCTAACACTCTACAGTAATGTTCTTACCATACTCTACCACTTAATATTATCTACCACTATGCCATTTGTTTTATGGGAGAAAACAAGCACATACAAAGAGAGCAGACAAACTCAATGCAGAAAGTGGCCTTGGTGGCCACTGAACACAGGATCCCAGTACAGCAAGGGATCAATACACTGAGTTCACCAAGATATCAAATTCTCCTTAAAGTTTTGTACATTTTCTAAAAAAAAAAAGAAGACAATTCTTCCCATTGGCGATTTTCTCTGATTTATTTTGGCCTTTATAAGGCACCCTTTCAAAATATTTTCTAATTGCCTGCCACAAATTCTAACCACAATGTTGGTGACAGACACAACAAAGGGAGCCAAGGGAAAAGATTAGGCACAGCAGTAATTGCGTGAAACAAGCAGATCTTTTGCTGCTTTAGGAGCTAATAAAGAGAAGGAACACCCGCAGACTGTGCAAGGGAAGTGTCAACTGCAAAAGTCAATTTTCCCTATTATAGATCTTAATGAATCTGCAAACTTTATTCAAATATTTCTTCTATTGTTTTCTTCTATTTTACTTTGTATAACTTTCCCCAAACATGCTGTCGTTACTAAAACTAATTTCTTTGGGGAATTTCTACCAGAACGGATAGTTTGATTTTTTTGTAAGGCGGTGTAGAGATCAACACTCCGCTGCCACACCCCATAAAAAGGGAGGTCGCACAAAAAAATGGCAGAGTTGCGGTTTTACCTCCCCCTCAAAAAAAAATGATACCCTCTGATGAGTTCTAGTAAATGGGGCTTAACCACAATGCATTTGGTTCAAGTAAATGGAGCTGCATCGCAAAAAGGCTGAAATTGTGTGCAATGCATATGGCTGAGATGTTGTGGTGTGGGCTTAGAGGGTTAAAACAGGTACAACGGAGGTGACATATTGCCTCCCAGCTGCCTGTCAAATGCCATTTAAAAAGTGATTCACTGCAGATTGCTTTTTAGCTGGGCGGCAAGGGCGTCCGCAAGTGTAAATGAGCCCTTACAGTCTTACAGTTTCTACCATCACACTGTCCAACCTTTATTCAATATGTAGCCAGATTCTACAAAGCTGAAACATAAACTAGTGATGTCACTTTCTTGGAGCTCATCTTACAGCTTAATATGGGGTACACACTATAAGAAAATCGGGAGAATGTTCGTACAATTTTTCTTGATGTTTCACAGCAAATCGGAACCAATAAAATAAAATTTGTACGAAAATTATTACGAATATTCTCATCCTACAAAGTCTTTTTTTGTTGTTTATTGTTTCTGATCATGCGCAAGTCCTCTCAGAAACCTGCACTGAGAGGAATGAAGGTGTAGAATTATGTGTGCCACTGCCAAGTACTTGCGGGCAATCTGCTATCGCTACACCAACGTCCGATTGTAGTAGGCAAATTTCCCTACCCCAGTTGCTAAACCGGCAAAATAAATTAGCTCCCAGCCATCCACATGCCCAGCGGTTGAATGCTAGCTGGGCTAAATTGATAGCACTCCAACTGCTGCCTTTTCAGCTGGTAGACTCTGCCCCCTTTCGTTAATTTGTGGAATGTGCGGTACCTCAGTGGCAGGTTCCCAAATGCCCCTTTTTTTAACAGAAGGCGATTCCGGCTCTCTGCTGGCATGTGGAAGGCAATGTCTTGGCCTCGCTGGACAGGGCGGTCAGCGGTAAGGTGCATATTACCGCTGACTCATGGTCCAGCAGGCATGGACAGGGACGTTACCTATCTTTCACGGCGCACTGGGTGACTCTGCTGGCAGCTGGGAAGGATGCAGGACAGGATGTAGTATTGTTGGAGCTTGTTCCGCCACCATGCCTCCAAAATGCCAGTAGTGGTGGTTCTGCCACACCTCTCTCCTCCACCCACTCCTCTTCTTCTTCCTCTATGGCCTCTTACTGTGCAGATTTGTTCTCAGAACCAGCGGTGCTCCGTAAGCGTTCTAGGGGCTACGCAAGCACTCAGGCAAAAAGATGCCATGCGGTGCTTGAGCTGGTGTGCTTAGGGGACAGGAGCCACACTGGGGCAGAGATTCTGTCAGCTCTGCAGGGGCAGGCTCAGAGGTGGTTGAAGCCATGCCAGCTTCAGCCAGGAATGGTGGTTTCCGACAATGGCACCAACCGCTCTCCGACAGGGACAACTGACCCATGTGCTCTGTTTTGCTCACGTCCTTAATTTGGTGGTGCAGCGGTTCTTGTGCAGGTACCCGGGCTTCCAGGATCTCCTGAGGCAGGCCAGGAAAGTCTGTGTGCATTTCCGCTGGTCATATAATGCCAGTGCTCGGCTGGCTGACCTCCAAAAGGAATACAACCTGCCCAAGAACTGCCTAATCTGTGACATGCCCACCAGATGGAACTCAACGTTGGCCATGCTGCAGCAGCTGCACACGCAGCAGAGGGCCATCAATGAGTACCTGTGCGACTATGGCACCAGGACAGGGTCAGGGAAGCTTGGCTTTTTTTTTTGCCACACCAGTGGCTCATGATCAAGGATGCATGCACTGTCCTGTCACCATTTGAGGAGGCCACGAGGATGGTGAGCAGTGACAGTGCATGCATCAGTGATACTGTCCCTCTTGTCTACCTGTTGGAGCACACGCTTCGTGGAATAATAGACAGGGCACTTGAGGCAGAACAGAGGAAGAGGAGGACTTCCTTACCTCTCAAGGCCCCCTTTATCCAGACAGTGTTCCTGCGGGCCCGTCGATCACACGGAAGAGGAGGAGGAGGAGGATTGTGTCAGCATGGAGGTGGAGCCTAGCACTCAGCATCAGCAGCAGTCTTCAAGGGATCGTTTACAGCCCCCAGAAACCCATGGACTTGTACGTGGCTGGGAGGAGGTGGCTGCAGATCATGTCGTCCTTAGTGACCCAGAGGACTCCAGACCGAATGCCTCAGCAAACCTACGCTGCATGGCCTCCCGGCTCCCTGCAAAGCCTGCAAAAGGACCCTTGGATTTGTGTGATCAAGGAGAGGGATCATTACGGGCTGGCAACCCTCCTTGATCCACGTTACAAGGGTAAGGTTGCGGAACTTATCCAGCCGTCGCAGAGGGAGCAGAGGATGAAACATCTTCAAAAGGCCTTGCAGAGAGGTTTGTGCAACGCGTTTCCAGAGCCTGGGAGGTTATAAATTCCTGGTCCTGGACAACGTCTTGCTGAGGCTTCAGTCAGTCACAGAAGGAGCGGTGGAGAAAGTGGCCGTCTGACTGATGCGTTTAGACAATTTTTTAGTCCGCAGCCCCAAGGTCTGATCGGTTCCAGCAACCATCACCAGCGTCTGATTTACATGGTGCAAGAATACCTAGGGGCAAGATCAGACTTGGACACCTTTTCAACCGAAAATCCTCTGGGTTACTGGGTCTTGAGGATTGATCACTGGCCAGAGCTTGCACAGTATGCAATTGAGCTACTGGCCTGTCCTGCATCCAGCGTTCTTTCGGAACCCACATTCGGTGCTGCTAGAGGCTTTGTAACTGATCACAGAGTGCACCTGTCCACCGACTCGGTTGATCGTCTCGCCTTCAAAAAAATGAATTAGTCTTGGATCACCAGCTACCAAGCACCTGATGCTGATGTAACCGATTCATTTTTTTTATAAATGAGATCCCTTCAAGACTGCCTATGCTGATGCTGATTACTGATTGCTGAGTGACTATCCTGTTATGCTGAGTGACTATCCTATTCCTCCTCAATGTTCATGTTGATATTTTTGGTTCTGGGCACCAGCAGCAGTGCCTAAAGCCCAATTTTTCTGCCCCTGTTTAACAGGGGCATGTATAATTAAAATTTTTGCTGTAATATTTTGCAGCAGGGCTCATTCCTTCCCTCAAATAGAGTATCTGTGAGGGGTTGCAGTGTTGTGGCACCAGCACCAGGCCTAAAGCCCAATTTTTCTGCCCCTGTTTAACAGGGGCGTGTAATTACAATTTTTGCTGTAATATTTTGCAGCAGGGCTCGTTCCTGCGCTCAACTAGAGTATCTGTGAGGGTTTGCAGTGTTGTGGCACCAGCACCAGTGCCTAAGGCCCAATTTTTCTGCCCCTGTTCAACAGGGGGAATGTAATTACAATTCTTGATATAATATTTCACAGCAGGGCCCGTTCCAGCACCCACAGAGTAACTGTGAGGGCTTACAGTGTTGTGGCACCACTACCACCTCCACCACCACCAAAGGCCCAATTTTTCTGCCCCTGTTCAACAGGGGCATGTAATTACAATTCTTGATATAATATTTCACAGCAGGCCCGTTCCAGCGCCCATCAAGAGTAACTGTGAGGGCTTACAGTGTTGTGGCACCACTACCACCACCAAAATGCTTCATCCTTCAAAATGCTAAAAAAATTTCCATGGCTTATGATCCATGATATCTTCTTAGTTTTTCTGCCTCTGTTCAACAGGGGCATGTAATTACAATTCTTGATATAATAATCCACAGCAGGGCCTTTTCCAGCGCCCACCAAGAGTAACTGTGAGGACTTACAGTGTTGTGGCACCAGCACCACCACCACCACCAAAGGCCCAATTTTTCTGCCACTGTCCAACAGGGGCATGTAATTACAATTCTTGATAAAATAGTTCACAGCAGGGCCTGTTCCAGCGCCCACCAAGAGTAACTGTGAGGGCTTACAGTGTTCTGGTACCACCAACACCTAAGGCCCAATTTTATGCAGAGTATATAGGGCAGGCCGTATAGTATATATATATATATACAGGCGGTCCCCTACTTTCAAACATCCAACTTAAAAACGATTCCAACTTACAAATGGGAAATTCTCTCCTGTAATAGTTAATATGGGAAAAAGTTGTCTCCACTGAGGCTTTATCACCAATCCTTGTTTCCCTAAAAAAAACAAATTTTAAAAATCCAATTGTCATTGGGCCAGAAAGTGAGGTGAAATCTTCTGAACAGGGTCACAGACAGCAAAACAAATGTTACAGGGGTGATGATAACTGTGACAGGGGTCACTTTGGGCACAGGGTGAGCAAGAAAATAATGGACATTAAGAATATGTCTTGGATTGCTTTAAAATGGGACAGTGATATTTTTCCACAATATTCCCCAGGATATCTGTAAAGAACTATTTACTGTTTGATTATGAACTCAATAGGTTAACTGAAAAGTGACTCCTTCATGATGTTGGGACACATACTGTTAGATGCTAATGTCACCACATCCAGCCCCCACCTGTGTCTGCTAAGATGTCAGATGTGTATTGGGAGACAGTGAGGCTAGCCTAAAGGTCATGTGTCTGAGTCATCACGGTAGTTAATTAGCTCATGTAAATTAGGTCTGGTCAGGGCCGATCTTAAGATCACAGACGCCTGGGTGCAGAAATATTTCTGGCACCCCCACATGGGTGTGGTCATCTTACTAACTCCTCCCCTTTGCAAATATTTCTATGGCAATGACTCAAACACAGAGATGCTCCTCTAAGGAGTCTTCGTTACCCTGGGATCCTCCCACAATCTTTTAACAATAAACAAAATACAGGAAGAGAATACACTAATGGGACCTGGAGGGGGTCTCTCTAATGGACACAGAGAGGGCTTCTGTTAGAGAGTCTGTTAGAAAGAGCCCCAAGACATAGTACAGGAGATGGTCAGAGACTGCAGACATGATACAAGAGATGGTCAGAGACTGCAGACATGATACAGGAGAAGGTCAGAGACTGCAGACATGATACAGTACAGGGGGAGGGTAAGCAGACCTAGTACAGGGGTCAGGGGAGTACAGTAAAGGGGCAGTAATGTGTTATACAGATATGGTCTCCTCAAGCATAGCTGCTCAGGGAAGTTTCTGTTACAGATCCCACCTATTCTGGCAGGCTGTCACTGGGCTAAATAAAAATTGGAATGACATATCCCCCTCTACCTTCCCCTGCAGAGTTTGATTCCTACACTGACCTACCTGATCACTGCACTGACCTACCTGATTCCTACCCCCTCCATTGGGGGGGGGCGTGTCACATCTTCAGCTCTGAGGGGCTCATGCTGGGACCTGTGGTCCTTCATTAGGAGGATGAGGTCAGTGGCAGACTGGCAGTGCTGGGGGATGGGTTAAATGGCAGTGCTTGGGAAGGGATGGGATCACTAACTCTAACTTGCTGTCACCTGTTAGTCAGTGTCCACTTGGGAGGGGAGAGGGGCTTGGTGAGGGGGGTGGGTGAGGGTGAGAGAGAGAAAGAAGGGAGGGTGGGGAAAGAGAGACAGAGAAGGGGGGTGGGGAGAGAGAGAAGAAAGGGTGGGGGGAGAGAGAGAGAAGGGGGAGACAGAGAAGGGGGGTGGGGAGAGAGAGAGAAGGGGGGTGGGGGGAGAGAGAGAAGGAGGGAGAGAGAGAGAGAAGGAGGGAGGGAGAGAGAGAAGGAGGGAGGGAGAGAGAGAAGGAGGGAGGGAGAGAGAGGGAGGGGAGAGAGAGAGGGGGAAGAGAGAAGGAGAGGGAGAAGAGAGAAGGAGAGGGAGAAGAGAGAAGGAGAGGGAGAAGAGAGAAGGAGAGGGAGAAGAAAGAAGGAGGAGAGGGAGGAGAGAGAAGGAGGAGAGGGAGAAGAGAGAAGGAGATGGAAAGAGGGAGGGGAGAGAAGGAGGGGAGAGATATGAGGTGGTAGAGAGAGGGGGGATGGATGAGAGAGGGGGGGATGGATGAGAGAGAGGGGGGATGGATGAGAGAGAGGGGGGTGGGAGAGAGAGAGAGAGGGGGATGGGGGAGAGAGAGAGGAGAGAGAGAGGGGGGAGAGAGAGGGGGTGGGGGAGAGAGAGAGGGGGAGAGAGGGGAGAGAGGGGGTGGGAGAGAGAGGGGGGAGAGAGAGGGGTGGGAGAGAGAGAGGGATGAGAGAGAGAGAGGGGGGTGGATGAGAGAGAGGGGGTGGGAGAGAGAGAGAGGGGGTGGGAGAGAGAGAGAGGGGTGGGAGAGAGAGGGGGAGAGAGAGAGCGGGAGAGAGGGGGTGGGAGAGAGAGAGGGGGAGAGAGGGGGGTGGGAGAGAGAGGGATGAGAGAGAGAGAGAGGGGGTGGATGAGAGAGAGGGGGGGTGGATGAGAGAGAGAGGGGGTGGGTGAGAGAGAGAGGGGGTGGATGAGAGAGAGGGGGGTGGATGAGAGAGAGAGGGTGGATGAGAGAGAGAGGGGGGTGGATGAGAGAGAGAGAGGGGGGTGGATGAGAGAGAGAGAGGGGGAATGGGAGAGAGAGAGAGAGAGGGGGTGGGAGAGAGAGGGGGATAGGAGAGAGAGAGATGGGGGGTGGGAGAGAGAGAGGGAGAGAGAGAGGGAGAGAGAGAGGGAGGTGGGAGAGAGAGGGGGTGGGAGAGAGAGAGAGGGGGTGGGAGAGAGAGGGTGTGGGAGAGAGAGAGGGGGTGTGGGAGAGAGAGAGGGGAAGAGAGAGGGGGGGAGAGAGAGGGGGGATGGGAGAGAGAGAGAGGAGTGGGAGAGAGGGGGTGGGAGAGAGAGAGGGGGAGAGAGGGGTGGGAGAGAGAGAGGGGGTGGGAGAGAGAGGGGGAGAGAGAGAGGAATGGGATAGAGAGGGGAGAGAGAGAGGGGGTGGGAGAGAGAGAGAGGGTGGGAGAGAGAGGGGGTGAGTGAAATTGACCCCCTAGGCTGGCCTGCAGTCCTTCCTGTACCCCCCTGTCCCAGTCCCTGTCTGTGGGTAGGTGTGTGTGATGCACCTACCTCCCGCCCATCCTCGCCCTCTGGGCCCTCGGTCAGGCGCCTATATTTCTTCTTGGGCACGGTCACAGCTGGAGCCGACGTTGGAGAAGGTGTGCAGACTCTGGAGGTGCCGGGGATGCTGCGCTCACTGCTGCTCAGGTCAGGGTGGCAGTGAGGTCTTCTCTCACTCCCTCTTGCGCTGTTCCTTTCAGCCAGCCTCCTGCTGCTCACAGGGGCCGCCACTCTCTGTTGCTGCTGCTGTTTACTGCCCTGGGCTGCACCCCGCCACCACCGGACCAGCGAGACTGTCCCTCTCTGGTATTACAAGGGGGCGGCCTCGGACTTGGAGCTCAGCTGCTTTGGATCCCACACTCCCAGGAGCAGTAGCGCGGAGGAGGAGGAAGTGAAATCCTCCCTCGCTTTCAACACTGAACATGGAGGGGGTGCACTGCAGGGACATGCCAAGCGGCTCTAGCAACCAATGGACAGGATGAAACTTGTGACAGGAACGAACGATGCCATGTGTGTCTCTCCCTCCCGCATCGGAGGGAGAGAGACAGACACACATCCCACATGGCATTGTTCCTGTACTACTTGTCACAGACACCACACTGATCTGCCTTATTGTCCGGGACGGGTCCTCCCCTATCAGCGTCCCTGGCGACGCCACCGCACACAAGGAGAGGAGGAAGGAGGGGAAGCACTTTGGCACTTCGGCGCCCCCCCTGCAGCGCTCGGGTGCGGAGCACCCCCTGCACCCCGTCCAGGATCGGCCCTGGGTCTGGTCAAAGGTGTATTGTCTGAGGAGAATGTAAGAACCTCCTCTCTGTGTGTATAAAACTGGGAGTTTGTGATTAAAGATTGTCAGTCCAGTTGGAAACTTCATATAGAGTGTTTGTCTCGTATGTTCAGCGGTCGCCTGACTGTGGAGGATCGGCAGTGGATGTGTGTCCAGAGAGGGAATATCCTAAACGGCATTAACCCCTTTCATACTTGGGGTGCCGTTACATTGGTTGGCAGCGGTGGGATTTTCCCTCCAGTTACTGGGACACTCCAAACCACCACAGTGAATGACCAGCTATGCAGCCTGCAGGAAAGCCACGCTGAAAGACTTACTTGAGAGCCGTGGAGGGACCGGTGGGACAAAGAACAAGGCCACCTTGATCAGGGAGCTAGCCAAGATGGATCAGAGGGATGGTGATGCAGGACCCCGGTCAGTTGAAGACTTGTTTCAGCAATGAGTTCGACAGCGGTTGGCATTATATGGTGCTAACCCATCAGAGACTGCCATACAGGAAGCCATTAAAGACATCCAGCTGCAGGATGAGCGACAAGAGAGAGAACGAGAACGGCAACATGAGCGGAGAATGGCGAAAATACGGCAACTGGAGACAACACCTAAAGATGCAGCGCCTTTCCGTAAGTTGCCCTTTCGGGCGTTCAAACTATTTAAGGAAGGAGAGGAGGAAATTAAAGCGTTCCTGCAGGACTTTGAGAGACTATGCCAGATACATGTAGTACTGCCCCAAGATTGGGTCGCCTTACTGGCAAGTAATTTAACGGGCAGAGCGGCGGATGCGTATCGGGCCCTGGAGGATGAGGACGCTAAAGACTATGACCGGGTAAAAGAAGCTCTGCTAGCCCGATTTGCCATTACACCCGAAGCCAGCCGGATTAAGTTTTGAGAATCCCGGAAACAAACCCACATAACATATGTGGAGTGGGCACATCGTCTGCAGCGAAACCTTAAGGGCTGGTTCCAGGGAAGCCGCGCTCATACCATAGAGGACATAACCCAGCTAGTACTCTTAGAACAGTTCTTTAACCACACCCCTCTGGTATTACGGGATTGGGTGCGAGATAAGCGACCACGGACTGTACAGCAAGCGGCTACTTTGGCCGATGAATATCTGGACTCTTGAAGGTCAGGCGAAAGCGAGCGCTATCCACTATCTCGGCCCAGTTTACCAGCCTCTAACCCAACTTCAGCACCACCTCCAGCGGCCACTTATCCTCAGCAGCCCAGGTTCAACTCCCAGGACTACTTACAACCCATCAGGTGTTTCGGATGTAAACAGCTAGGGCACAAAAAGCCAGACTGTCCGTTGAATCCAGCCATCCAGTCCCAGTCATGGAGACAGCCAGCAAGGGGGAGCCCCCGCACATCCATGCCTGCGGCCCACTGCGTTGAGGAAGAAGAACATTGGGGCGTCCTGCACGAGGCTGATCCAATACAAGCAGCTAACCGGGACAACAGGCAACAACACAGGCAGACAGTCCGGGTTAATGGAACGGTAGCCAATGGCCTACGTGATAGTGGCGCTACCATGACCCTACTACAGAAGAACCTCATCCCAGAGAGCCAACACACCGGAGACACTGTAGCCGTAAGAGTAGCGGGAGGTACCATCTTCCGGCTACCTGTTGCCCGTGTTCACCTGGATTGGGGGGTTGGTTCGGGACACGTGAATGTGGGGGTGATGAAGGATTTGCCAGCGGATGTACTACTGGGGAATGATTTGGCCCCCCTCATTTCTGCTTACGCCCCGATGGGCCCCGCTGAAGCCAACCCAGTGACTACCTGTGCCCAGACCCATGCTGCTGGAACCGGCCCACTTGCGGCTGAGAACTGAGTAAGACTATCTTCCCTGACATGTACCTTAGATCAGGCAAAATATCACAGTCTAGAATTGGATTGTGACAAGTGGGCCAGGGAGAAATCGGAGATGCAACGACACTACGTCATGTATTATGAGATGTCCTATGGCTTGAACATTGAAATGCACAAACAGGCTGAAATTGTCAAAAGGTTAAATGGGATTTGCGCCCAGGTTTTGCCTTACCTCTCCCAAGAGCATCAGCAACAAGTTTTGGGAGCCATTGAGAGAGCAAAGCAAGTGACTGTTCCAGAACTGAATTCCATTATTCGCCCTGCAACCTTACAACGTCACCATCAGCTACTGACCCGGTAAGCAAAACGGCCATGCTGATGGGTTGTCCAGGCATTAGAGGAATGGAACTATGGACTAACTTCGGAGTCAACCCGTCTGGGGTCTCCTCCTGTGTTAGTCTCCTGCCAAATGGGGAGATGTGTGAAAGGGGTCACTTTGGGCACAGGGTGAGCAAGAAAATAATGGACATTAAAAATTTGTCTTGGATTGCTTTAAAATGGGACAGTGATATTTTTCCACAATATTCCCCAGGATATCTGTAAAGAACTATTTACTGTTTGATTATGAACTCAACAGGTTAACTGAAAAGTGACTCCTTCATGATGTTGAGACACATACTGTTAGATGCTAATGTCACCACATCCAGCCCCCACCTGTGTCTGCTAAGATGTCAAATGTGTATTGGGAGACAGTGAGGCTAGCCTAAAGGTCATGTGTCTGAGTCATCACTGTAGTTTTTTAGCTCATGTAAATTAGGTCTGGTCAAAGGTGTATTGTCTGAGGAGAATGTAAGAACCTCCTCTCTGTGTGTATAAAAAATGGGAGTTTGTGATTAAAGATTGTCAGTCCAGTTGGAAACTTCATACAGAGTGTTTGTCTCGTATGTTTGGAAGGATTAATCCTATGGGAAGCGGTCGCCTGACTGTGGAGGATCGGCAGTGGATGTGTGTCCAGAGAGGGAATATCCTAAACGGCGTTAACCCCTTTCATACTTGGGGTGCTGTTACAATAACCCTTCCCTATGATATCCAAAAAGCTTAAAAATAATTTTTTTGTCTGGAGCTACACAAAATGTAACTGTTCCAAATTACAAACAGATTCAACTTAAGAACAAACCTACAGTCCCTGTCTTTCTTGGGACCGCCTGTATACTGCTGTTCAGAGTATATAGGGCCTGGGGGCCCCATGCCTTTTTTAATTTGGGTGCGGGGTTACCCTTAATATCCATACAAGACACAAAGGGCCTGGTAATGGACTGGGGGGAGGGGGGGTACCCATGACGTTTTTCTCAATAATTTTCATCTATATTGCTGGGACCCAACATTACATTAAAGCCGCTTTAAATGACTTTTATTCCTTTAGAAATTTCATTTTGTGCAGGGACTGTTCTAAACACAGGAAACACGCGCCACTTCACAGGCATACTATAGACACCCCCCAGGTACGATATTTAAAGGAATATTTCACTTTTATCTTTTCACTTTAAGCATCATTAAAATCACTGCTCCCGAAAAAACGTCAGTTTTTAAAACTTTTTTTGCATTGATACATGTCCCCTGGGGCAGGACCCGGGTCCCCAAACCCTTTTTAGGACAATAACTTGCATATTAGCCTTTAAAATTCGCACTTTTGATTCTCAAGTTCGAGTCCCATAGACTTTAACGGTGTTCGAAAGTTTGCGCAAACTTTCGGTACGTTCACATGTTCTGGATGTGAACCGAACCAGGGGGTGTTCGGCTCAACCCTAGTCCCAAGTCTTGACTCAACTGCTTGACAGTATCCTTCAAAATGCTAACACATTTTCCATGGCTTATGATCCATGATATCTTCTTAGTTGGTGCAAGGGACACCGAGGGCTGTTTTCATGCTCTACCAATGGTCAGTTTGGCAGCTAAGTGGATGAAAAAGATCAAACTATTAAGAGCTTTTAATAATCTTAGCCATTGGCACATTGAGGAGAGCATTTTGGGGTGTTTGTGGTTCAGGTACCTTAGTTGCTCCACTTGTTAGCTTCCTCCCACCCTCCGGTGCCACGTTTGGCACCTTTTGAGGGGGGAGCGGGTACCTGTTTTTGACAGGTAGACGTCCCCACTTCCGGGAGACATGGCTGCGGTGAGATGCCGCGAGGTCCCCCGGAAGTTCGGCCCCCTCCTTCTTCCTCCACCGCCGGGCCAGCTTTGCGCATGTGCAGTGTAGTAGGGAACTGGCTGTAAAGGTGAAAGGCTTCACTGCCAGTTTCCCTTACCACAACTGACAGTGGCAGCACCTGAGAGCCGATTGGAAAATCAGCTGGGGTGCCAACATCGCTGGATTCCAGGACAGGTACGTTTCCTAAAAGTAAAAGTCAGCAGCTACAGTAATTTTTGGAGGGGGAGGGGGGAGGGGGCTGGAGCTCCTCTTTAAGGGGATGATACCATTCCAATAGCCTCAGATCTGTCAGGTAGAATTTTTATGATAGAAGGGACCTTATCGGTCTCTTCTATCATATGTCCCTTTCCCTACCTGCCAGCGTTAATGTACACTGAGCTGTGCATTCACAGCTCAGTGTACATTTACGACACCACTCTTTGCCGTGATGATGTGACTCCCGTGCGCAGTCCAGAGAGCCAAGAATCCAAACCTAGAAGGAAAACCGTGAGAAAATGGAAGTGCCTATGATAGGGAAGAGCACTGGAGGGGATAATTTGGCAGGTAAGTCTGACATAATGTCCTAATATGCAGTGCATACTAATGCATTATAGCATAAAGTCCCCAGGGGACATTTTTTTTATTTTTGTGTGCAGAGGTTTTATACTGTTTTAATGTACCACACATTTCTGTGCTCCAAAAGCAGTTTTAAATCTTGCTCTCTTCAGGTTGAAAAGCTCCACAAGACGTTTTGAGGATTCCATTCCATTCCTATAGTCATAGTCCTAAGGTGGTCTCCACAGTGGGCAGCCCTACAGTGTGCAGCACATTTAAGCCCCTTTATAAAGCCTATTAGACTTACTAGAAGGAAATAATTACAGTCATTGCCATTGAATACATACAGCTGTCTAGCTATTTGTTGTTAAAATAATGATTGTTTTCAGATTATAATTACCATGAATAATACATTTTCTGCATTCAATTTTGCAATACTGGACAAGTCTACAAGTCAAAAAAGCTACCAATTAATTGAAAATATTTTCAAAGCTCACAGCAGTGTACGGGCTTTAAGAACTTCCAGCAGCACGGCTATATAGTGATGATTTATTCGCAGCTCAGGAAGAAAATGAAATAGTAAAAAAAAAAAAAAAGACGTTTACAGCCAATAATTCCAAGCTGTACACTGTATGTGTTTTCTTCTTGTCAGCGTGAAGCCCAATCTTGAAAAGACTCATTATCGTCGGCTATACATACTTCATGCAGGGCCCCTGCTACTTCCTTCTCTTTAAACATTCACCTTAATCAATGGCGGTGTTTTCCCAGGTGGAAATGGGGATATAAATAGAATACAAACATTTTATTTATATATAAAGGACATTTCTCAGAGGAACTTTGCTTGACTTTCCATTCAATAAAATTTACAAGAATTTCAAGAGAATTAGAAAATTTGGGTAAAAGATCAACTATTGTTACATTTACTTACACTACTCTACTTACAATACGCATACTCTACTTACTTGTACTCTACTTACTCATACTCTACTTACTTGTTCTCTACTTACTCATACTCTACTTACTTGTACTCTACTTACTTGTACTCTACTTACTTGTACTCTACTTACTCATACTCTACTTACTTGTACTCTACTTACTTGTACTCTGCTTACTCATACTCTACTTACTTGTACTCTACTTAGGCCTCATTCACACGGGCACCATCAGTTTTGCCACGTTAAAAACGTTTCGGTTCTTATCCGTTTTTTCATCCGTCTTCATCCGTCATGCGTTCCGTTAATCTCCGCTTTGATCCGTCTTCCGTTCCATTTACATCCATTTACATCTGTTTTTTCATCCGTTTTTGCGTCCGTTTTGATCTGTTTAAGCATATCCGTATCCAAAAGCCTCCACGTTCCGGGTCCAGATTTCATTACTACAAGAAATATTTTTCGTTGGTCCTCATGGCTATCTGTGACAGCAATTATAAATTTATCGCTGTTGACATTGGGGCAGATGGCAGCAGTTCTGATTCCAGAGTATTCCGTGAGTCTGTAATGGGTCGAAGACTGCGAGAAGGGTGATTTAACATACCATCTGATCAGCCTCTGCCTGGAACTGAAGGACCAGACTGGCATTTCGTGCTAGTTGCAGATGAGGCCTTCGCACTTTCTCAATATCTGCTTAGGCCTTATGCCAGAAGTAATCTGGACGACAAGAAGAGGATGTTCAATTATCGGCTCAGCCGCGCAAGACGCCTCATTGAATGGTCATTTGGCATATTGTCCAGTAAATGGCATGTTTTCCAAACCCCCTTGCAACTCAGCCTTGAGAATGCTGAGTTAGTAATTAAGGCCTGCTGCATTCTGCATAACATTGTCAGGGATAAGGAGGGCATCCACGTTGAGGAAGAGTTCCACCTGCCCTCTGTAAAGTACAGCAGCGTACATGCAAGGAGATCCTACATTGCCATGCAGGAAAAATTTGCAGACTTCTTTCTATCTCCATCAGGAGAGGTTCAATGGCAATATCAATATATTTAAATAATGCAGTGCAAATTTCAATAATTGTACAAATATGTCCGATACCATATGAAAATAACTTGTGTTATGTTTGGCATATGAGCGCTGAGCTCGTATGCCAACGTCACTTCCAGTGCTTGTCCCTACGCGTGGCGTCACGGTCACTTCATCACGGTCACGTCACGGTCACTTCATCACGGTCATGTGACCGTGACGCTACGCGTAGGGACAAGCACCGGAAGTGACGTTGGCATACGAGCTCGGCGCTCGTGGAGTTTTATACATGCAGTGCTTTTTAAATGTGAGTACTTTGATGTCTTTTAAACCAATACATTTTTTATCATAAATACCACACTATTGGGGTCCTTCCCCTCCTTATCTCTCCACATCTGGGAGTATATTGTAGCTGGATCATTTAGCAGAATCGATACTTAGAAGCAAGCACCCCTCTGAATACTGACGATTGCCAGTGTTATATGCGGTTGCCTCATAACCGCAAGAGGCCACTGCTACCAGAGTGTAATCAGCACAAAGAAGGATTTAACTTGCTGCACATTTTTGCACATTTGCACAGAAGAAATCGTTAATTTTGCACATTGTCATTTTGCACAGATGATTGAAAGAGACTGCATCTCTAATTGTGCACATTGTGGTTGCACATTTTTTTACTGCACACTGCTTACACATTTTGCATCTTTTGCACACGTTTGTGTTGTTTGCACATTGCATCTATGGCATGGATTTTAGCCCAATGTTGATTTGCACTTTATTTGTCACATATTGCATATAGACAGGACACTTTGATTGCACCTATCGCTTTATGCCTATGTTTATTTATATGCATATGTTCCTTCAGTGATTGTCGCTAACATTGTTTTGGATTCATTGGAACAATAGTTAGGAAGATTCATTTATTTTACTTGGTAATAGTTCCGAACAGCGCAGCACCAGCCACTTTTATACATTTATACTACGGGTACGGTTAAACCTTTTTGGGTGTTTGCTGCATTTCTGCTTGACATTTTCTTTATCTCTCCACAATAGCACGGGAATACACTTTACTTTATTATTCTTTTTTTTTAGCCGCTGTGTTTTTCAAAAGGGTCAGGGACTTTTTGAAATGCAAAGCGGTGCTTTTTTTGCTTTTTTGGTTCAATAAACTTCAATGGAGAAGCTGCAAAAAAGCATGTAGTGACTTTTGCTGCGATTTTGCTGCAATTTGCATTTTTTTAATGTATTTTTTATATAATCATAATTTTTTTTATTAACCACTTCCGGACCGCCGCACGACTATATACGTCGGCACTTTGAAGAGTGATATCTCTGTTATGGCAGCAGCTATCTGCCATAACCCAGATATCCTTGTCTTCAGACGGCGGTCCGGTTTCTGAGAATGGTGGTCTCTGTTATCGGCGACGGGAGAGGGGCCCCCCTCCCGCCACTCTCCCGTGCCCTCCGCCGCTTACCAGAGCCGCCGTAGCGGCGGAGGCGATCGGGTCCTCTCTTGTGCTGGGTATGGAGACAAGTGAGGGGGAAGATGGCCCCCACCTGTCTCTATACCATAGCAGGGCGGAAGCAACGTCAAAACGTCACTTCCGCCCATAGCTCTTAAATTTTTTTTTTTTTGCATTTTAGTCCAAATATGAGATGTGAGGTCTTTTTGACCCCAGATCTCATATTTAAGAGGACCTGTTTTTCTATTACAAGGGATGTTTACATTCCTTTTAATCAGAATAAAAGTGACACATTTTTTTTTTAAAAGAACAGTGTAAAAAATAAAAGGTAAAATAAAAAAAATAAAAAAAAATTATGTAAACGTGCCCCGTCCCGCCGAGCTCGTTTGCAGAAGTGAATGCATATTTGAGCAGCGCCCGCATATGAAAATGGTGTTCAAACAACACATGTGAGGTATCACCGCGACCGGTAGAGCGAGAGCAATAATTCTAGCCCTAGACCTCCTCTGTAACTCAAAACATGCAACCTGTAGAATTTTTTAAACGTCGCCTGTGGAGATTTTTAAGGGTAAAAGTTTGTCGCCATTCCATGAGCGGGCGCAATTTTAAAGCGTGACATGTTGGGTATCAATTTACTCGGCGTAACATCATCTTTCACAATATAAAAAAAAAAAATTGGGCTAACTTTACTGTTGTCAAATTTTTTGATTCAGAAAAGTGTATTTTTTCCCAAAAAAGTGCGCTTGTAAGACCGCTGAGCAATTACTGTGTGACATAAAGTATTGCAATGACCGCCATTTTATTCTCTAGGGTGTTAGAAAAAAATGTATAATGTTTGGGGATTCTAAGTAATTTTCTAGCAAAAAAAATAGTTTTTAACTTGTAAACAACATATCTGAAAAAGAGGCTTGGTCCTTAACCACTTAACTACCGCCCACTGTAGATATACGTCGGCAGAATGGCACCGACAGGCAAAGTCACGTATATCTACGTGATTGCCTTTGTATAGTTGGGGGGTCCAATCGGACCCCCCTCCTCTACAGTGAGCGTCTGTTTTCCGTTCGGGAGCGATCCGAGATGAGGGGACGGCTGTTCGATTCCAGCCACCCCCTTGTGATCGTTCCCAGCGAATGAGAGAGCTTCCTCTGCTGTGTAATGTTTACACAGGCAGAGGAAGTGATGTCATCTCTCATGCGGCGCTCACATATACCAAGCGCCGTACAAGAGAAGACACACAGGTTAGTGCACAAACAGCACACTGACACCAGGACACATAGGCACACAAATCGCCCCCCCCCAGGGCCCCCAGACACCCCCCAGCCCCCAGTCACAGTGTCACTGATTGCAGTGACCATTTATTTACTGATCACTGCAATCAGTGACATTTGTGACTGTAAAAGTGTCACTACAGTTAGTTTTAGGTCCAGTGTTTTTTAGGTTCACCGCAGGTTTTTATAGCGTCAGCTACCCCCATATATTACCTAATAAAGGTTTAACCCCCTTGATCGCCCCCCAGGTAACCCTTTGACCCCCTATCACCACTGTCGCTAAGCGATCGTTTTTCTGATCGTTGTCTTATTGTCGGTGATGCCGATAGGTAGCCAGTTATTTTTTTTAGGTTCGCCGCAGGTTTTTATAGCGTCGGGTACCCCCATATATTACCTAATAAAGGTTTAACCCCTTGATCGCCCCCCAGGTAACCCTTTCACCCCCTTTTGCCAGTGTCACTAAGCGATCGTTTTTCTAAACGCTGTATTAGTTATGCTGGTGCCGATAGATAGCCAGTTATTTTTTTTAGGTTCACCGCAGGTTTTTATAGCGTCAGGTACCCCCATATATTATCTAATAAAGGTCTTAACCCCCTAATTGCCCCTAGTTAACCCTGCGTCACACCCCAAGCAGCGTTAGGTTAGTGCCAGTAATGCCAACACCCACGCGTGAAGCATACACCTCCCTTAGTGGTATAGTATCTGAACAGATCAATATCTGATCTGATCAGATCTATACTAGTGTCCCCAGCAGTTTAGGGTTCCCAAAAATGCAGTGTTAGCGGCAGGGCCGGCCCTACCATGGGACCAGATGGTACCATTGTACCAGGCGGCACTTTTTGGGGGGCGGCAAAGCTGTGAGCAGAAAAATCTATCCACAAAATGTAGCTGTAAAACTTGTATGCCCCTGTTGCCTGCCTAATTTAGGGTTTTTGGGCTCCTGCTCACTGCTCTGCGGCAGCAGATGCACCCCTTTCTAGGCTCCCTTCTTGAGTTCCTATGAGTCTCCCCCCCCCCCCCTGGATCGGAGCTGGTACAGTCCCAGCGAAAGTGCATGTGGGCGGAGCAGAAAGAGAACCTCACACTGCAGCATCGATCTTTGGTTCCCGCCCAGCACACAGCAAAGCGCTCCTCCTCCAGAGCAGAGTGAAGGTGTGTAAATCACGGATGACAGGCTGGATCCTCTTCTACTGTGAGTGCCGACTGCTCTGCATTCCATATACTGTGATTATAAATGTGCCCTGCACTTTTCACTGCAGGTTTATTGAGAGTAAAATTCTTAAACAGGTTAGGAATTAGTGTGACATTTCAGGTGCTACATAACATGTAATCCACATACACATTATATCTTCTAAAAAGAATAATTTTTTAATAAGATATAATGTATATGTGGATTACATCTACAGTATGTAGCACCTGAAACATCACACTAATTCCTAACCTGTTCAAGAATATAACATTACACAGCAAAGGATGTGATTTCTTATCCCAGCCCAACTTCAAGAAAGTCCACTCTTGCAGCGTGGGGGAGGGGGGAGAAGGGGGGCACTGTATAGTCTTTTTTTACTTGATTCTATGCTTCAGCCAGCTCCAGTGCTCTCCTCCTCCTCCCTATCACATATAGAGGAAGATTAACCCTGCATGGTCTAAATTGGAGGCTGGAGTGTGACCACTGTCACTCCTAACTGACACAGGAGCTGCAGGGGACCAGTAACAGAACTGCAGAGAGCCCGCTGAAGCAAAGTACAAGGTAAAACTGAATACACAGATAAGAATTCATTGGGTTCAGCAGGGGCTGAATTTTTGATCGATGTGTAACCCTCTCTGTTAGACAGAAACCGATTGTTATATCCCCTTCTGCTGGAAATCCTTGTTCGATTAGCTGTTTGCAGCCAAACGGAAGCAGTGCTGATCAGTGTATTTTGATAGGGGAGAGTCCCTGCTGTCAGAATACAATTCCCACATCCATCCAACTTGTGTGGATGGAGGAATCTGTCAGCCACTTGCTTGAGCCCCATCTCGATCCAGCAATGTGCACAAGAGCACTTGCTCTCTAGTGCAGGGGTCTCCAAACTCTCTAAAGGGCCAGTTTACTGTCTTTCAGACTTCAGGGGGGCCGAACTGTGCCCAGTGGGAGTTAACAATGTGCGATCTGGTGTCGTTGGGAGGAATAGTGCCCCTTTTTTTGTCAGTAGAAGGAATTATGCCCCATCATTGGTGTCATTGGCAGGAATAATGCCTCAAGGGCCAGATAAAGGCAAGCAAAGGGCCACATCCGGCCCCAGGGCCGCAGTTTGGAGACCACTGCTCTAGTGGACTGTTTTTTTATAGTGCACTTTAATATTACTTTGCACTGTGTGTTTGATTTGCAGCACTGGGAGTTTGGTAGTAACTCCAAAACCAAATTGTGTACAAATGAACCATAAGAATTTGACTAGAGTTATTTGAATATTTGGGAGTTATTCACATTATATGTTATAGTATTTTACATTTTTTATTTACAGTTCCCTCACAAAATGTTTTTGCAGCACAGGGATTTTGGTCCCACATGTGATATGTAATTGAATATTTATGAGTTGTTCGCATTATATGTTTTGGGATTCGCCCCTTCATAATTTTGTTTGCAGCACTGGTATTTTGGTTCCATATTCATGTGCTATATATTTCACTTGGTCAGATTTGATAATGACACATACACTAAATTTGATATAATTTATAGGGGCTACTGCTATGCACTAGGGTGTATATACTCCTGGTCTCTGTACTCTGCAGTTTACTGCTCTTGACTTCTGCACATTGTATATTACTGTACATACTCTACCTCTGAACACTGTACACACTGCTCCTGATCCTTGTACTTTGTAATCTATCCAATTCTGACCTCTGCACTATATATATATATATATATATATATATATATATATATATATAATGTATTTGTGTGTGTGTGTGTGTGTGTAAGATAATTGGTCATGGGGGGGCGCAGCTTGGCATGTTCGCCCTGGGTGCTGGTTGACTTTGTCCCGGCACTGCCCCCTGCACTGTGAGGCAAATTGCCCGCTCCACTCCCCGCTGCACTTCAAGCATTTTTATTATTAACTTTTTTACTAGTAATGGCAGTGATCTACGACATTGCGGTGGACAGGTTCGGACACTTTTGACACATATTTGGGATCATTGACATCTATACAGCGATCTGTGCTATAAAACTGCACTGATTACTGTGTAAATGTCACTGTCTGGAAAGGGGTTAAATGGGGAGGTGTTTCTAACTGGGGGGGATGGGACTGACTGGAGGAGGAGAGAGATCTCTGTTCCTAATCACTAGGAACAGCAGATCTGTCTCTCCTCCCCTGTCAGAATGGGGATCTGTCTGTTTACATTGACAGATCCCCATTCTGGCTCTCTGTGGAGCGATCGTGGGTGGCATCGCGGCCGCCGGCCAAGCACAGGTCCTTTTATACTCCAATATACATGTATAGAGCCATGACAGGTCCTCTTTATACTTCTATATACCTGTATAGAGCCATGACAGGTCCTCTTTATACTCCTACATACATGTATAGAGCCATGACAGGTCCTCTTTATACTCCTACATACATGTATAGAGCCATGTAAGGTCCTTATTATACTTCTATATACACGTATAATGCCATGACTGGTCCTCTTTATACTCCTACATACATGTATAGAGCCATGACAGGTCCTCTTTATACTCCTACATACATGTATAGAGCCATGACTGGTCCTCTTTATACTCCTACATACATGTATAGAGCCATGACAGGTCCTCTTTATACTCCTACATACATGTATGGAGCCATGACAGGTCCTCTTTATACTCCTACATACATGTATAGAGCCATGACAGGTCCTCTTTATACTCCTACATACATGTATAGAGCCATAACAGGTCCTCTTTATACTCCTACATACATGTATAGAGCCATGTAAGGTCCTTATTATACTTCTATATACACGTATAATGCCATGACAGGTCCTCTTTACACTCCTATACATGTATAGACCCATGACAGGTCCACTTTATACTCTTATATACATGTATAGAGCCATGACAGGTCCACTTTATACTCTTATATACATGTATAGAGCCATAACAGGTCCTCTTTACACTCTTATATACATGTATAGAGCCATGACAGGTCCACTTTAGTTATCATAATATAAAATAATGGATGTGGGGGCATTTTGGTGGGCGTGATTTTTTTTTGGGGGGGGGGGCAGCATTTCATTTTTGGTACCAGGCAGCACAATGTCTTGGGCCGACACTGGTTAGCGGGATCAGCCCAGATACCTGCTAGCACCTGCGTTTTTCCCCTCCATCCAGCCCAGGCCACCCAAGTGCAGTATCGATCGATCGCTGTCACTTACAAAACACAACAAACATAACTGCAGCGTTCGCAGAGACAGGCCTGATCCCTGCGACTCCAGTGCTGTAGGAGGTAATTTCACCACCACAGTTAAAAAAAAAAAGCATATATGCCGAAGCATTGGGGCAGCAGGGGCGGAGGAGCGGAGGAGCGATTTTGCTCCTAATTCTGACGGAGGCTTGCCCGTGGAAAAGTCTGACCATGTGTACGCGGCATAACTTTTGCGGGAAGATGCCCCCATGCTTCGGCATATATAAATGGTGCGTGTATGCCCATCATTAGAAGTGGGTGGATGAAGGGCGGTATTCTAATGGTGGGCATACCCACCGATCAATCTTTTCGTTCAGCCAACAGGCTGCATGAAAAAAAAGATTACAATACATGTCCAACAAGGACCAGCAACGTACTGGTATGTTGCTGGACTTTGAATGTTTATACCAGAATGATGCCTGCGGGTTTAGGTATCATCTTGGTATCATTCTTTTCAGCCAGCGGCCGGCTTTCATGTAAAAGCAATCCTAGTGGCTAATTAGCCTCTGGACTGCTTTTACAAGCAGTGGGAGGGAATGTCCCCCCCCGGATATAAACAGCGCCATTGGGAAATTGGGAAAGCATTTTATCACACCGATCTTGGTGTGGTCAGATGCTTTAAGGGCAGAGGAAAGATCTAGGGTCTAATAGACCCCAGTTTTTTCAAAAAAAAGAGTACCTGTCACTACCTATTGCTATGATAGGGGATATTTACATTCCATGAGATAACAATAAAAATGATAAAAAAAAAATATGGAAGGAACAGTTTAAAAATAAAATAAAAAAGCAAAATTAATAATAAAAAAAAAAAAAAAAAAAGCACCCCTGTCCTGCCCTGCTCTTGTGCAATGGTGAATGCAAGCGTGGGTCTGGCGTCATATGTAAACAGAAATTTAACCATGCATGTGAGGTATCACCGCGAAGGTCAGATTGAGGGCAGTCATTTTAGCAGTAGACCTCCTCTGTAAATCTAACGTGGTAACCTGTAAAGGCTTTTAAAGGCTTTTAAAAATGTATGTAGTTTGTCGCCAATGCGCGTTTGTGTGAAATTTTAAAGCATGTCGTGTTTGGTATCTGTGTACTCGGCCTAAGATCATATTTTTTATTTCATCAAACATTTAGGCAATATAGTGTGTTTTAGTGCATTAAAATTAAAAAAAGTGTATTTTTCCCCAAAAAAATGCGTTTGAAAAATCGCTGCGCAAATACTGTGTGGAAAAAAAAATGCAACACCCACCATTTTAATCTGTAGGGCCTTTGCTTTAAAAAAATATATACTGTTTGGGGGTTCAACATAATTTTCTTGCAAAAAAAAAAATATGTTTTCATGTAAACAAAAAGTGTCAGAAAGGGCATTGTCTTCAAGTGGTTAGAAGAGTGGATGTAAGCTTCCTAATGTTGTGTATAAAATGCCAGGACAGTTCAAACCCCCCCCCCCCAAATGACCCCATTTTGGAAAGTAGACACCCCAAGCTATATACTGAGAGGCATGTCGAGTCCATGGAATATTTTATATGTTGACACAAGTTGCGGAAAAAAGACAATTTATTTTTATTTTTTATTTTTTTTGCACAAAGTTGTCACTAAATGATATATTGCTCAAACATGCCATGGGCATATGTGGAATTACACCCCAAAATACATTCTGTTGCTTCTCCTGAGTACGGGGATACCACATGTGTGAGACTTTTTGGGAGCCTAGCCGCGTACGGGACCCCAAAAAACAATCACCGCCTTCAGGCTTTCTAAGGGTGTAAATTTTTGATTTCACTTCTCACTGCCTATCACAGTTTCGGAGGCCATGGAATGCCCAGATGGCACAAACCCCCCCCAAATGACCCCACTTTGGAAAGTAGACACCCCAAGCTATTTGCTGAGAGGTATGGTGAGTATGTTGCAGATCTCGCTTTTTGCCACAAAGTTTTGAAAATTGGAAAAAAAATAAAAAATGATTTTCTTTCTTCATTTTCAAAACAAATTAGAGCTGTAAAATACTCAACATGCCTCTCAGCAAATAGCTTGGGGTGTCTACTTTCCAAAATGGGGTCATTTGGGGGGGGTTGTGCTATTTTGGCATTTTATGGCCTTCGAAACTGTGATAGGGAGTGAGGAGTGAAATCAAAAATTTGCGCCCTTAGAAATCCTGAAGGCGGTGCTTGGTTTTCGGGGGCCCGTACGCGGCTAGGCTCCCAAAAAGTCCCACACATGTGGTATCCCCGTACTCAGGAGAAGCAGCAAAATGTATTTTGGGGTGCAATTCCACATATAACCATGGCATGTGTGAGCAATATATCATTTAGTGACAACTTTTTGTAATTTTTTTTTTTTTTTTTTAGTCATTATTCAATCACTTGAGACAAAAAAAAAATATTCAATGGGCTCAACATGCCTCTCAGCAATTTCCTTGGGGTGTCTACTTTCCAAAATGGGGTCATTTGGGGGGGTTTTGTACTGCCCTGTCATTTTAGCACCTCAAGAAATGAGATAGGCAGTCATAAATTAAAAGCTGTGTAAATTCCAGAAAATGTACCCTAGTTTGTAGACGCTATAACTTTTGGGCAAACCAATAAATATACGCTTATTGACATTTTTTTTACTAAAGACATGTGGCTGAATAAATTTTGGCCTAAATGTATGACTAAGATTGAGTTTATTCGATTTTTCTTATAACAAAAAGTAGAAAATATCAATTTTTTTCAAAATTTTCGGTCTTCTTCCGTTTATATCGCAAAAAATAAAAATCGCAGAGGCAATCAAATACCATTAAAAGAAAGCTCTATTTGTGGGAAGAAAAGGACGCAAATTTCGTTTGGGTACAACATTGCATGTCCGCACAATTTACAGTTAAAGCAGCGCAGTGCAAAATTCTGAAATCACCTCTGGTCCTTTAGCTACCAAATGGTCCGGGGCTTAAGTGGTTAAGTGGTTAAATGTGAATGATCCCATATGTTAGGTATATGTTAAAGAATATCTAAAGGTTCATTTAAAAAAAAAAAAAAAACATGTCATACTTACCTCCTCTGTGCAGTTGGTTTTGAACAGAGTGGCCCCTGATCCTCCTCTTCTGGGGTCCCTCAGCGGCGCTCCTGGCTCCTCCTCTTCTTGAGTGCCCCATTGGAGAGCCGCTCTCCCTCTGGGGAAATGTGCGGGCGCGCTCCCGTGTCCTGCTGCTGCATCCATTGACACAGACAGCAGGACTCGGCCCCGCCCCTGGCTCCCACGTCTTTGGATTTGATGGACAGCAGCAGGAACCAATGGCTGCGCTGCTATCAATCTATTCAATCAGGACCCGAGACACCGTCTGGAGCTGGTGTGCTTGTCCCTGTCGCTGGAAAATCCGGGTTCAGGTAAGTAAAAGGGAAGCTCTGGGGGGCAGCTGCATCACAGGAGGTTTTTAACCTTAGGCCCCTTTCACACTGGGGCGGTTTGCAGGCGCTATTTTGCTAAAAATAGCGCCTGCAAACCGAGCCTAAACAGCGGCTCCTTTCTCTCCAATGTGAAAGCCCTGAGGGCTTTCACACTGGAGCGGTGCGCTAGCAGGACGGTAAAAAAAGTCCTGCTAGCCGCATCTTTGGAGCGGTGAGAGGAGCGGTGTGTTTACCACTCCTACACCGCTCCTTCCCATTGAAATGCATGGGATACCGCGGTAATACCGCCCGCCAACCGCGGCTGTAGCCGCGGTTGGCGGGTGGTATTAACCCTTTATTGGCCGCTAGCGGGGGTTAAAACCGCACCGCTAGCGGCCGAATAGCTCAACAATCCCGACGGTATAGCGGCGCTATACCGCCACCGTCCCCACCGCCCCAGTGTGAAACCAGCCTAATGCATATAATTAAGGTGAAAAACCTTGAGGGTTTACAACCCCTTTAAATAAATTGTGATGGTTTGCTGTTCTAGAAAGGTGCTGTGCCTTTAAATAATAAAGGAATGTGTATAGAGAGCTCCCTGTGTGTGGGAAACCTTCCCCTTGACTATTTTGTGACTGTAGTGTCAGTCAACGAATATTCAACAATAAGTAAAGTACATCCACATAAACATCAACGAAAACATCAATAATAATCAATAATATGAATAAAATATCAATAAAAAAAGTATCAATAAAAAAGTCAGTGATATATACGGTAATCTTCATATTAGAAAATAAATCATCCATCGTGAAAATAAAAAAGTGCCAAAGTGCTTGTAAATTCAAAATAAAGTGCAATTCGTGCTTCCCTTCTGTCCACACACTCATTCACCAGCTGCTATGGACTCCCAGTGATAGGAGTCATATTCATTTATTGAATGTCCTAGGTGTGTCTTTGTAGTTCTCCTCGCTAAGCTTGTTTCTCCTTATTCCTCGATATTTAGGGTAATAGTGTGCTCATGCATGAATAAATGGCAGAAGAAATCCACTTAGTGTAATTCCATTATTTATTATAAAATTCAGCAGGTTTAAACATATCCACTCACACTGATTTGGTAGTAAATAGGCATGAAAAATCCAGAGCCGCAACGGCGTGCGTCTCACCGACTGGAAATGATGTCACCACCTGCGTTCAACCAACGGATTTCACCCCCCCCCCCCCCGCACAGGGCGTTATCAGAGGCTGTCCCCTTAGATCTCATAGTCCGCCACTAGATAGATTTAGATGTATGAGGATTACCATTTACTAGTATTTAAAGAGGAAGTAAACTTCCTTTACTGAATTTTACCTATAGGTAAGCATATAATAAGGCTTACCTATAGGTAGTATAAATATCTTCTAAACGTGCACCGTTTAGGAGATATTTACATTACATGCAGCCAGTGACATCATTGGTGCATGCGCTCTGAAGAAACGGCTAACGGTGCGGGCGCATGGTGACGTCAGTATGGATGTCAGTAGTGAACAATACAAAGTGTTACAGAACTTGGGGAACAAATTACAAGGAATTAACCTGATATTAAAGTCTTGTTTTTTGTTTTTGTTTAAAACGTTCTTTCCTCTGTGTAATGGTTTTGCAAAGAGGAACACAAATCCTCCTCTTCTCGGGTCCCTCGCCGGCGCTCCTGGCCCCTCCCTCCTGCCCCCACAGCAAGCAGCTAGCTATGGGGGCACCTGAGTCGAGCCTCTTCTCTGTGTGTCCATTCAGACACGGAGCTGTGGCTTGGCCCAACCCCTCTTTCTCCTCTTTGGCACAATTGACAGCAGCAGGATCCAATGGTGTCTGCTTCTGTCTCGGTCAATGAGAAGGGAGAGTCCCATACAGCCAAGGCGCTTGTGCAACATCTCTGGATCGAAATGGGGCTCAGGTAAGTATTAGGGGAGCTGAGGGGGGCTGCTGCACACAGAAGTTTTTTTTTATCTTAACCACTTACGGACCGCCCGCCACAGGAATACGTTGCTACTTTGAAGAGGAATACCGTTTTTATGGTAGCAGCTAGCTACCATAACCCCAGTATCCTCTTCTTCAGCGGGCAGTCCTCTTTCAGATAAAACTGGTCTCTGCAGCGGAGCCGTCGGCAGCGGCGGAGGCGATCGCGTCGGTCCCCTGCCTGGGTATGGAGACGAGTGAGGGGAAGATGGCCCCCACCTGTCTCCATATCACTGCAGAGCGGAAGCGACGCCAAAACGTCACTTCCGCCCAATGCTCTTAAACGGACATTTTTTTAGAATGACATAAAAATGTATTTATTTTTATTGCATTTTTGTCTAAATATGAGATCTGAGGTCTTTTTAACCCCAGGTCTCATATTTAAGAGGACCTTTCATGCTTTTTTCTATTACAAGGGATGTTTACATAACTATTTGAATTCAAAAATGATTCTAATCGAATTTGAAAACGATTCAAATTTGAAAACAATTTGATTCAAATTTTATCCAAAATTGTATTTCGTTATTTCGGATTCATTTAAATTCGTTACTATTGAAATGAGGAAATTCGGATACATCCGAATTTTCTAATAACAAATAATTTGTCCGCATTTAAATTTGGAACGAAACGGATCGCACATGTCTAGATCTATATGCGTGTGTTAGAAGCCTGATGTGATCAAGCATTTTAACGCATGTTTTTATGAATGTTTTTCATGGATTATGTAGCTTAATAAAATGATGTATTTTTATTATTGGGTGCCTATAAAGTCAATGTTCCCACACACTCATCTTCCAATACAGCACACAGGAGAGACAGAGATCCAGGCTGCTACCAAACGCTGCGCCCAGGCTCTGAAGCTTGCCCACGCTACCTTTTTTCCTTTGGGGACTATACTGTGGACAGACTATTCTCTGCCCAGCCCATGCACCATTTTTTTCTGATGCTAGATTATTGATGTCCGTAGCTGTATCTGCCTGGATCCCACTCCCTCTCGCTGCTTACCAACAGACTGTGGTTTAGCCCAATACCTTACTGTCATCTAACAACTTGATTACCACTAAACTAACTGGCTATCTGCTTTAGACATACTGTCAATTGGTTTATACCCAGGTCAGTGCTACAGCCTTGAACACGACCTGTTTATTATGCTCCTGAAGAAGCGTTGCCGTACGCGAAACATGTAGAGCAAGTCAGACCACGTTCTTATATATTGGACCTTTGGTTAAATACCTTACCCTTTATACGTATACTGTCTAATTTTTGTTTATTCACTTGAATATTGTATTCTCTGTATTTTTTATACATTGAGGCTACCTATGTCATTATAACATTCCAAAGCAGTATTTGAGTATTACCTCAGGTCATATACAAATAATTAGTATTTTACAACATTTGTGAATGTACTTATGTATTTCTTACTACCTTTTTTCTACTAATAAAATACCACTAGTTTTTTACCTGACTTACCTGTGTGCCGACAAAAGTCCATTTTCTTAGTTTCACTAGCACATTCTCTCCATCTTCCAATATAGATCCACTTTAAACACGAATAACTAATTCATTATCTTGCCTTCATAAACAATGTACTACTTGTGTCTCAGCTAAGAAAGTGCACTTGGAAGTGCAGTCGATGTAGATCTGAGGGGGACAAGCTAAAACAGCATTTTAGCTTGCACATGATTGAATGATAAAAGCAGCAGAGCTTCCCCTCATTTCAGATCTACCCCTCAGATTTACAGCGACTGCACTTCCAAGTGCACTTTCAGTGCAATTTCAAGTTCACTTGCACTTGTAGTTTGCACTTGTAGTGCAAAGTGGATTTGTCTTTCGTAAATAACCCCCATTGTCTGCTTTTGTCTCTGGATTCCATTGAAAGAATGGAAACTCCTTGTCTAGAAATGAGAGGGATATTAATATTGTCAGGCATATTGGGACCAACATCAATGTGTACAGTTTCTGGGATTTAGAAAGTAAAGAGCTCTGAAATGTGGAAATTCCTTTAATTACTAACCAAAGATTGATTTTTTATGAATAATAGATAACAATATTTAAAAGGCACTTTTTTATATTAAAATCTCTCACTAACTTTGCAAATATATTCGCTATACCTGCTTCCCCCCCGAGCATGGAGAGCTGCCCCTCCAGTCTCAAGCAGTCGTAAACATAGCATTGTTTACATACAGGCTGCACTGATCTGCGTAATCTCCATTAACAGGAATTGAAAGGCTAGCCTGTTGGTACATGTTGGTATGAACATAGAAGGGGGCTTACACACGCACTGGCTTGCTATCTGTAGGGATACATGCCTCAGCAATCAAAAACAGAAAGGTTTCTTCACAGTAAGAGCAGTGAAAATGTAGAATAGACTACCTCCAGAGGTGGTTCTGGCCAAGCTCAGTAGATTGCTTTAAAAAAGGCCTGGATTCTTTCCTAAATGTACATAATATAACTCGGTACTAACATTTATAGGTAAAGTTGATCCAGGGAATAATCGATTGCCTCTCGGGGGATCAGGAAGGACATTTTTTCCCCTGCTGAAGCAAATTGGGTCATGCTCTGCTGGAGCTTTTTGCCTTCCTCTGGATCAACTGTGGGTATAGGATTGTGTATATGGGATTGTATGATTTTTTTTTTATTTTTTTTTTATCGGTTGAACTAGATGGACTTGTCTTTTTTCAACCTGACTAACTATGTAACTATGTAGCAATCGGTGTGTAGGCTGGTGTCTGGGATATCCTCTGTCCCTGAATTGTGAAAATTTGATTCAGATCTTAGATTACCCCTTCTGGAACACTCAAAAAAAGCAAATGTAGCACTGATTGGTAATGCAACACATAATCCCTCTCTCGTTACTCTCTACAGGAAGAGTCCAGACTGGTAATTTCATAATGACATGTAGGCATGTGTTATTAATTTCATGTTAGGTTGTGTTAGGAGTGCCTTCATTGTCCTAATAAGATTGTAGAGCCTTAAAGTGCAACTGAATGTATCTTATGTGATATTATATAGCAGAATGTCTGCACAACCAGCTCTATAGAAAGCCCACCGCAGACTTTAATTCAGTTAAAGGTTATAATTATGAAAAATTACTTTTGAAAATAGCTTTTATTGTGTAGCTGTCTGTGCTTATAGTCAAGTTACTGCGACATCTTGTAGATATATTCTTTAAAGTTATATTAAATTACTAAAACAATATATTAGTTTCATAAAAAATGGGTCACTTACCAGCCCCTTTTTTTAATGATGTTATTGAGTGACTTTAGGTTCACTTTAGTTAAAGTATCTTTAAAGCCAACCTTTTTTTTTGTTGTGTTTTTGCTATCCTTGTCCCATTGGGGACAATTATCTTCTTCCTTTCTGTGAAATATAAAGTGAAGGTATCTAAAATTTGGTAAAACTCCTCCAAGACAGTTGTTAACACAACAAGTCCCAGTTGGAAGATTTCTTCTTCTGAAAAGTTCCATCAGTTGTGGTCTGGCTGAACTTTTCAAAAAATGTGTAAAAATTTGAAAATAAGGTTTTCTGCACTAAAAGTCCAATCGGAGTCAGTGGAAATCCAGGCCTGGCAATTAAAATGTGTATTACAGAGCAGCAAACGATGCAAAATTGTGCAGAAAAGCTCCTGTCAGCCATGCCTGAGGTGATAAGGCCCAATAAATAGCATGGGCCACTTTATATAAAAATTCTACCTGGGATCCTACAGTGTATTTTCATGTTTGTAATCAAATTTGAGAAAACTCCACTTCATGTTTACAGTATTAAAAAACCTTGAGCTGCACTCATCAACCACATCTCAAAGTGAAACATTGTACCTTTTCTATTTAGACCAATCTGGGTTAAAATGTGGCAGTGGGGTGTGGACTGTAGCTGAAGCTTGTACTTTTGCTTTGAGATGTGGTAGATACACATAGAGTGCAGCCCTGGGGTTGGTATTACTGTAGATGGATGGAGCAGGACCTGCTACCTGAGGGACCATCACCTAGAGAGAAGAGAAAGCTGGTGGTATGGCATGCAGGAGGCTTTGATTGGCACCATATCTGTCTAGTATGGTAACCCACTTTAAGTTTGTTATATGTTCCTATTCCCACAGCATACCTAAAAAAAATGTAAAAAAATATTTCTTACCTTTTAGACGTTTCTGAGGAAAAGGTTTTAAAGGCTGACTGCAAGCATTTCTCAGCTAGCTTAGCGTGGTTTGTCCCAATAGCTGGGTTGGGGACTGCCTGACTCCTGTTTTTATTATCTTATATTATCTTTGGTAGGATGTTTGTCAGGATCATTCCAGCACCTGAACCTTGGCCCAAGGCAGGAAACCCCCCCAGACTAGGGGGTACTCATCGGGGCCACCGACAGCCTCCTCAACACTGCATCTCCATCTTCCACCCCACTGCCCCTGCTGGCATTGTCCATGTCTATTTATGAGGTTATCTCAGTCCCCTGCCAGCCCACTACTGGGAATTGGCTGAGGCATCATAAATATGCATGGCAGCTCCTCCTAACCCTCTACCCTCTAATTCTAGAATATTCTCCAACCTTCCAGACATTAGGAGGAGGCACCAGAGAACTGCCATGATGAGTCATCCAGCCCTGAACTCCAATAACCCTGACTCAATTATAGACTCATAAATTTACAGCACGGGTCAGGATATGATTTGCCTACTCTACATCTAGCACACTCTAGAGAAAAATGGAAGGAAACTATTGGACAGCCGCACTCCAAAAACAGTTCCTTTATTGGAAAATCACAGAAATCCAAGCCACAGCAAAAAATAAGAGCAGACAAGCTTGTCTGCTCTTATTTTGTGCTGTGGCTTGGATTTCTGTGATTTTCCAATAAAGGAACTGTTTTTGGAGTACGGCTGTCCAATAGTTTCCTTCCATTTTTCGCATCATTATATGCATTGCCTGCACCCGTGGCTTGGGATAGAAGTGAAAAAATCAATCAGGTACATCTGAGCGGTAATTTTCTTTTTTAGCACACTCTAGAGGGTGCTACAGTAAGCTACAATTGTTTTCTTTTTTTTTAGTTTGAATGGGGGCATGTAAAAAATATTAAATGTATAATCCCAAGTTGGCTGCAAAATGGTAAATACTCTTTAAGATAGGGCCTTGTGACATTGGTAGTCAAGCTAATGATGCTCAGGCAATTTCAGAAGTAGATACTGTAAGGGAGAGACAGCCTTTGATCAAATGCTCCTTGGAAATCCAAAGTACCAAAAATAACACTGACATTTAGGTTTGGCCAACTAACTCAGAATTCGGAAACAAGAAAATAAAAGACTCAAAAAAAAAAAAAGGTTATGGCTTTATATATACTGTACCTGGTTATCTAAGTTGTTCTCCAGCAGAAGAGAAGTGTCATTGTTAGGAAGAGTTCTACTCAAAATTTTCCAGCCTAAAGTTTCTGTGAATTATTGAACAGAATTGCATTTTTGAACTGCAAGCGCAAAGCCACTTTATGGTAGACTTTTCTTGCACACTGCAAACGTTTGGCTTGCATTTTGCAAATTTTACTTTCTCAGCACTCTGCTGTATTTTATTATATTTATTTCCAATTTTTTGCTAGATGAAACAGGAAAAAGCCACGAAACATTCATAAAGAGTTCAAATGAAGATATTTATTTTTTAAAATTTCGTTGATGTCTACGGCTTGATCTTTTTATTTGCAGAAGGCTTTTAAGTCCATTTTGGAATCACATAAAGAGAATTTTCTGGTTCATGAATATTCTAAAATTGACCTACAGTTGTGCCAAATTTGTGTAAATCTTTTAGGCTGTCATATCAAAATGTTACTTTCTTTGCAGTCATTTTACTGGTGGTCAGGATGGCTTTCTAAATCTTGTAGGGTTATGCAAATTTTCTCCTTTGAGGTTTGCACAAGACACAACCTAACTTTGAAAAATGTAAAAAAGCTTCGCTTCAGGCTACCAGCTTAACACACAGAACAAATACATACAGTGTATACGAGAGGTTTTACCTTCAAAGAATTAGTATTTCTGTCCATCCAGTCCTGCCACAAAGCACAGCCAGGTGGATGACACCACATACCCTTTTTACAATTACATACCTACCAACCTTTTGAGATGACAACGAGGTGTGATGTAGGCATAGGGCACATCTCCCTGCCACGCCTCCTTAAAGGAGAATTATATATATAAAAAAGATTAGTTAGACCCAGGGCTGCTGACAGAAATCGCGGGGCCCCGTACAGACTACCTGGCACTCCCCCCTAAGAAAATATTAAAGCTATATTTCGCTAAAAATACCATAAAATCATTATTAGCAGACACAAATTTAACATAACTCACAGAATTCCTGCCAAATCTAAAAGATTATACTGAGTTAATAAATAAAAATGAAAAAAATATACAGGCTGGGCAGTTGGAGCCCTGGGATCAGAGAGACAGGGAAGATAAGAAGGGAGGAACTGCAGGGAGAGAAACAAAGTTACAGAGGTAACAAACTCACCTAGCAGAGCTAACATGGGAGGGGGGGGGCCCTTACAGGGAGGAGGATTAGTGAGAGACGACTGTCTCTTTCTCAGCAGATAAAAGCTGGCAGCAGGGAGAGGGGGAGAGACCAGTTTTCAGCTGCTGGAAAAAGAGGACTGTAATTGTTGTCCATCACTAACCTCCCACCCTGTGTGGGCCCCCCTGTGTGCTTGGGCCCCCTACAAGAGGACTGGTGGTCCTCCCATATCAGCGGTCCTGGTTAGACCCGCAAGTGCTTTTTTTTCACTACTATTCCTTTATACTGGATTTTTTAATTTACAAATGTTGCAATTTTGAATTTGAATGAAAGGTTTAGCACTGGGAAACACCTGAAAGATAAATAGTGCATAGATTAGACCAAAATGAGGGACAAATGAGGAGGAAAGAGGGACAGAGGGACTTTGGGATAGTCCCTCAAAATCAGGGGCAGTTGGTGTGAGTTTGCGCTGTTTAATTTTATACATTCTATGTGGATTGCTTTTGTATGTTATTGGTAGTCCTCAGAATCCACCTGAGATTTGGATTCTGAGGACTACCTGGTGACTTAGGTTGGATGTGTATATGCCTTAATATCTCATCTATCTGGTGAGTGTATTTAGGACATGGAGGTTTGGCACACTGCTGGTGACAGAATGGATTATATTTGCACTTTGGGATTTATGCATGAATTTTCTGAGGAAGAAGATTGGTGTTTTTTTATATGCTGTTTTGGGACTTTGTTTTGCACTGCAAGCACTTTCTATAAGGACTATTGTGGTTTCATTTGGGGTAACCCCTTAGTATGACATGTTTCACATCGTGTGATGCTTACTCATAGCTATGAGTAAAGAAACAAACACAAAAGTTTCTGCGCTGCTACTAAATTCAAAAAAGCGGCTGCAAAACCTGTGGACAAAAAGGTGCATAGAACAAAAAAAGAAAAAATTGCAGCGCTAAATAAGTATGTGTCAAACAAATAAATGAATGAGTGAAATAAACAAATGTGCAAGGAAAAACTAAATATTTACCTATGTGAATAACAATACAGTCTTTGAAAGAGTCCTTGATGGATAGTCCTCAAAAACACGTGCAAGCAATGGCAAAAATTAAAGTGTTCCACAATAATCCAAAAATTTTTTTTGAAATGATTGGACTACAAATACTTCCAAATCAATATTGAAGAAAAAAAGCCACAACCAATATAAAGGAGGCTTACCAGACTTAGTGGACACTACTGAACATATGTCCAGAGGATCGACATAGGCTTTTGATGTATATTCCTGAAGGGTCAACAGTTGATAGTTGAACCAAAGAATGTCTCTCACGACAGCTCACAATGAAGAGGTTGATGAAAACTTGAGAGACGATGACTCAATGATGTTTAAACCGAATCAATAGCACAATGTGAAAGGAAAAGAAGAAGGCACATAGCGTGATACTGCTAAAAACAGTGTATTTGATTAAAGGTAATTGCACTTACATTTAAGTGGTTAAAAAGATTTCCACTGTTGCCATTGATTTTCATGAAGCGCTTTTTAACCACTTAAATGTAAGTGCAATTACCTACATTAAATACACTGTTTTTAGCAGTATCACGCTATGTGCCTTCTTCTTTTCCTTTCACATTGTGCTATTGATTCGGTTTAACCACTTCAATACCAGGCACTTATACAGCTTCCTGCCCAAGCCAATTTTGAGCTTTCAGCGCTGTCGCAATTTGAATGACAATTGCGCGGTCATGCTACACTGTACCCAAACAAATTTTTTATCATTTTGTTCCCACAAATAGAGCTTTCTTTCGGTGGTATTTGATCGCCTCTGCGATTTTTATTTTTTGCACAACAAATAAAAAAAGAGCGAAAATTTTTAAAAAAACTAAGTTTTTCTTTGTTTCTGTAATTTTTTTTTGTAAACAAGTACCTTTTCTACTTCAATGACGGGCACTGATAAGGTGGCACTGAAGGGCACTGATAAGGCGACACTGATGGGCACCGATGAGGTGGCACCAATGAGGTGGCACTGATGAGGTGGCACTGATGGGCTCTGATGATGGGCACTGATAGGCAGCACTGATGGGCACTGATATGTGGCACTGGTATGCGGCACTGATGGGCACTCATAGGTGGCATTGATTGGCACTCATAGGTGGCACTGATTGGCACTCATAGGCGGCACTGATTGGCACTCATAGGCGGCACTGATTGGCACTCATAGGCGGCACTGATTGGCACTCATGGGCGGCACTGATGGGCACTTATGGGTGGCACTGATAGGTGGCATGGACGGGCACTGATAGGTGGGCACAGATTGGCACGGATGGGCACAGATGGGCACTGATAGGTGGCACTGATGGACACTAGTAGGTGGCATTGGTGGCACTGGTGCCCAGCAATGCCAGCCACCACACATTGTGAAAGTGCCAGTCAGTGCCCATTTGTGGGCACTGATTGGCATTTTTTTAAATGTTTTTATTTTATTTATTTCTTTTTACTACATGTGGATGGCCATGGGGGCCATCCACATGATTGGGGCTTCCCTGGTGGTCCTGGGAGGCTTCCCTGGTAGTGTGGGTATCCGAGGGGGGGCTGCGCTGATAAACAATCAGCGCGAACCCCCCCTGTCAGGAGAGCCGCCGATCAGCTCTCCTCTACTCGCGTCTGTCAGACGCGAGTGAGGAAGAGCCGATCAACGGCTCTTCCTGTTTACATTGTGATCAGCCGTGATTCGACACGGCTGATCACGTGGTAAAAAGCCTCCGACGGAGGCTTCTTACCGAGATCAGTGTAGCGGTGGGTCAGACTGACCCACCGCTCCACCGATCGCCGCGATGCGCGCCCCCCCGGGTGCGCGGCGGCTGTTATCCCGCAGGACGTCATATGACGTCCAGGGTGGATAACAGAACCACTTCCCGGACGTCAATCTGCTATTGACTGGGCGGGAAGTGGTTAAACATCATTGAGTCATCGTCTCTCAAGTTTTCATCAACCTCTTCAATGTGAGCTGTCGTGAGAGACATTCTTTGGTTCAACTATCAACTGTTGACTAGAGTTGAGCGGGTAGCTGGATATTCGGGTCCGGCGGGTTCGGCCGAACTTCGGAAAAAAGTTCGGATTCGGGACCGAACTTTAACCCGAACCCGGACCCGGACCCCATTGAAGTCAATGGGGACCCGGACTTCTGACGACTAAAAAGGCTCTAAAAAAGTAATGGAAAGGGCTAGAGGGCTGCAAATGGCAGCAAAATGTTGTTAAGAACATGGCAAGTGCTCTGCAAACAAATGTGGATAGGAAATAACTTAAAAGAACATAAAAAAAATAAAAAAATAAAAAAATATGCTGGAGGCCCCCTTTTCAGCAGAAGAGGTACAGGAAGTCATTAAGAACCTCAGAAACTCAACGACACGATGCCACACATATGGTGGGAATGCCCCAGAATACGCCCTTTCTGGAATAAATTATTTAATTTAATGGATAAGCTAGTGGGAAAATAAAATACTTTGAAATAAAAATGTAGCGGGGTGCTAAATTTAAGGAAAGTGTTTGAGTGGTAAATAGGCTCAAATACCCTAATTCTGTAGGATTCATGGACCATTTTGTCCTCGGGGGACAGTATTGGTGTGCAGTTCCCTGCGGCCTACAGGTGGCGCCTTTTGTGTCCCCTCTTGGCAGTAGTACAGCGGGGCGGGGAACCTGCTGTGCATGCCAGGAGAGCATATAAAAGGGGCAGACCTTTGGCCTGGGGGCTGATGTCCAGTGGGGTCCGCGCCCAGGTGCCTTCGGCCTGGGTGCATGTGTTCCTGTTCCATCTCGGGCACCTTTAGCCCGGGGTGAGGTACTATCCTGGAGTTCTTGCTGCCCTGGGTATGGAGGCCTAGGGGCGGTAGTAAAGCCTGGAGTCCAGAGCCGCCTCGTGTAGGGGACCCTGTTCCAGGGAAGGGAGGATCATTCTGATGGACCGATGCGGGAGTCACGGTGAAGGAATGGTCTGTTGACTCCCTGGAGAGATGTCTTCCCCTTGATATGGGCTAGGTTCATAGAAGGAGAAGCTCAAGGTCACCTTGACTGTATCAGAGGCCTTATTCAACCGGCCCGTGGCAGGGGCCTTATACACCCTGGTCTGTGGCTGAGACGAAAGTTCTCCAGGCCCGTGGCAGGGGCCTTGTACACCCGGTCTGTGGCAGAGACCAACCTCAATGTCTGTGGCAGAGACCGTGCGCCAAAAACTGTTTGAGAAACCTAAGCAGTGAAGTGAATGTGCTACGTTTGTGCCTGGACCTCCTCCACACCTTAAGCTGTCCTGTTTCTTTGCTCTAACCTTTTCTATCTGAGTACAGTTTATTTTGCCATGAGAGAATAAGAGTTGGAGTTTCAGCTGGTGTGGACATTGACTTTACTGGCAATTAAAGGACTTGCCTCTACCTACAGTAGAGGTGAGAATCATCCTCTGGAGGAGTTTTGACTCCGGCTGTGGACACGGCCCGTCAAGTACACCGCTCAACCTCTTTATATAGGAGGATACGGGCTGGTAGTGCGGTGTGCCTTTCTCCCTCCTGCGAAGAGCCAACAACATAAAGGCAGGTAAGGGGGAAAGGATCTGTGCGCTACAAAAAAATAAAATAAAAATTTTAATCTTGGCCTAGCAGGACGAGGTCCATATGGAGTAGGAGGTTGAGGTGGCGGTGGGTGTGGCTGTGTAGGTGGAAGCGGCGGTGGAGGAGGACGAGGTAGCCAACACTGGTTCAAAAATACAACAATGGCTGGGTAAGGCCGGTGATGTGTCAAATTCTGTCCCCTGTCGAATAGTGTCCGCCCTGTACTGCGCTTGCTGAGTATGTAGGACAAGGGGATTTCAAAAATCTCCCAAGACTAACGGCGCCTGCGTGTTGAGTTCAGGTGAAGGCCACACCATCCGTGGTTCAAGCCGAGCCAAGCAAGGCCGCGATCGAAGCGAGCCCGTGAGGGGCCCTGTTACTGTGTGCTACCGTATGTCCTCTTGGATGGTGGGGCTTGAACCTGCACTCACAGCGCAGGCGCCGTTCATCTTCGGAGATTTTGTGAATCTCCTTGTCCTCTGTACTGCGCAAGCGCTGCGCCTGCGCAGTACGGGCCGGGCACAATCCGATGGCCGGACAGTTTTTGTCACAACACCGGTATACATGTCTATTCTGCACAAGGTACGGACAAGTCCTGTGGGATCCATGCCTGGTTCATTTTAATGAACGTGAGCTTGTCCACATTGGCTCTGGACAGGCGGCTGCGCTTGTCTGTGATAACGCCCCCTGCCGTGCTAAATACACGTTCAGATAATACACTGGCTGCAGGGCAGGCCAGCACCTCCAAGGCATAAACGGCAAGCTCAGGCCATGTGCCCAATTTGGAGACCCAGAAGTTAAAGGGGGCAGACCCGTCATCCAGTACGTGTAGGCCTGTGGACACATACTGCTCAACCATGTTGGTGAAATGCTGCCTCCTGCTAAGACGTTCCATCTCAGCTGGTGGTGCTGGTTGTTGTGGCGTGCTGACAAAGCTTTTCCACATTTCGGCCATGCTAACCCTGCCTTCTGAGGTGCTGCCGGTGCCCCGGCTGCGTTGGCGACCTCTTCCTCCTCCTCTGCCTTCGCCTTGTGCTTCCACCGTACGCCCGCTGTCAGGTGGGAATGCCACCAGCAGCGCGTCTACCAGCGTGCGCTTGTACTCGCGCATCTTACGATCCCGCTCCAGTGAGGGAATTAAGGACGGTACGTTGTCCTTGTAACGGGGATCCAGCAGGGTGGCCACCCAGTAATCAGCACCAGTTAAAATGTGGGCAACTCGGCTGTCGTTGCGGAAACACTGCAGCATGTAATCGCTCATGTGTGCCAGGCTGCCCAGAGGCAAAGAAAAGCTGTCCTCTGTGGGAGGTGTATCGTCTGTGTCCTCTGTATCCCCCCAGCCACGCACCAGTAATGGCCACGAGCTGGTCTGAGTGCCACCCTGCTGTGAACATGGCTCCTCCTCCTCCTCCTCCATCTCCTCCTCCACCTCGTCATCCTCCAGAACTGTGCCCTTTCTGCCGGACAATTGTGTACCTGGCGTTTGTTGGTGCAGGAACCCACCCTCGTAGCCACTTGTGAAAGACTGCCCTGAAAGCCTTTGAAATGATCCCGCTTCCTCCTCCTCCTCCTCATCCTCCTGTGCCACATCCTCTTCCATCATCGCACGAAGCGTTTTTTCAAGGAGGCATAGAACTGGGATAGTAACGCTGAGAACGGCGTCATTGGCACTGGCCATGTTGGTGGAGTACTCGAAACAGCGCAACAAGGCACACAGGTCTCGCATGGAGGCCCAGTTATTGGTGGTGAAGTGGTGCTGTTCCGCAGAGCGACTCACGCGTGATTGCTGCAGCTGAAACTCCACTATTGCCTGCTGCTGCTCGCACAGTCTGGCCAGCATGTGCAAGGTGGAGTTCCACCTTGTGGGCACGTCACATATGAGGCGGTGAGCGGGAAGGCCGAAGTTACGCTGCAGCGCTGACAGGCGAGCAGCAGCAGGGTGAGAACGCCGAAAGTGCGCACAGACAGCCCGCACTTTCTGCAGCAGCTCTGGCATATTGGGGTAATTTTTAAGGAACCTCTGGACCACCAAGTTCAGCACATGCGCCAGGCAAGGGATGTGCGTCAAACCGGCTAGACCCAGAGCTGCTACGAGATTTCGCCCATTATCGCACACCACCAGGCCGGGCTTGAGGCTCACTGACAGCAACCACTCATCGGTCTGTTGTTCCATGTCCCTCCACAACTCCTGCGCGGTGTGGGGATTTTCCCCCAAACAGGAAAGTTTTAAAACTGCCTGCTGTCGTTTACCCCTGGCTGTGCTGAAGTTGGTGGTGAAGGTGTTACGCTGAATGGATGAGGAGGCGGTAGAGGATGAGGAAGCGGAGAAGGAGGAGTTAGCAACAGGAGGCAAACTGAAGCGCCCTGCAATCCTCGGTGATGGAAGGACATGCGCCAAACCGCTATCTGCCTCAGGCCCAGCCGCCACTGCATTTACCCAGTGTGCTGTTAGGGAGATATAACGTCCCTGACCGTGCTTACTGGTCCACGCATCCGTAGTTAGGTGGACCTTGCCACAGATGGCGTTGCGCAGTGCACACCTGATTTTGTCCCCCACCTGGTTGTGCAGGGAAGGGATGGCTCGCCTGGAAAAGTAGTGGCGGCTGGGCACGACGTACTGCGGGACAGCCAATGCCATCAGGCTTTTAAAACTCTGTGTCTCCACCAGATGGAATGACAGCATTTCAAAGGCCAGGAATTTTGAAATGCTGGCATTCAGGGCCAGGGATCGCGGGTGGCTAGGGGGGTACTTCCTCTTCCGCTCCAATGTTTGGGAGATAGAGAGCTGAACGCTTCCATGGGACATTGTGGAGATGGTTGGTGACCCAGGTGGTAGTGTTGCTGGCAGATCCTCTGTTTGCGGGGTGACAGGTGCCACTGTCACTACAGAGGTGGATGAAGAGGCCGAGACTGCAGCAGAAGAGGAAGCAGGAGGAGCCAGAGACCTTTCTTGGTTTTTGAGGTGTCTACTCCACTGCAGCTCGTGCTTTGCACTTAGATGCCTGGTCATGCAGCTTGTGCTCAGGTTGAGAACGTTTATGCCTCGCTTCAGGCTCTGATTGCACAGCGTGCAAACCACTCGTGTCTTGTCATCAACACACTGTGTGAAGAACTGCCACGCTAGGGAAGTCCTTGGACCTGGCTTTGGTGTGCTCGGTCCCTTGCTGCGTTGGGCAGTAGCAGATGTACTGTCTAGGGGACGAATGCTCCGTTTTTGCACCCTGCTCCCTCTTCTGCTGTGCTGGTGGCTCTGTGCGACCACCGCCTCTTCCTCCGAACTACACTGGTCACCTGCATAACGTTGATTCCATGTGGGGTCGAGGACCTCATCGTCCTCCACATCATCTTCCACCCAGTCTTCACCCCTGCCCTCCATGTCTGTCTGCACAATTGCGAAAGCAGCAGCAGTTGGCACCTGTGTTTCGTCATCATCCGAGACGTGCTGCGATGGTCCTCCCATGTACCCATCATGAAACATAAGTGGTTGGGCATCGGTGCACTCAATCTCTTCCACTTCTGGGGCAGGGCTAGGTGGATGGCCCTGGGAAACCCTGCTAACAGAGTCATCGAAAAGCAGAAGAGACTGCTGCATGATTTGGGGCTCAGACTGCTTGGCTGATTTGCAAGGGGGTGAGGTGAAAGACTGATGGACATGGGCTTCAGGTGCCAACTCTGATCTTTTATCAGAAGAGTGGGTGGGAGACAATGTGAAGGAACCCGAGGCACTGTCAGCAACCCAATCTACTATCGCCTGTACTTGTCCTGGCCTAAACATTGGTACAGCCTCATTAGGCGCGACAAAATACCGCCGCAGGCTCGGTCGCCTACTCGCACCTGAGGAAGGTGTTTCACTTGTGCGTGTAGCTGGCACAGATCCACCACGTCCTCTCCCTGCAACAGGAGCTCCACCAGCAGCACCACGACCGGGGCCACCACGTCCCTTTGACCTTCCCCTCATATTTTCCAAATTTAGGATCTTGCCCTAAATGGCGTTTTTTGGAAGACCACAACACACCCACAGTACGTAATGGCTGAAACGCACAGCTACAGAACTGCAGAAAATGCTATTCAAAAAAAAAAAGGTTGTTTTTTTTAGTATAGCACAGTACAAGGAAAATATATAGAAATTGTTTATTTCACACACCTCCAGATGTGTATTTCACACTGCAAAATATTTTCTGTGGCCCTAAATGGCGTTTTTTGGAAGAGCACAACACAACCACAGTATTTAACCACTGAATCGCACAGCTATAGAAGTGCAGAGAATGCTATTAAAAAAAAATGGGTTTTTTTTAGTATAGCACTGTACAATATATAGAAATTGTTTATTTTACACACCTCCAGATGTGTATTTCACACTGCAAAATATTTTCTGTGGCCCTAAATGGCGTTTTTTGCCAGACCACAACACACCCACAGCACGTAACCGCTGAATCGCACAGCTACAGAAAATGCTATTCAAAAAAAAAGGTTGTTTTTTTTAGTATAGCACTGTACAAGAAGAATATATAGAAATTGTTTATTTTACACACCTCCAGATGTGTATTTCACACTGCAAAATATTTTCTGTGGCCCTAAATGGCGTTTTTTGCCAGACCACAACACACCCACAGCACGTAACCGCTGAATCGCACAGCTACAGAAAATGCTTTTCAAAAAAAAAGGTTGTTTTTTTTAGTATAGCACTGTACAAGAAGAATATATAGAAATTGTTTATTTTACACACCTCCAGATGTGTATTTCACACTGCAAAATATTTTCTGTGGCCCTAAATGGCGTTTTTTGCCAGACCACAACACACCCACAGCACGTAACCGCTGAATCGCACAGCTACAGAAAATGCTATTCAAAAAAAAAGGTTGTTTTTTTTAGTATAGCACTGTACAAGAAGAATATATAGAAATTGTTTATTTTACACACCTCCAGATGTGTATTTCACACTGCAAAATATTTTCTGTGGCCCTAAATGGCGTTTTTTGGAAGAGCACAACACAACCACAGTATTTAACCACTGAATCGCACAGCTATAGAAGCGCAGAGAATGCTATTCAAAAAAAATGTTTTTTTTTTAGTATAGCACTGTACAATATATAGAAATTGTTTATTTTACACACCTCCACATGTGTATTTCACACTGCAATTTATTTTCTGTGGCCCTAAATGGCGTTTTTTGGAAGAGCACAACAACCCCAACAGTATATAACCGCTGAATCGCACAGCTGCAGAGGCCAGATAATGCTATTCAAAAATAATGTTGTTTTTTCACACACCTCCAGATGTGTATTTCACACTGCAAAATATTTTCTGTGGCCCTAAATGGCGTTTTTTGCAAGAGCACAACAACCCCAACAGTATATAACCGCTGAATCGCACAGCTGCAGAGGCCAGAGAATGCTATTCAAAAATAATGTTGTTTTTTCACACACCTCCAGATGTGTATTTCACACTGCAAAATATTTTCTGTGGCCCTAAATGGCGTTTTTTGCAAGAGCACAACAACCCCAACAGTATATAACCGCTGAATCGCACAGCTGCAGAGGCCAGAGAATGCTTTTTAAAAATAATGTTGTTTTTTCACACACCTCCAGATGTGTATTTCACACTGCAAAATATTTTCTGTGGCCCTAAATGGCGTTTTTTGGAAGAGCACAACACAACCACAGTATTTAACCACTGAATCGCACAGCTATAGAAGTGCAGAGAATGCTATTCAAAAAAAAATTTGTTTTTTTTAGTATAGCACTGTACAATATATAGAAATTGTTTATTTTACACACCTCCACATGTGTATTTCACACTGCAATTTATTTTCTGTGGCCCTAAATGGCGTTTTTTGGAAGAGCACAACAACCCCAACAGTATATAACCACTGAATCGCACAGCTGCAGAGGCCAGAGAATGCTATTCAAAAATAATGTTGTTTTTTCACACACCTCCAGATGTGTATTTCACACTGCAAAATATTTTCTGTGGCCCTAAATGGCGTTTTTTACAAGAGCACAACAACCCCAACAGTATATAACCGCTGAATCGCACAGCTGCAGAGGCCAGAGAATGCTTTTTAAAAATAATGTTGTTTTTTCACACACCTCCAGATGTGTATTTCACACTGCAAAATATTTTCTGTGGCCCTAAATGGCGTTTTTTGAAAGAGCACAACACAACCACAGTATTTAACCACTGAATCGCACAGCTATAGAAGTGCAGAGAATGCTATTCAAAAAAAAAATTGTTTTTTTTAGTATAGCACTGTACAATATATAGAAATTGTTTATTTTACACACCTCCAGATGTGTATTTCACACTGCAAAATATTTTCTGTGGCCCTAAATGGCGTTTTTTGCCAGACCACAACACACCCACAGCACGTAACCGCTGAATCGCACAGCTACAGAAAATGCTATTAAAAAAAAAAAGGTTGTTTTTTTTAGTATAGCACTGTACAAGAAGAATATATAGAAATTGTTTATTTTACACACCTCCAGATGTGTATTTCACACTGCAAAATATTTTCTGTGGCCCTAAATGGCGTTTTTTGCCAGACCACAACACACCCACAGCACGTAACCGCTGAATCGCACAGCTACAGAAAATGCTATTCAAAAAAAAAGGTTGTTTTTTTTAGTATAGCACTGTACAAGAAGAATATATAGAAATTGTTTATTTTACACACCTCCAGATGTGTATTTCACACTGCAAAATATTTTCTGTGGCCCTAAATGGCGTTTTTTGCCAGACCACAACACACCCACAGCACGTAACCGCTGAATCGCACAGCTACAGAAAATGCTATTCAAAAAAAAAGGTTGTTTTTTTTAGTATAGCACTGTACAAGAAGAATATATAGAAATTGTTTATTTTACACACCTCCAGATGTGTATTTCACACTGCAAAATATTTTCTGTGGCCCTAAATGGCGTTTTTTGCCAGACCACAACACACACACAGCACGTAACCGCTGAATCGCACAGCTACAGAAAATGCTATTCAAAAAAAAGTTTTTTTTTTTTTTTTTAGTATAGCATAGTACAAGAAAAATATATAGAAATTGGTTATTTCACACAACTAGAGATATACACTGCAAAATATTTTTTTTGCCCAAAAATAGGTCTTTTTTGCGCACAACAAAGTGCCTTTTTTTTTTTTTTTTTGCAACAGCACAATAAAGTGGCTTTTTTTTGGGGGGGGGGGCCCAAAAATGGGTCTTTTTAGCAAAAGCACAATAAAGTGCCTTTTTTTTTTTTTTTTCTGCCCGAAATGGGTCTTTTAGCAAGAGCACAATACAGCCACAGTATGGAATAGGTGTATCACTCAACGTAATGCAGTGCTGGTGCACTGAGCTTGCAACACAAACAGATAAACCTATGCAGATCGCTGAGCTATTATATCTCTCAATCTGGACTCCTATCTAAATCTCTCTCCCTGAAAGCACAAACAGGATCCTGCCCCTACACTACACTACACTGTCTCTCTATCTTTTCTATCAGTAGATTGCAGAATCAGGACTAACTCCTATCATATAATTCTCTCCCTCACAGCAACAGCAGCCAGGATCCTTTCCCTACACTGTCTAAAAGCAGAGTGACGATCTGTGCTGTGTGCCTCTTGCTTATATAGAAGCTGGTCACATGCTGGGTCACATGTTGCACTGACCAATCACAGCCATGCCATTAGTAGGCATGGCTATGATGGCTTCTAAGGGCACACCAGCTAATCAAATGGTGATTGGCTGGCCCCTGAAGCATTTCTAACTGCGCCATTAAATTCCCGAATCCGGACCCGAACCCGGACTTTAGCGCAAAATCCGGGTCCGGGTCCGGGGTCGGGAAAACGCCAAAATTCGGTACGGACCCGAAATTTTACAGTTCGGGTCCGCTCAACACTACTGTTGACCCTTCAGGAATATACATCAAAAGCCTATGTCGATCCTCTGGACATATGTTCAGTAGGATCCACTAAGTCTGGTAAGCCTCCTTTATATTGGTTGTGGCTTTTTTTCTTCAATATTGATTTGGAAGTATTTGTAGTCCAATCATTTCAAAAACATTTTTTGGATTATTGTGGAACACTATTGGACTTTAATTTTTGCCATTGCTTGCACGTGTTTTTGAGGACTATCCATCAAGGACTCTTTCAAAGACTGTATTGTTATTCACATAGGGAAATATTTAGTTTTTCCTTGCACATTTGTTTATTTCACTCATTCATTTATTTGTTTGACACATACTTATTTAGCGCTGCAATTTTTTCATTTTTTTTTTTTTCATAGCTATGAGTAAGCATCACACAATGTAAAACATGTCAGCTATTTTTTTTCCTGTTGTTCACTTTATTTTGACTGTATCGTTTTGGTTGTTTTTAGATTTTACCTACCCAATAAAGACGTCGTGTTATGGAGTGCGGCAGTCCAGGATTTTCTTCTATCCAATACTTCATTAGAGGTAAGTAATGTAACTAAAGCTTTAGTAAAGAAATATTTTTTTTTTTTTTTTAGCTAAAGTTCAGATTTAAGTTGTGCCTTTATCTCTGCTGAGCTTCAGCTTCAAAGTGGACCTGTGATTTATTTCTGCATCCCCAAAAAGTCAGGGACCTATGATATAGAAGGATCCCCCCCTTATGAGGAACACCAAACAAATGGCATTTCCAGTTTTCCTTGCAGCCTGCTTCAAACTCTGCCATTAATGAAAAAAATAAATAACACAAAGTATATGTAGTAGTACTTAAATAATTTATTTTATTTTAATATTTAATTTAATTTTTTTAATATTATTTTCTGTAGAATTAATAGAATTTTTTTCTGTTTCTTATTATAGGTTAATGGGGTATATTTGACATTTCTTAACAGTTATATAATCTTAAACATCTCCCAAACTTTATAAGGCCATGGTGATTTGGTTATGTAAATTGGAACAGGATGTTTTCACAAATATTTGCACTTCCCATTTCCATTTTTTTGTACAGTCAACATCTGCCTTGACAGAATTCATGGCACTATAATTATTGGATTAAGGTGACTGGTACCCATGTGGCTGTAAACAACAGGGTATGTTCCTGACACTCGTGTGAACTGATAAAGCCAGCTGGATGAGTGGTGAAACATCATTAACATTACAAGCAAGTCCAGTTCAAAGTAGTGACCTCTGAAATGAAAAAATGAACAAGGCATATCCCTCTATAGTGTGTGCTTGCCTCAATCCAAGGCACCTTGTGTGATTTCTGTCTGTTCTGTCCTCCCTCTGCTATCTGTATGAGTCACGTCTGATTGTTTTTTACTGACATCAAGCAATCCTAGAAGATGGCCCAACCCACCCTCTAGCACTCAGCCTCCAAACTGACACCCTCAGCTGTGCATGTTTCCCTAAGAGACTGTGTGTGGGGGGTGTTTATTCCGTCCACTCAGGTCTCAGATTAAATGCATCTCCTTCTATGATGGGCATTGTGCGACATCAGATCCCCTCCCCCTGCCTCTAAAAGCTAAGAAATGCTTTATACAAATGTAGAGGAGAGAGGGCTGCAGATAAACAGGTACAACATACAGGTACATCTCAAAAAATTTGAATAGCTTCAAAAAGTTAATTGACAGTATTTCAGTAATTAAATTCAAAACACATACCGGTATATTATATAGATTCGTTACACACAGAGGCATATATTTCAAGCATTTCTTTCTTTTAATTTTGATGATTATGGCTTACAGCTGGTGAAAACCCAAAATTCTGTATCTCAGAAAATTCGAATATTACAAACGACCATTAAAAAAATGGCTTTTTAATACAGAAATGTTGGCTTACTGAAAAGTATGTCCATGTACAGTATGTACAGTATAGTATGCACTCAATACTTGGTCGGGGCTCCTTTTGGATAAATTTCTGCATCAATGCAGCGTGGCATGGAGGTGATCAGCCTGTGGCACTGCTGAGGTGTTATGGAAGCCCGGGTTGCTTTGATAGCAGATTCAGCTCTTCTGCATTGTTGGGTCTGGAGTCTCTCATCTTCCTCTTGACAATACCCCACAGATTCTCTATGGGGTTTAGGTCAGGTGACTTTGCTGGCCAATCAAGCACAGTGATACCATGATCATTAAACCAGGTATTGGTACTTTTGGCAGTGTGGGCAGGTGCCAAGTCCTGCTGGAAAATAAAATCAGCATCTCCATAAAGCTGGTCAGCAGAGGGAAGCATGAAGAGCTCTAGAATTTCCTGGTAGAAGCTCCACTGACTTTGGACTTGATAAAACACAGCGGACCACCAGCAGATGACACGGCTCCCCAAATCATCACTGACTCTGGAAACTTCACACTGGACCTCATGCAACTTGGATTCTGTATATATAGGGGAATAATGCTCTGTACACACGATCGGATTTCCGATGGAATAAAATCTGATGGAATCTTCTGTCGGAATTCCGATGAAGCTGACTTCCATCAGTCTTGCATACACACCATCAGACAAAATTCCGACCGTCCAAAACGCCGTGACATAAAACACTCCGACGAGCTGAGAAAAATTAAGTTCAACGCTTCTGAGCATGCGTCGACTTGATTCTGAGCATGCGTGGGTTTTTTCTCCGTTGGAGTTCCACACAGACGATCGGAATTTCCTATCGTCTTTTTTTCCATCGGAAAAATTTAAAACATGTTCTATTTTTTTACACCAATGGAAAAAAGTCCGAAAGGGGGGCCACACATGATCGTTTTTTCCGATGAAAAAAGTCCATCAGACTTTTTTCATCGGAAAAACCGATCGTGTGTACAGGGCATAATTGGTCATTTTTCCCTACCCGCGCAAATGATGTGAAAATTAAGTGTTTAAATAAATTAAGTTAGTTAAATGGAGCTGCTCGCTGTGAAGTTTGAGAAATAAAATATTATGTGATCAACCGCGCTCCCTGTGTCAATTCCTTAATTAAAGTGCAAACAGTGAATTAGTGCAATGAAGGGTGTATCCACAGGGATGTCTCCAGTGTTGGAAACCCAGTAGAAACATATGAATAAACATATTTACGTTTATTCATATGTTTCTACTGGGTTTTTCCAACACTGGAGACATCCCAGTGGTTACACACTTCATTGCACTATTGCACTGTTTGCACTTTAATTAAGGAATTAACACAGGGAGCGCGGTTGATCACATAATATTTTATTAACTTGGATTCTGTGCCTCTCCACTCTTCCTCCAGACTCTGAGACCTTGATTTTCAAATGAAATGCAAAATTTACTTGGGACCACTGAGCAACAGTCAAGTCCTTTTTCTCCTCAGCCCAGGTAAGACGCCTCTGACGTCTCTAGTTTAGGAGTGGCTTGACACAAGGAATGCGAAAGTTGTAGCCCATGTCCTGGATATGTCTGTGTGTGGCTCTTGAATAGGGATGAGCTTCGTGTTCGAATCGAACATACGTTCGACTCGAACATCGGCTGTTCGATCGTTCGACGAAGATCGAACGATTTGGGCCGTTCGCGCCAAATTCGAGTGACGCGAACGGCCCACAATGCACTACGCCATCGCAGTGTCATCCAGGCGCTGTGATTGGCCAAGCATGCACTGTGACCCCGCATGCTTGGCCAATCACAGCGCCGGCAGCGAGGAGAGCAATGATTGGCCACAGGCAGGATGCCTGTGGCCAATTATTGCTGAGGGTGTTTAGTACACGCCCCACACTATAAAAGGCCGCCAGCACGGCGGCCTAGTGTAGTGTGTTCCGGAGCAGGGATAGAGCAGCATAGGCAGGGACAGTGACTTTTATTTCTTTCTTGCTTAACCTGGATTCCTTTAGTTTAGGGAAAGAGAAGGATAGGTAGGGAGAGTGTCAGTGTGTTTTGTGCTTGTGCTATAGTGTGCTTAAAAAAAACATTTTTTCTAGGGACAGAAAACTGTAGGTAGGGAGAGTGTCAGTTTCTTTCACTGTGTAAGTCCTTGTTTCTAGGGACCTGGAAGGACAGTGAGTGAATTCTCCTTGTGCTATATTGTGCTTAAAAAAAACATTTTTTCTAGGGACAGAAAACTGTAGGTAGGGAGAGTGTCAGTTTCTTTCACTGTGCAAGTCCTTGTTTCTAGGGACCTGGAAGGACAGTGAGTGAATTCTCCTTGTGCTATATTGTGCTTAAAAAAAACATTTTTTCTAGGGACAGAAAACTGTAGGTAGGGAGAGTGTCAGTTTCTTTCACTGTGTAAGTCCTTGTTTCTAGGGACCTGGAAGGACAGTAAGTGAATTCTCCTTGTGCTATATTGTGCTTAAAAAAAACATTTTTTCTAGGGACAGAAAACTGTAGGTAGGGAGAGTGTCAGTTTCTTTCACTGTGCAAGTCCTTGTTTCCAGGGACCTGGAAGGACAGTGAGTGAATTCTCCTTGTGCTATATTGTGCTTAAAAAAAACATTTTTTCTAGGGACAGAAAACTGTAGGTAGGGAGAGTGTCAGTTTCTTTCACTGTGCAAGTCCTTGTTTCTAGGGACCTGGAAGGACAGTGAGTGAATTCTCCTTGTGCTATATTGTGCTTAAAAAAAACATTTTTTCTAGGGACAGAAAACTGTAGGTAGGGAGAGTGTCAGTTTCTTTCACTGTGCAAGTCCTTGTTTCTAGGGACCTGGAAGGACAGTGAGTGAATTCTCCTTGTGCTATAGTGTGCTTAAAAAAAACATTTTTTCTAGGGACAGAAAACTGTAGGTAGGGAGAGTGTCAGTTTCTTTCACTGTGTAAGTCCTTGTTTCTAGGGACCTGGAAGGACAGTGAGTGAATTCTCCTTGTGCTATATTGTGCTTAAAAAAAACATTTTTTCTAGGGACAGAAAACTGTAGGTAGGGAGAGTGTCAGTTTCTTTCACTGTGTAAGTCCTTGTTTCTAGGGACCTGGAAGGACAGTGAGTGAATTCTCCTTGTGCTATATTGTGCTTAAAAAAAACATTTTTTCTAGGGACAGAAAACTGTAGGTAGGGAGAGTGTCAGTTTCTTTCACTGTGCAAGTCCTTGTTTCCAGGGACCTGGAAGGACAGTGAGTGAATTCTCCTTGTGCTATATTGTGCTTAAAAAAAACATTTTTTCTAGGGACAGAAAACTGTAGGTAGGGAGAGTGTCAGTTTCTTTCACTGTGCAAGTCCTTGTTTCTAGGGACCTGGAAGGACAGTGAGTGAATTCTCCTTGTGCTATATTGTGCTTAAAAAAAACATTTTTTCTAGGGACAGAAAACTGTAGGTAGGGAGAGTGTCAGTTTCTTTCACTGTGCAAGTCCTTGTTTCTAGGGACCTGGAAGGACAGTGAGTGAATTCTCCTTGTGCTATATTGTGCTTAAAAAAAACATTTTTTCTAGGGACAGAAAACTGTAGGTAGGGAGAGTGTCAGTTTCTTTCACTGTGCAAGTCCTTGTTTCTAGGGACCTGGAAGGACAGTGAGTGAATTCTCCTTGTGCTATATTGTGCTTAAAAAAAACATTTTTTCTAGGGACAGAAAACTGTAGGTAGGGAGAGTGTCAGTTTCTTTCACTGTGTAAGTCCTTGTTTCTAGGGACCTGGAAGGACAGTGAGTGAATTCTCCTTGTGCTATATTGTGCTTAAAAAAAACATTTTTTCTAGGGACAGAAAACTGTAGGTAGGGAGAGTGTCAGTTTCTTTCACTGTGCAAGTCCTTGTTTCTAGGGACCTGGAAGGACAGTGAGTGAATTCTCCTTGTGCTATATTGTGCTTAAAAAAAACATTTTTTCTAGGGACAGAAAACTGTAGGTAGGGAGAGTGTCAGTTTCTTTCACTGTGTAAGTCCTTGTTTCTAGGGACCTGGAAGGACAGTGAGTGAATTCTCCTTGTGCTATATTGTGCTTAAAAAAAACATTTTTTCTAGGGACAGAAAACTGTAGGTAGGGAGAGTGTCAGTTTCTTTCACTGTGCAAGTCCTTGTTTCCAGGGACCTGGAAGGACAGTGAGTGAATTCTCCTTGTGCTATATTGTGCTTAAAAAAAACATTTTTTCTAGGGACAGAAAACTGTAGGTAGGGAGAGTGTCAGTTTCTTTCACTGTGCAAGTCCTTGTTTCTAGGGACCTGGAAGGACAGTGAGTGAATTCTCCTTGTGCTATATTGTGCTTAAAAAAAACATTTTTTCTAGGGACAGAAAACTGTAGGTAGGGAGAGTGTCAGTTTCTTTCACTGTGCAAGTCCTTGTTTCTAGGGACCTGGAAGGACAGTGAGTGAATTCTCCTTGTGCTATATTGTGCTTAAAAAAAACATTTTTTCTAGGGACAGAAAACTGTAGGTAGGGAGAGTGTCAGTTTCTTTCACTGTGCAAGTCCTTGTTTCTAGGGACCTGGAAGGACAGTGAGTGAATTCTCCTTGTGCTATATTGTGCTTAAAAAAAACATTTTTTCTAGGGACAGAAAACTGTAGGTAGGGAGAGTGTCAGTTTCTTTCACTGTGCAAGTCCTTGTTTCTAGGGACCTGGAAGGACAGTGAGTGAATTCTCCTTGTGCTATATTGTGCTTAAAAAAAACATTTTTTCTAGGGACAGAAAACTGTAGGTAGGGAGAGTGTCAGTTTCTTTCACTGTGCAAGTCCTTGTTTCTAGGGACCTGGAAGGACAGTGAGTGAATTCTCCTTGTGCTATATTGTGCTTAAAAAAAACATTTTTTCTAGGGACAGAAAACTGTAGGTAGGGAGAGTGTCAGTTTCTTTCACTGTGTAGGTCCTTGTTTCTAGGGACCTGGAAGGACAGTGAGTGAATTCTCCTTGTGCTATATTGTGCTTAAAAAAAACATTTTTTCTAGGGACAGAAAACTGTAGGTAGGGAGAGTGTCAGTTTCTTTCACTGTGCAAGTCCTTGTTTCTAGGGACCTGGAAGGACAGTGAGTGAATTCTCCTTGTGCTATATTGTGCTTAAAACAAACATTTTTTCTAGGGACAGAAAACTGTAGGTAGGGAGAGTGTCAGTTTCTTTCACTGTGCAAGTCCTTGTTTCTAGGGACCTGGAAGGACAGTGAGTGAATTCTCCTTGTGCTATATTGTGCTTAAAAAAAACATTTTTTCTAGGGACAGAAAACTGTAGGTAGGGAGAGTGTTAGTTTCTTTCACTGTGCAAGTCCTTGTTTCTAGGGACCTGGAAGGACAGTGAGTGAATTCTCCTTGTGCTATAGTGTGCTTAAAAAAAACATTTTTTCTAGGGACAGAAAACTGTAGGTAGGGAGAGTGTCAGTTTCTTTCACTGTGTAAGTCCTTGTTTCTAGGGACCTGGAAGGACAGTGAGTGAATTCTCCTTGTGCTATATTGTGCTTAAAAAAAACATTTTTTCTAGGGACAGAAAACTGTAGGTAGGGAGAGTGTCAGTTTCTTTCACTGTGCAAGTCCTTGTTTCCAGGGACCTGGAAGGACAGTGAGTGAATTCTCCTTGTGCTATATTGTGCTTAAAAAAAACATTTTTTCTAGGGACAGAAAACTGTAGGTAGGGAGAGTGTCAGTTTCTTTCACTGTGCAAGTCCTTGTTTCTAGGGACCTGGAAGGACAGTGAGTGAATTCTCCTTGTGCTATATTGTGCTTAAAAAAAACATTTTTTCTAGGGACAGAAAACTGTAGGTAGGGAGAGTGTCAGTTTCTTTCACTGTGCAAGTCCTTGTTTCTAGGGACCTGGAAGGACAGTGAGTGAATTCTCCTTGTGCTATATTGTGCTTAAAAAAAACATTTTTTCTAGGGACAGAAAACTGTAGGTAGGGAGAGTGTCAGTTTCTTTCACTGTGCAAGTCCTTGTTTCTAGGGACCTGGAAGGACAGTGAGTGAATTCTCCTTGTGCTATATTGTGCTTAAAAAAAACATTTTTTCTAGGGACAGAAAACTGTAGGTAGGGAGAGTGTCAGTTTCTTTCACTGTGTAAGTCCTTGTTTCTAGGGACCTGGAAGGACAGTGAGTGAATTCTCCTTGTGCTATATTGTGCTTAAAAAAAACATTTTTTCTAGGGACAGAAAACTGTAGGTAGGGAGAGTGTCAGTTTCTTTCACTGTGTAAGTCCTTGTTTCTAGGGACCTGGAAGGACAGTGAGTGAATTCTCCTTGTGCTATATTGTGCTTAAAAAAAACATTTTTTCTAGGGACAGAAAACTGTAGGTAGGGAGAGTGTCAGTTTCTTTCACTGTGCAAGTCCTTGTTTCCAGGGACCTGGAAGGACAGTGAGTGAATTCTCCTTGTGCTATATTGTGCTTAAAAAAAACATTTTTTCTAGGGACAGAAAACTGTAGGTAGGGAGAGTGTCAGTTTCTTTCACTGTGCAAGTCCTTGTTTCTAGGGACCTGGAAGGACAGTGAGTGAATTCTCCTTGTGCTATATTGTGCTTAAAAAAAACATTTTTTCTAGGGACAGAAAACTGTAGGTAGGGAGAGTGTCAGTTTCTTTCACTGTGCAAGTCCTTGTTTCTAGGGACCTGGAAGGACAGTGAGTGAATTCTCCTTGTGCTATATTGTGCTTAAAAAAAACATTTTTTCTAGGGACAGAAAACTGTAGGTAGGGAGAGTGTCAGTTTCTTTCACTGTGCAAGTCCTTGTTTCTAGGGACCTGGAAGGACAGTGAGTGAATTCTCCTTGTGCTATATTGTGCTTAAAAAAAACATTTTTTCTAGGGACAGAAAACTGTAGGTAGGGAGAGTGTCAGTTTCTTTCACTGTGCAAGTCCTTGTTTCTAGGGACCTGGAAGGACAGTGAGTGAATTCTCCTTGTGCTATATTGTGCTTAAAAAAAACATTTTTTCTAGGGACAGAAAACTGTAGGTAGGGAGAGTGTCAGTTTCTTTCACTGTGCAAGTCCTTGTTTCTAGGGACCTGGAAGGACAGTGAGTGAATTCTCCTTGTGCTATATTGTGCTTAAAAAAAACATTTTTTCTAGGGACAGAAAACTGTAGGTAGGGAGAGTGTCAGTTTCTTTCACTGTGTAGGTCCTTGTTTCTAGGGACCTGGAAGGACAGTGAGTGAATTCTCCTTGTGCTATATTGTGCTTAAAAAAAACATTTTTTCTAGGGACAGAAAACTGTAGGTAGGGAGAGTGTCAGTTTCTTTCACTGTGCAAGTCCTTGTTTCTAGGGACCTGGAAGGACAGTGAGTGAATTCTCCTTGTGCTATATTGTGCTTAAAACAAACATTTTTTCTAGGGACAGAAAACTGTAGGTAGGGAGAGTGTCAGTTTCTTTCACTGTGCAAGTCCTTGTTTCTAGGGACCTGGAAGGACAGTGAGTGAATTCTCCTTGTGCTATATTGTGCTTAAAAAAAACATTTTTTCTAGGGACAGAAAACTGTAGGTAGGGAGAGTGTCAGTTTCTTTCACTGTGCAAGTCCTTGTTTCTAGGGACCTGGAAGGACAGTGAGTGAATTCTCCTTGTGCTATATTGTGCTTAAAAAAAACATTTTTTCTAGGGACAGAAAAGTGTAGGTAGGGAGAGTGTCAGTTTCTTTCACTGTGCAAGTCCTTGTTTCTAGGGACCTGGAAGGACAGTGAGTGAATTCTCCTTGTGCTATATTGTGCTTAAAAAAAACATTTTTTCTAGGGACAGAAAACTGTAGGTAGGGAGAGTGTCAGTTTCTTTCACTGTGTAAGTCCTTGTTTCTAGGGACCTGGAAGGACAGTGAGTGAATTCTCCTTGTGCTATATTGTGCTTAAAAAAAACATTTTTTCTAGGGACAGAAAACTGTAGGTAGGGAGAGTGTCAGTTTCTTTCACTGTGCAAGTCCTTGTTTCCAGGGACCTGGAAGGACAGTGAGTGAATTCTCCTTGTGCTATATTGTGCTTAAAAAAAACATTTTTTCTAGGGACAGAAAACTGTAGGTAGGGAGAGTGTCAGTTTCTTTCACTGTGCAAGTCCTTGTTTCCAGGGACCTGGAAGGACAGTGAGTGAATTCTCCTTGTGCTATATTGTGCTTAAAAAAAACATTTTTTCTAGGGACAGAAAACTGTAGGTAGGGAGAGTGTCAGTTTCTTTCACTGTGTAAGTCCTTGTTTCTAGGGACCTGGAAGGACAGTGAGTGAATTCTCCTTGTGTTATATTGTGCTTAAAAAAAACATTTTTTCTAGGGACAGAAAACTGTAGGTAGGGAGAGTGTCAGTTTCTTTCACTGTGCAAGTCCTTGTTTCTAGGGACCTGGAAGGACAGTGAGTGAATTCTCCTTGTGCTATATTGTGCTTAAAAAAAAACATTTTTTCTAGGGACAGAAAACTGTAGGTAGGGAGAGTGTCAGTTTCTTTCACTGTGTAAGTCCTTGTTTTTAGGGACCTGGAAGGACAGTGAGTGAATTCTCCTTGTGCTATATTGTGCTTAAAAAAAACATTTTTTCTAGGGACAGAAAACTGTAGGTAGGGAGAGTGTCAGTTTCTTTCACTGTGCAAGTCCTTGTTTCCAGGGACCTGGAAGGACAGTGAGTGAATTCTCCTTGTGCTATATTGTGCTTAAAAAAAAACATTTTTTCTAGGGACAGAAAACTGTAGGTAGGGAGAGTGTCAGTTTCTTTCACTGTGTAAGTCCTTGTTTCTAGGGACCTGGAAGGACAGTGAGTGAATTCTCCTTGTGCTATATTGTGCTTAAAAAAAACATTTTTTCTAGGGACAGAAAACTGTAGGTAGGGAGAGTGTCAGTTTCTTTCACTGTGCAAGTCCTTGTTTCTAGGGACCTGGAAGGACAGTGAGTGAATTCTCCTTGTGCTTTATTGTGCTTAAAAAAAACATTTTTTCTAGGGACAGAAAACTGTAGGTAGGGAGAGTGTCAGTTTCTTTCACTGTGTAAGTCCTTGTTTCTAGGGACCTGGAAGGACAGTGAGTGAATTCTCCTTGTGCTATATTGTGCTTAAAAAAAACATTTTTTCTAGGGACAGAAAACTGTAGGTAGGGAGAGTGTCAGTTTCTTTCACTGTGCAAGTCCTTGTTTCTAGGGACCTGGAAGGACAGTGAGTGAATTCTCCTTGTGCTATATTGTGCTTAAAAAAAACATTTTTTCTAGGGACAGAAAACTGTAGGTAGGGAGAGTGTCAGTTTCTTTCACTGTGTAAGTCCTTGTTTCTAGGGACCTGGAAGGACAGTGAGTGAATTCTCCTTGTGCTATATTGTGCTTAAAAAAAACATTTTTTCTAGGGACAGAAAACTGTAGGTAGGGAGAGTGTCAGTTTCTTTCACTGTGCAAGTCCTTGTTTCCAGGGACCTGGAAGGACAGTGAGTGAATTCTCCTTGTGCTATATTGTGCTTAAAAAAAACATTTTTTCTAGGGACAGAAAACTGTAGGTAGGGAGAGTGTCAGTTTCTTTCACTGTGCAAGTCCTTGTTTCTAGGGACCTGGAAGGACAGTGAGCGAATTCTCCTTGTGCTATATTGTGCTTAAAAAAACATTTTTTCTAGGGACAGAAAACTGTAGGTAGGGAGAGTGTCAGTTTCTTTCACTGTGCAAGTCCTTGTTTCTAGGGACTGGGAAGGACAGTGAGTGAATTCTCCTTGTGCTATATTGTGCTTAAAAAAAACATTTTTTCTAGGGACAGAAAACTGTAGGTAGGGAGAGTGTCAGTTTCTTTCACTGTGCAAGTCCTTGTTTCTAGGGACCTGGAAGGACAGTGAGTGAATTCTCCTTGTGCTATATTGTGCTTAAAAAAAACATTTTTTCTAGGGACAGAAAACTGTAGGTAGGGAGAGTGTCAGTTTCTTTCACTGTGCAAGTCCTTGTTTCTAGGGACCTGGAAGGACAGTGAGTGAATTCTCCTTGTGCTATATTGTGCTTAAAAAAAACATTTTTTTAAGTGCGCATGCGCGGGGACTCGGAGAAGGACGTGTGCTGACCGAGCTCCCGGCACCCCGACCCACCAGAGCTAACGATAGCGCAGGCACTGAGGTCCGTGAGCCAGGACCGATCCCACACCAGCCCCGAAGTGGCGATGAACCGTAGGGCACAGGGGCAGCCGCGGAAAGGACACGATACGCAAACTACAGCCCAGAAGAGAGCAGGGCCTTCCCCTACAGCACAGCCGCGATCCAAGATGGCGCCGGGTAAGCCAGACACACGAGGCAGCACGGCAGCAGCCAGATCCGACGGAGCTACACAGAGAGGAGACAGGCAGCTAAATCTGGAGCCAACTAGGGATCCATTCTCCTCACAATCCTCGGGAGAGGTGGAGACCGGACAGCGGGGTGAGTCACTATCACATCCCCCATCCCCAGCCATATACGCTGATAGACATGACTCTCCAAACTCCCCTGCCTCCCCTGCCTCCTCCATGGATAGGAACATGGCAGACTTAGCAGAAGTCCTCATTAGCCAATCCAGCCAATCCAGCCAGGATATGCCAATTCCCCAGCTCTCACACTATTCCCCTGATGCTGTACTGTTGGGCAGATTCTCCACCATGCTGCAGCAGGAGCTCTCTAAGGCCTGCACATTAATCACCACTGACCTGAAAAAAGACATCCATAGCTTGGGAGAGCGTTTTGAGCTAATTGAAACCAAAGTGGATGGAGCCATCAAAAGGGTCAACCAGAACTCAGCCATGGTGACAGACCTCCAGGATAGATTAGAAGAGGCATTCACAAAAATTGAAGATTTGGAGAATCGTTCTCGTAGGTACAATGTCCGCGTGCGTGGCCTCCCTGAAACTCACACAGATCTAGAGGGGGCTGTAAAAGACCTGATGAAAACCCTTATCCCTGATATAGCCAACCACCACATGGAAGTTGATCGCGTTCACCGAGCACTGACAGCCCCAAGGGCCGACGGCCTACCACGAGACATTATTGTTAAGCCACATCACTACCGCATTAAGGATAAGATGATGCTTGCGGCCCGCAACAGGCCGGACCTGTCGCTATTTGGAACACCAATACAGCTCTTTACAGATTTGGCGCCATCAACGGTCCAGAAACGCAGAAACCTACGGCCATTACTCCAGCAACTTATGGCCAAACAGATTAAGTATCGATGGTCGTTCCCTTTTAAGTTATCATTCACTTACAACGGAAAGTCCCACTCCTTTTCCACGTTCCAAGCAGGCGAAGACCTACTGCTTAGTCTCGGCATCATTGCACGGGACTCTCCGACTCCGATTTCATCTCCCCCTCGTCTGGATCATCGTCCCCTCTCCCCGATATGGCAGGATCGCACACGCTCACAGGCCAGAAATGCTCGCCGGAATACCTGAGTATTATTGCTCTTCTCTCTTTTTGCTTTTTTGCCCCCTTTTGGGAACTGTTAGTGCTTGATTGCACGGATATGGCCTGGGCCCATGGTGGACTATGGGCCTGATGGGGCCATCGTTACCGTTCACAGTTCACAGGTTACAAAGTCACGGGTTACAAAGTTACTGGAGTTCCTGGTTCTTCGGACTGGCTGCCAGCCGAATATTTTACAACCCCGACGGGCCCAACCTGGTCGAAGAAATTTTGCTTTTTGCTTTTTAGCAGTCTGGGGGCCTTAGTCGGACCGCAATGTGTTCCCCTGTTGGGCTGTGGCTCGGGGGCCGGAACGACCGATGGGGACCCTTCCGGCCCCGGCGCCACTGGCCTTGGGAATGCATGTTCCTATAGACAGCCTGTTATGTTAAAACTGTATTGATTGATTTTGTCATTTCCGATATGACCTCGAATAGCCTGCTCGTACAGAGTGTAATCATATTTGGGTCGGGGTGGTCATGCTTGCCTCCCAACTGCAAGACTACCTATCCTACGACAAGGATGGTACCCTTGCACCTAATTTGCCGGATGTTGTCTCCGGCAGGGGTTATTCCCCATTCCTTCATTCATCAGCTAGGATTGAGTTATATTGGTTGTTTGGGCCTAAGGCCTATGTATATGTTTTTTTGCTTTTATTTTTGTTTCTCTTCTTCTCTAATGCCTTTTCCTTCTCTCCCTTCCCCCTCTTTCTTCGGAGCCTCGGTTCAGCGCCCTTCCCTTATGTCATGGTCTGAGAGGTCACATAGCCAAACAGTCATCATCATCGGGACCCTTCTCGCTTCATTCATTATGCAAGGTAAGAGTGCTCTGCCCTACCACGATGGCCACCACATATAACACGGACTATTCGATAGTTAGCCACAATGTACATGGATTTAACTCCCCTACTAAAAGAACTAAGGCTTTCCAGTTTTATCATAAACAGAAGGCTGAAGTCCTGCTATTACAGGAAACTCATTTCTCCAATGTCTCAGCGCCCCGTTACCTCAATGGGAAGTATCCACAGTTTTACTTGGCAGGGGGTCGGGAAAAGAAGGGCGGTGTAGCCATCTGCTTTTCGAAACGGACCCCCTTTACCCCCATCGCTATCGTTAAGGACAGGAGAGGTAGATATATTATGGCAGTGGGGCGGCTCCATGACCAGGAGGTGTCCTTTATATCATACTATGCCCCGAATACTGGACAGCCGGAATTCTTTAGCAAAATGCTGAAGATTCTTATGCCCAAAGTCCAGGGTCAGGTCATTATGGGAGGCGATAGTAATATTCCCTTGGACAGAATTATGGATAAATCGGACTCCTCTAGACCAACATTGAAACGCCCACCGACTGGAAGCAGCAAGGTTGCACGTCTGTTTCATTTCTATGACCTCATCGACGCCTGGCGAGAAAATAACCCTACGGTCAGAGACTTTACACACTTTTCACAAGCCCATCATACTTACTCGAGGATAGACCACGTTCTAGTACGTACGCCTTTGCTACCATTTATTAAGTCGGTTAAGATTTTATCTACCCCTTGGTCTGATCATTCCCCGATAAAACTCTCTACTTCAGGGCTATGGACTAAATCTAGACCCTCCCCGTGGAGACTTAATGTGAGCTTGCTGAATGACCCTACAATCTTTTTAGAGATTCAAAAGGAAATACAGGAATACTTTAGACTTAATAAGGCATCGGACACATCCCCCGCAATTAACTGGGTAGCTCATAAAGCAGCGATTAGGGGCATATTGTTACAAGTGGCAGCCAGGATTAAACGCAATAGGGAACAGGCAAATAAGATTCTGGAAACTAACTTAGATAACTTACTTAGTGAACAGCACAGAAATCCCCTGGTAGATATAAGGCATAAAATTGACGAGGCTCGACTAGCACTAAATCTTAGCTTGACTACTCAAGCGGAGAAACATATTAGTTGGTCTAAGCACAGGTTCTATACGATGGGTGATAAACCTACCACAATGTTAGCTAGAAAACTGGTTCCTCGACCGTACACACCGACTTTGCCTAAACTACGACTATCCACGGGCCTAACCTCCCAGAACCCCGAACGGATAATTGGAGAATTTCACAAATTTTATGCTAAGCTGTATGGAGTGCAGGACAAGTTCGATTCATCTGAAGCGAGCACATTCTTTCGCGACTTACAGCTGCCTAAATTGACACAAGCCCATGCGGAACTGATGGACGGTGCTCTTACAGAGGCTGAAGTCAGGGCTGCAATCAAAACCCTACACCCTACCAAGGCCCCTGGGCCAGATGGATTCCCGGGTCACTACTATAGGAAATATCACGATCTTCTGGCCCCACATCTCTGTACTTACTTTAATGACCTGAGAAGCGGCAGCAAGCTCCCCAGCCATGAAAATGTAGCCTATATAAGTGTTATCCCGAAACCAGGAAAGGACCATACAGACTGTTCCAATTATCGCCCAATTTCTCTGATCAATACGGATCTTAAGATTCTAACCAAAATACTGGCCCAGAGACTTAATACTTTTCTTCAGTGTTATATCCATCCTGACCAAGCAGGTTTTGTCCCGACAAGACAGGCATCGGACCAAACCCGCCGGATAATTAACCTTATCTCGGCAGTTCGGTCTGATTGGGATGGAAAGGGGACTAGGAGGGGAATGTTACTTTCATTAGATATCCAGAGGGCGTTCGATTCTATCTCCTGGGACTATCTTTTTGATGTTCTCACACGCTTTGGATTTGGGAGACGCTTTCTGGATCTCCTTCACATATTATATGATTCCCCCAGTGCCTCGCTAATGCTCAGAGGATATACATCCCAAACATTTCCTATCAGAAGAGGAACTAGACAGGGCTGCCCGTTGTCGCCACTATTATTCGCCCTGGCGATTGAACCACTAGCGCTCAAAATTCGCGCCTGCAGAGATATACAGGGCATTTATTGCGGAGACTATGAACACAAATGTTTACTCTTTGCGGACGACTTGTTGCTGACCTTGACCTCACCGATCACATCCCTACCTAACTTGTATGCTATTTTGCAGCCTTTCTCCAACATTTCCGGGTTGGCAATTAATCATAGTAAGTCAAGAGCACTGAACTTATCTTTGCTAAGCTCCACTCAGGCTACGCTTGAAAAATCATTTCAATTCCGATGGGAATCCACAGCTCTCCCTTATTTAGGCATACAGCTGACCTCATCTATTGGTGAGTTGTACAAAGAGAATTATCCAGCCCTTTTCAAACGGCTAACAGCTGACATGGCTAAGTGGCAGGTTCACCCGCCATCGTGGTTTGGCAGACTTCACTCAATTAAAATGAATGTTCTACCTCGATTATTGTATTTCTTCCGTACCTTGCCAGTTTCATTGGCCCGTGATGACCTTAAACGATTCCAGAATAAAGTACTACAGTTTATTTGGGGTGATAAGAGACCCAGGGTGAATAGGAGCACTCTATACACGTTGAAGCGGAGAGGGGGACTTGGTCTTCCAGACTTATTAAAATATTTTTATGCTGCCCAGATAGCACAACTTACAAGGTTTCACTCCCAACAGGCACAGGCCATTTGGATGGCTATGGAATCTTATTCCTGCCGTCCCAAACCTATTTCTTATATTTTATGGCTCCCTATCAAGGAGCGACCTCCTATACTTTGCCCTACTTTATCCATGTCACTGGAACTATGGGACAGACTCTCCAGATCTCACAAATTCAAATCTCCTCATTCTCCACTGACACCTCTGCTTCAAAATAAAGCATTCACCCCGGGTCTCACTCCACTAGCGTTCGAATGGTGGACTAATAAGGGTTTTAAGTGTATTGCTGACTTGTGCGATCATAGAGGTATGCTGACCGAACGGACTATGGCTGACAGACATCAAATGCCTCCAGCGGAGGGTTATAGGTTCGCCCAAATCTCACATTATGTACAAACCCTGGCTCGCAAGAGCAACCTAGCAACCCAAACTCCCATGGAACATCTATGCAAAAATTATGATAAAATTAAAGGACATTTATCTGCTATATATTCGATATTGCTGAGTGTATCGACAAAGCTGACTTATATGGTCCAATGGGAGACCGACTTGCAGGAAACCCTGGATCTGGACGAATGGCATAGGATAGCCGAGACAGCATCTCGTTCGCTCGTCAATACTTCAATAATTGAGGCCAATTATAAGGTTCTACTGAGGTGGTATATGGTGCCGGTCAGACTGGCAACTTTTGTCTCAGGAGCTACCCCGTTGTGCTTTAGAGGATGTGGCCAGATGGGCACCACCTATCATATTTGGTGGACATGCCCAAAGGTCCGGAGGTTTTGGATCAGGGTGTATAATTTAGTTTACTCCCTTACCCAACTAAACCTAACTAAATCAGCTAAGCAAGCACTACTGGGGGGAGGAGATGTGGAAGCCTCCAAGTCCTGCAAGAGGCTCTTGACATTTATTTTTATTTCAGCCAAAATCACTATTGCTAGGAACTGGAAATCGGCAGCTCTACCATTCGATCAGCTTAAAGGCAAATTGTCTTGGTTGATGCTAAACGAACGCTTGACCGCTCTGGCCCAAGATAAAATGAAACTGTTTCATGGAGTTTGGGACCCATGGCTTTGTTACCTAACTAATGACCCGGGGATGTTTACAGCATAGCCTAGGGGATTAGGTTGAGATGTCTGGATGCTAAATCGGGGCTCCTCCCCCCTCCCTCCCCCCATTCCCCCCTCCTCAACTGTCCTTTCCTTACTCTGTCTCCTTCCTTCTATTCTCTGTCACTGTCCTCTTTCCTCTCTTTTGAAATTTGTTTATTGTTTATTTTTGGAGTCAGATCCAGACCTTAGAGGTTTGTGCTGCTCCCTGTTTTCTCAGCTCCTACGGGACCATTGTCAGTCTGATCAGACCTCTGGGCGGCCCACACGGCCGGCTGAGTTGCGCCCCCCCCGATAGATGGATGGGGGGCGGCTCATCTGGGTGGACGGTTCAGATATGATCTGCGATGCTAATAGGGGTTAACGGCTCTACGGAGCTTCGGACTACTCCAAGGACCCCTACACTTGGTGATCTTCATTGTGTTACCCCAAATGTTGATTGTGACTGTACAATGTTATGTGGCGACTTTTATACATTTTGTATGACAAAACTTGAATAAAAAGATTGAAACACAAAAAAAACATTTTTTCTAGGGACAGAAAACTGTAGGTAGGGAGAGTGTCAGTTTCTTTCACTGTGTAAGTCCTTGTTTCTAGGGACCTGGAAGGACAGTGAGTGAATTCTCCTTGTGCTATATTGTGCTTAAAAAAACATTTTTTCTAGGGACAGAAAACTGTAGGTAGGGAGAGTGTCAGTTTCTTTCACTGTGCAAGTCCTTGTTTCTAGGGACCTGGAAGGACAGTGAGTGAATTCTCCTTGTGCTATATTGTGCTTAAAACAAACATTTTTTCTAGGGACAGAAAACTGTAGGTAGTGTGAGGGGGTTAGCTCGGCAGCGGGTGTGTGTGACCCCCGAGATGGGCTCCCCACACAAAAACAGGCCCAGCAAACGGAGGTTGTGGTTTTCAAAATCAAAAAGGTGCGGTTTATTTTCTATTTACAGTGACAAAACACAGCAAAGCAAAAGAAACATAAACAAAATAAATCCTGGTCAACTTGACCTCTGACTAAACATACAGGTTTCCTAACTAACAACTGGGATCAGCCTAGTGCTGTCCTAGTCCCTAAGTCCCTGGTTTTAAATGTCCAAGCAAATAGCCACACAGGCTTTGTCTCACCGCACAGGGGTTCACTCTCCCTAGACAGTCCACACAGGTCTGGTTCCAGGCATGAGCAAACACCTAATGAATCTGGGAGTTTTTATAGAGGCCTAAATGAGCTGACAAGCTTCAGCTGGTCTCATCAACTCCCTGTCTGCACGACGCCCCACACTCTCCCTAGAGGTATGAGTCATCCATGAGCCCACTAGCCTTATACAACTCTCCACCTAGTTGTATAAGTCGGCGTAAAGCCTGAATCTGGGCGAAATATATCTACCCCCCTGGATGCAACCAGGTGACTTTACCTTCCTGCTGTCACATACCCCCCCCTCTTGTTTTAACCTCGGGGTTGGAACACCAGCAATCAGGCATTCATGTACTCGAGACAAAGCATCCACATTCCCCATTTGAACGCCAGGGCGATGCTTTACTGTGAAGTTGAATTCCTGGAGGGCCAGGAACCACCTATTCACTCTTCTATTTGTTTCCTTGTTTTGAGCCATCCACTTTAACGGAGCGTGATCCGTAACCATGTCAAAGTGCCTACCTAGCAGGTAGTACCGAAGGGAATCTAGAGCCCACTTCACCGCTAAACACTCCTTTTCAACGGTGGCGTAATTTACCTCATGGGACTTCAACTTCCTGCTGAGGTAAATGACTGGGTGCTCTTCCCCGTTCCAGACCTGGGACAATACTGCTCCTAACCCCACATCTGACGCATCACTTTGTACGACAAAGTCTTTAGAGAAGTCGGGTGAGTACAACACTGGCTGGCTACATAAGGCTTGTTTCAAGAATTGGAATGCTGCCTCAGCCTCGGGGGTCCATTTAATCATGACCGACCCTTTCCCCTTCGTCAGGTTGGTTAGGGGCACAGCCTTAGAAGCAAAGTGGGGAATGAATCGCCGATAATACCCAGCGATTCCCAGAAAGGCTCGTACCTGCTTCTTGCTGTTGGGACGTGGCCAACTCTGGATGGCCTCGACTTTGTTGAGTTGGGGTTTTATTACTCCCCTCCCAATGGTGTACCCAAGATATTTGGCCTCCTCCTGCCCAATGGTACACTTCTTGGGGTTAGCCGTAAACCCCGCTTCCCGAACAGAGTCCAGGACTGCTTGCACTTTTGGCAGATGTGAGGCCCAATCTGTGCTATGGACAATTATGTCATCCAGGTAAGCCGCAGCATACTTCCGATGGGGCCTCAGCATCTGGTCCATTTTCCGCTGGAATGTGGCCGGCGCATTCTGTAACCCGAACGGCATTCTTTTATATTGGAACGCCCCGTCTGGGGTTACAAATGCGGTTTTCTCTTTGGCCGACTTGGCCAGGGGGATTTGCCAATACCCTTTTGTGAGGTCAAGAGTCGTCATGTATCGGGCTGTTCCCAGCCGGTCGATCAACTCATCTATACGTGGCATGGGGTAGGTGTCAAATTTTGTAACTTTGTTCAACTGACGAAAATCGTTACAAAATCGCCAGCTCCCATCCGGTTTAGGCACCAACACAATGGGACTAGACCAATCACTTTGGGACTCCTCTATCACCCCTAAGTTCAGCATTTTCTGTACTTCCTCCCGTATTGCCTCCCGTCGGGCCTCTGGGATCCGATAGGGTTTTAACTTCACCCTTTCACCGGGCGGGGTAATGATGTCATGCTCTACCCCAGATGTTTGTCCCGGCAGCTCAGAGAATACCTCCTTGTTGCGAAGCACAAACTCCTTAACCTCCTGTTGTTGGGGTTGTGACAAGGTGGCTGCTATTCCAACCTCAGGAATCACGCAACCAGTTTGAGCTGGTGACCAAGTGTCTGCGACTAGGGACTCTCTATCCCTCCAGGCTTTCAACAGATTAACGTGATAGATCTGTTCGGGCTTTCGCCTTCCTGGTTGTCTGACCTTGTAATTCACTTCGCTCACTTTTTCCATTATCTCGTAGGGGCCTTGCCATTTGGCAAGGAATTTACTTTCAACCGTAGGGACAAGTACCAGTATCCTATCCCCCGGGGAAAAGGTACGGGTCTTGGCTCCACGGTTGTACACTCTCTGCTGTGCTAACTGCGCTTGGGCCAAATGTTCCTTCACGATGGGCATTACCTGTGCAATTCGGTCTTGCATCAGGGCGACATGCTCAATCACACTCCTGTGGGGAGAACTCTCACTTTCCCAAGTTTCCTTGGCAATATCCAACAGCCCTCTTGGGTGTCTCCCATACAGTAACTCAAAGGGGGAGAATCCCGTAGAGGATTGGGGCACCTCCCTAATAGCAAACATCAGATAAGGAAGTAGACAGTCCCAATCCTTTCCATCTTTATCCACCACTTTCTTCAACATTTGTTTTAGGGTTTTGTTGAACCTTTCAACCAGCCCATCGGTTTGGGGGTGATACACAGATGTACGTAATTGCGTCACTTTGAACAATTTACACAGCTCCTTCATAACCCGGGACATAAAGGGTGTACCTTGGTCCGTAAGCAGTTCTTTACAAATACCCACCCGGCTAAACACAAGAGATAGCTCTTTGGCTATGGTTTTGGCCGAGGTATTTCGGAGAGGGATCGCTTCTGGATAACGGGTGGCATAGTCCATTATAACTAATATGTACTGGTGCCCCCTAGCGGACTTGATTATAGGACCTACCAAATCCATGGCGATCCTCTCAAACGGGACCTCAATGATGGGTAGAGGGACCAGCGGGCTACGGAAATGTGGCATCGGGGCCGACCTCTGACACACAGGGCAGGAGGAACAATAATTTTCTATGTCCTTCATCACCCCCGGCCAATAGAATCTCTGTAATACCCTCTCTCGGGTTTTCTCTGTCCCCAGATGACCTCCAAGAATGTGCCCATGGGCCAACTCCAACACCAACTTCCTGTAAGGTTTGGGCACCACAAGCTGCTCAACGGTTTCTTCTGCCCTTTTTGCCACCCGATACAGTAGGTCCTTCTCTACGCTGAAGTATGGGTAAGTGCAGGTATTATCTGGGTTCACTAACTCGCCATCTATTTCCACTACGTTTTCCCGTGCCTTTATTAGGGCGGGGTCTTTCAACTGTTCTGTGGCAAAATTTTCCCTGTGAACCTCAAGATCAGAAAACTCCACAGACGGTAGGTTTTCGTCTGAGGAGGTGGGCTCCTCTCCAGTTTCTTGAGTCTCCCCTGCCAATACTGATAAGGGAAATTCCGGAGAGTCCTCACCACTCTCAGGGGAGTTCTGGCTATCACATTCCTGGTACATAGGGGCACCAGTGGGGGGCTCAGGATCATCCCACAGTTCCCAGAACTTCGGAAAATCCCTTCCCACAATGGCGTCATGCGGTAACTGAGATACTAAGCCCACTGGATGAGAGAGGGTACCTTTGGGGGTCTCGAAACACACTGTAGTCACTGGATACTCTCGGGTGTCCCCATGCACACAAATAACAGCTACCTTGCTATTCCCAGAGACCTCTGTTTTAACTAACTCAGCCTTTATCAGGGTCACAAGGCTACCTGAATCCAGCAATACCACAACATTTCTACCATTAACACACATTTTGCATAAATGTTTCTCAGTTCCTCGAATGGCAGTGCATGCGACTGTCGCACACAGCGACTGACGTCTGCCCGTCAGAAAGTCACACTGCATGGGTTCCTCCACAACCGGGCAATTGGCTGCAATATGTCCCGCTTGCCGGCAGCGGTAGCAAACGATCCTTCTTGCGGCCTCTTGAGCCGCTGATTTCCCAGGCTGTTCTCGCCAAACTTGGGGTAGAGCTCCCACCCTCTCACTCTCTCCACCCTCACCCCTTGGAATCCTCTTATCCGCCCCTGGGGATGGTCTGGTCTTAGGGTGGAAAGTCCGAGTGTCTCTGGAAGAGGCCGTCAGGTTCTCTGTAGCCAAGTATTTCTCCACACGATCCACAAGACCATCGGCCGTCTCTGGGTCTCCATGGCTTACCCACTTTTGGATGGCAGTAGGAAGAGCTCTCAAAAACCGATCCATTACAACACGTTCCACAATCTTTGGTGCGGACAAAGTCTCTGGCTGTAGCCACTTTCTGCTCAGGTGAATGAGATCATACATTTGAGACCTGGGGGGTTTTCCAAGCTGGAAAGTCCAGTTATGCACACGCTGAGCCCGGACAGCCTGGGTGACACCCAGCCTTGCCAATATTTCAGCTTTTAGCATCGCATAGTCTTTTGCTTGGTTAGGCTCTAGGTCATAGTAAGCTTTCTGCGATTCACCAGTTAACAGAGGAGCCACCAGTCCAGCCCACTGCTCCTCAGGCCACTTTTCTCTTTCAGCGGTCCTTTCAAATGTGGTCAAAAATACCTCTGGATCATCCTCTCCAGTCATTTTTGTCAATAAACGACTCACCCCAAAGGACGCGGTATTAGTGGGACGGCTTTCCTCACTGGTCTGCGGACGTTGCTGCATTGCTGCTTCCATCTGTTGTTGTAGTCTCTGCTCTTGCTTCTGCAACAGGTCTATGAAGCGGGCCTCAGATTGCTGCTGGGCTTGTTGCTGAGCCTCCAGACTCTGTTGCAAAGTTGCGTTTGTCTGCTGCTGGGCTGCAAGGCTCTGTTGATGAGCTTGCTGCTGGGCTGCGAAGTTCTGTTGTTGAGCTGCAAGGCTCTTTTGCAAACCTGCATTTGTCTGCTGTTGATTGGCATTTGCTAGAGCCAGCTGCTTCAGTATCTCCTCCATGCTGGCTTAAAAAAAAACTTACCCGCATTCTCCACCAACTGTGAGGGGGTTAGCTCGGCAGCGGGTGTGTGTGACCCCCGAGATGGGCTCCCCACACAAAAACAGGCCCAGCAAACGGAGGTTGTGGTTTTCAAAATCAAAAAGGTGCGGTTTATTTTCTATTTACAGTGACAAAACACAGCAAAGCAAAAGAAACATAAACAAAATAAATCCTGGTCAACTTGACCTCTGACTAAACATACAGGTTTCCTAACTAACAACTGGGATCAGCCTAGTGCTGTCCTAGTCCCTAAGTCCCTGGTTTTAAATGTCCAAGCAAATAGCCACACAGGCTTTGTCTCACCGCACAGGGGTTCACTCTCCCTAGACAGTCCACACAGGTCTGGTTCCAGGCATGAGCAAACATCTAATGAATCTGGGAGTTTTTATAGAGGCCTAAATGAGCTGACAAGCTTCAGCTGGTCTCATCAACTCCCTGTCTGCACGACGCCCCACACTCTCCCTAGAGGTATGAGTCATCCATGAGCCCACTAGCCTTATACAACTCTCCACCTAGTTGTATAAGTCGGCGTAAAGCCTGAATCTGGGCGAAATATATCTACCCCCCTGGATGCAACCAGGTGACTTTACCTTCCTGCTGTCACAGTAGGGAGAGTGTCAGTTTCTTTCACTGTGCAAGTCCTTGTTTCTAGGGACCTGGAAGGACAGTGAGTGAATTCTCCTTGTGCTATATTGTGCTTAAAAAAAACATTTTTTCTAGGGACAGAAAACTGTAGGTAGGGAGAGTGTCAGTTTCTTTCACTGTGCAAGTCCTTGTTTCTAGGGACCTGGAAGGACAGTGAGTGAATTCTCCTTGTGCTATATTGTGCTTAAAAAAAACATTTTTTCTAGGGACAGAAAACTGTAGGTAGGGAGAGTGTCAGTTTCTTTCACTGTGCAAGTCCTTGTTTCTAGGGACCTGGAAGGACAGTGAGTGAATTCTCCTTGTGCTATATTGTGCTTAAAAAAAACATTTTTTCTAGGGACAGAAAACTGTAGGTAGGGAGAGTGTCAGTTTCTTTCACTGTGTAAGTCCTTGTTTCTAGGGACCTGGAAGGACAGTGAGTGAATTCTCCTTGTGCTATATTGTGCTTAAAAAAAACATTTTTTCTAGGGACAGAAAACTGTAGGTAGGGAGAGTGTCAGTTTCTTTCACTGTGCAAGTCCTTGTTTCCAGGGACCTGGAAGGACAGTGAGTGAATTCTCCTTGTGCTATATTGTGCTTAAAAAAAACATTTTTTCTAGGGACAGAAAACTGTAGGTAGGGAGAGTGTCAGTTTCTTTCACTGTGCAAGTCCTTGTTTCCAGGGACCTGGAAGGACAGTGAGTGAATTCTCCTTGTGCTATATTGTGCTTAAAAAAAACATTTTTTCTAGGGACAGAAAACTGTAGGTAGGGAGAGTGTCAGTTTCTTTCACTGTGTAAGTCCTTGTTTCTAGGGACCTGGAAGGACAGTGAGTGAATTCTCCTTGTGCTATATTGTGCTTAAAAAAAACATTTTTTCTAGGGACAGAAAACTGTAGGTAGGGAGAGTGTCAGTTTCTTTCACTGTGCAAGTCCTTGTTTCTAGGGACCTGGAAGGACAGTGAGTGAATTCTCCTTGTGCTATATTGTGCTTAAAAAAAACATTTTTTCTAGGGACAGAAAACTGTAGGTAGGGAGAGTGTCAGTTTCTTTCACTGTGTAAGTCCTTGTTTCTAGGGACCTGGAAGGACAGTGAGTGAATTCTCCTTGTGCTATATTGTGCTTAAAAAAAACATTTTTTCTAGGGACAGAAAACTGTAGGTAGGGAGAGTGTCAGTTTCTTTCACTGTGCAAGTCCTTGTTTCCAGGGACCTGGAAGGACAGTGAGTGAATTCTCCTTGTGCTATATTGTGCTTAAAAAAAACATTTTTTCTAGGGACAGAAAACTGTAGGTAGGGAGAGTGTCAGTTTCTTTCACTGTGCAAGTCCTTGTTTCCAGGGACCTGGAAGGACAGTGAGTGAATTCTCCTTGTGCTATATTGTGCTTAAAAAAAAACATTTTTTCTAGGGACAGAAAACTGTAGGTAGGGAGAGTGTCAGTTTCTTTCACTGTGTAAGTCCTTGTTTCTAGGGACCTGGAAGGACAGTGAGTGAATTCTCCTTGTGCTATATTGTGCTTAAAAAAAACATTTTTTCTAGGGACAGAAAACTGTAGGTAGGGAGAGTGTCAGTTTCTTTCACTGTGCAAGTCCTTGTTTCTAGGGACCTGGAAGGACAGTGAGTGAATTCTCCTTGTGCTTTATTGTGCTTAAAAAAAACATTTTTTCTAGGGACAGAAAACTGTAGGTAGGGAGAGTGTCAGTTTCTTTCACTGTGCAAGTCCTTGTTTCTAGGGACCTGGAAGGACAGTGAGTGAATTCTCCTTGTGCTATATTGTGCTTAAAAAAAACATTTTTTCTAGGGACAGAAAACTGTAGGTAGGGAGAGTGTCAGTTTCTTTCACTGTGTAAGTCCTTGTTTCTAGGGACCTGGAAGGACAGTCAGTGAATTCTCCTTGTGCTATATTGTGCTTAAAAAAAACATTTTTTCTAGGGACAGAAAACTGTAGGTAGGGAGAGTGTCAGTTTCTTTCACTGTGCAAGTCCTTGTTTCTAGGGACCTGGAAGGACAGTGAGTGAATTCTCCTTGTGCTTTATTGTGCTTAAAAAAAACATTTTTTCTAGGGACAGAAAACTGTAGGTAGGGAGAGTGTCAGTTTCTTTCACTGTGCAAGTCCTTGTTTCTAGGGACCTGGAAGGACAGTGAGTGAATTCTCCTTGTGCTATATTGTGCTTAAAAAAAACATTTTTTCTAGGGACAGAAAACTGTAGGTAGGGAGAGTGTCAGTTTCTTTCACTGTGTAAGTCCTTGTTTCTAGGGACCTGGAAGGACAGTGAGTGAATTCTCCTTGTGCTTTATTGTGCTTAAAAAAAACATTTTTTCTAGGGACAGAAAACTGTAGGTAGGGAGAGTGTCAGTTTCTTTCACTGTGCAAGTCCTTGTTTCTAGGGACCTGGAAGGACAGTGAGTGAATTCTCCTTGTGCTATATTGTGCTTAAAAAAAACATTTTTTCTAGGGACAGAAAACTGTAGGTAGGGAGAGTGTCAGTTTCTTTCACTGTGCAAGTCCTTGTTTCTAGGGACCTGGAAGGACAGTGAGTGAATTCTCCTTGTGCTATATTGTGCTTAAAAAAAACATTTTTTCTAGGGACAGAAAACTGTAGGTAGGGAGAGTGTCAGTTTCTTTCACTGTGTAAGTCCTTGTTTCTAGGGACCTGGAAGGACAGTGAGTGAATTCTCCTTGTGCTATATTGTGCTTAAAAAAAACATTTTTTCTAGGGACAGAAAACTGTAGGTAGGGAGAGTGTCAGTTTCTTTCACTGTGCAAGTCCTTGTTTCCAGGGACCTGGAAGGACAGTGAGTGAATTCTCCTTGTGCTATATTGTGCTTAAAAAAAACATTTTTTCTAGGGACAGAAAACTGTAGGTAGGGAGAGTGTCAGTTTCTTTCACTGTGTAAGTCCTTTTTTCTAGGGACCTGGAAGGACAGTGAGTGAATTCTCCTTGTGCTATATTGTGCTTAAAAAAAAACATTTTTTCTAGGGACAGAAAACTGTAGGTAGGGAGAGTGTCAGTTTCTTTCACTGTGTAAGTCCTTGTTTCTAGGGACCTGGAAGGACAGTGAGTGAATTCTCCTTGTGCTATAGTGTGCTTAAAAAAAACATTTTTTCTAGGGACAGAAAACTGTAGGTAGGGAGAGTGTCAGTTTCTTTCACTGTGCAAGTCCTTGTTTCTAGGGACCTGGAAGGACAGTGAGTGAATTCTCCTTGTGCTATATTGTGCTTAAAAAAAACATTTTTTCTAGGGACAGAAAACTGTAGGTAGGGAGAGTGTCAGTTTCTTTCACTGTGTAAGTCCTTGTTTCTAGGGACCTGGAAGGACAGTGAGTGAATTCTCCTTGTGCTTTATTGTGCTTAAAAAAAACATTTTTTCTAGGGACAGAAAACTGTAGGTAGGGAGAGTGTCAGTTTCTTTCACTGTGCAAGTCCTTGTTTCTAGGGACCTGGAAGGACAGTGAGTGAATTCTCCTTGTGCTATATTGTGCTTAAAAAAAACATTATTTCTAGGGACAGAAAACTGTAGGTAGGGAGAGTGTCAGTTTCTTTCACTGTGCAAGTCCTTGTTTCTAGGGACCTGGAAGGACAGTGAGTGAATTCTCCTTGTGCTATATTGTGCTTAAAAAAAACATTTTTTCTAGGGACAGAAAACTGTAGGTAGGGAGAGTGTCAGTTTCTTTCACTGTGTAAGTCCTTGTTTCTAGGGACCTGGAAGGACAGTGAGTGAATTCTCCTTGTGCTATATTGTGCTTAAAAAAAACATTTTTTCTAGGGACAGAAAACTGTAGGTAGGGAGAGTGTCAGTTTCTTTCACTGTGCAAGTCCTTGTTTCCAGGGACCTGGAAGGACAGTGAGTGAATTCTCCTTGTGCTATATTGTGCTTAAAAAAAACATTTTTTCTAGGGACAGAAAACTGTAGGTAGGGAGAGTGTCAGTTTCTTTCACTGTGTAAGTCCTTGTTTCTAGGGACCTGGAAGGACAGTGAGTGAATTCTCCTTGTGCTATATTGTGCTTAAAAAAAACATTTTTTCTAGGGACAGAAAACTGTAGGTAGGGAGAGTGTCAGTTTCTTTCACTGTGCAAGTCCTTGTTTCCAGGGACCTGGAAGGACAGTGAGTGAATTCTCCTTGTGCTATATTGTGCTTAAAAAAAACATTTTTTCTAGGGACAGAAAACTGTAGGTAGGGAGAGTGTCAGTTTCTTTCACTGTGCAAGTCCTTGTTTCAAGGGACAGAGAAGGACACCTGAAGGTAGCCCTTATTGCTTTTTTCCCATCTCCCTGCAGGCCATCTATTAGAATGTCTGGAAGGCAAACAAGGAGAGGCAGACAGTCAGGAGGCAATAAAAGAGGGCAAGCAGGCTCTGTGTCTGGGGGCAACAGTGCTGGTCGTGGACGCGGTGCATTGTCATCAGCACATGGCCATGGGACACGCTTGTCCTTCTTTTCCGCAGCTGGACATGTTGAGCCACATCATGCCGAAGACTTGGTAGAGTGGATGACCAAGCCCTCCTCCTCCTCCTCATCCTCTCTCACCCAGGCTCAGGGTACTGGCAAAGCAGCTGCCAAAGCGTCCTCTTCCCTGGTATCAATGTCAGACTCATCATCAGTCACTCCTTCCCTAGACCCACCATGTCCTCCTCCTGAGGAGTCCCCCGAACTGTTTGAGCACAGTGTTGGGTACATGCTCCAGGAGGATGCCCAGCGTTTCGAAGGGTCTGATGATGAAACCCAGCTACAGGAAGGCAGTAGGGTGAGAGCAGACAGAGGGGATGCTCAAGAAGGACACCAATCTGGCAGTCATGTTCCAGCAGCTGCAGCATACTGCCAGATTGGCTCCAGTGATGAGGAGGGAGGGGATGATGAGGTCACTGACTCCACGTGGGTGCCTAATAGGAGAGAGGAGGAGGAGGATGAGGAGGAGGCACATCTCCAACGAGACAGGATGCCCTTTGGTGGCCAGCGTAAGGGCAGTACACCGACGGAATCACACCGCAGAGCTCCGCCTGTGCAGGGCGCTGCCTCTGCCCGTCATTCAAAAAGTTCCTTGGTGTGGGCCTTTTTTGAGGCTAGTGCATCAGATCGCACAGCTGCTGTTTGCAACATATGTCTCAAGCGTATATCGCGTGGCCAAAACATCAGCCGCTTGGGTACCACATGCCTGACCAGACATATGTTGACCTGCCATGCAGCTCGTTGGCAAGCCTACCTCAAAGACCCACACCAAAGAACAAAGCGGACCTCTCCTTGCACCGCATCAGCTGGGATTTCCAACCCCACTATAACTTCAGTCCTCTCTGAAACATGCACTGAGAGGAATGAAGGTGTAGAATTAGGTGTGTCACAGCCAAGTACTTGCGGCCACTCTGCTAGCAGTACACCGACGTCCGATTCTAGCAGGCAAATTTCCCTGCCCCAGCTGCTGGACCGTCGAAAGAAGTTCACTCCCAGCCATCCACATGCCCAGCGGTTGAATGCTAGCTTGGCTAAATTGCTAGCGCTTCAACTGCTGCCTTTTCAGTTGGTAGACTCGGCCCCCTTCCGTGAGTTTGTGCAATGTGCGGTTCCTCAGTGGCAGGTTCCCAAACGCCACTTTTTCTCACGGAAGGCTATTCCGGCTCTCTACCGGCATGTGGAAGGCAATGTCTTGGCCTCGCTGGACAGGGCGGTCAGCGGTAAGGTGCATATTACCGCTGACTCATGGTCCAGCAGGCATGGACAGGGACGTTACCTTTCTTTCACGGCCCATTGGGTCACTCTTTTGGCAGCTGGGAAGGATGCAGGACAAGGTGCAGTAGTGTTGGAGGTTGTCCCACCGCCACGCCTCCAAAATGCTACTACTGGTTGTGACACACCTCTCTCCTCCACCCCCTCCTCTTCTTCTTCCTCCATGGCCTCTTCCTGTGGTTTGTCCTATGAACCAGCGGTGCTCCGTAGCCGTTCACGGGGCTACGCAAGTACGCAGGCAAAAAGATGCCATGCCGTGCTTGCGCTGGTGTGTTTGGGGGACAGAAGCCACACTGGGGCAGAGGTCCTGTCTGCTCTGCAGGGCCAGGCCGAGAGGTGGTTGACGCCACGCCAGCTTAAGCCAGGAATGGTGGTTTGCGACAATGGCACCAACCTCCTCTCCGCCCTCCGACAGGGACAACTGACCCATGTGCCCTGTGTGGCTCACGTCCTTAACCTGGTGGTGCAGCGGTTCTTGGGCAGGTACCCGGGCTTACAGGATGTCCTGAGGCAGGCCAGGAAAGTCTGTGTGCATTTCCGCAGATCTTATAATGCCAGTGCTCGCCTGGCTGAGCTGCAAAAGGAGTTGAACCTGCCCAAGAACCGCCTTATATGTGACATGCCCACCAGGTGGAACTCAACGTTGGCCATGCTGCAGCGGCTGCACACGCAGCAGAGGGCCATCAATGAGTACCTGTGCGACTACGGCACCAGGACAGGGTCAGGGGAGCTTGGTTTTTTTTCTCCACGCCAGTGGGGCATGATCAGGGATGCATGCACTGTCCTGGCACCATTTGAGGAGGCCACGAGGATGGTGAGCAGTGACAGTGCATGCATCAGTGACACTGTACCTCTTGTCCACCTGTTGGAGCACACGCTGCGTGGAATAATGGACAGGGCACTTGAGGCAGAACAGAGGCAGGAAGAGGAGGACTTCCTTGCCTCTCAAGGCCCCCTTTACCCAGACAGTGTTCCTTCTGTCCCACCCATCGCACAGGAAGAGGAAGAGGAGGAGGAGGAGGAGGAGGAGGAGGATTGTGTCAGCATGGAGGTGGAGGCTGGCACTCAGCATCATCAGCAGCAGTCTTTTAGGGATGATTTACAGTCCCAAGAAACCAGTGGACTTGTACGTGGCTGGGAGGAGGTGACTGCGGATCATGTCGTCCTTAGTGACCCAGAGGACTCCGGAGCGAATGCCTCAGCAAACCTACGCTGCATGGCCTCCCTGATCCTGCAAAGTCTGCGGAAGGATCCTCGTATTCTTCGGATCAAGGAGAGGGACCATTACTGGCTGGCCACTCTCCTTGATCCACGGTACAAGGGTAAGGTTGCGGACCTTATGTTACCGTCGCAGAGGGAGCAGAGGATGAGACAACTCCGGGAGGCCTTGCAGAAAGGTCTGTGCAACGCGTTCCCAGAGACTGGGAGGTTACAAACTCCTGGTCCAGGACAACGAGTTGCTGAGGCTTCGGCCAGTCAAAGAAGGAGCGGTGGGGAAGGTGGCCGTCTGACCGATGCGTTCAGACAATTCTTTAGTCCGCAGCCCCAAAGTATGATTGGTTCCAGCAACCATCGCCAGCGTCTGATAAACATGGTGCAGGAATATCTAGGGGCAAGGTCAGACTTGGACACCTTCCCCACCGAAAATCCTCTGGCTTACTGGGTCTTGAGGATGGATCACTGGCCAGAGCTTGCACAGTATGCAATTGAGCTACTGGCCTGTCCTGCATCCAGCGTTCTTTCGGAACGCACATTCAGTGCTGCTGGAGGATTTGTCATGGATCACAGGGTGCGCCTGTCCACCGACTCGGTTGATCGACTGACTTTCATCAAGATGAACCAGTCTTGGATCACCACCAGCTACCACACACCTGATGCTGACATAACAGACTAATTGATTTTAACATGTCACATCCCTTCAAGACTGATGCTGATGCTGAGTGTCTGTGCTGTTATGTTGACTGGCTATCCTCCTCCTCCGAGTCCTCAATGATACGATTGATGATGATAGCTTGGAAGATCATTTTTGTTTATGGGTGCCGCCACCAGTGGCTAAGGCCCAATTTTTCAGCCCCTGTTTTACAGGGGCGTGTAATTACAATTTTTTTAGCAATAATTTGCCATAGGGCTCATTGCTGTGATCCAAGTACAGTATCTGTGAGGGGTTGGAGTGTTGTGGCACCAGTGCCTAAGGCCCAATTTTTCAGCCCCTGTTTAACAGGGGCGTGTCATTACAATTTTTGAAGCAATACTTTGCAACAGGGCTCATTGCTGTGCTCCAAGTACAGTATCTGTGAGGGGTTGTAGTGTTGTGCCACCAGTGCCTAAGGCCCAATTTTTCAGCCCCTGTTCAACAGGGGCATGTAATTACAATTCTTGATCTAATAATTCACAGCAGGGCCCATTCCTGCACCCACCAAGAGTAACTCTGAGGGCTTACAGTGTTGTGTCAACACCACCACCACCACCAAAGGCCCAATTTTTCAGCCCCTGTTCAACAGGGGCATGCAATTACAATTCTTGATCTAATAATTCACAGCAGGGCCCATTGCTGCACCCACCAAGAGTAACTGTCAGGGCTTACAGTGTTGTGGCACCAGCACCACCATCAAAGGCCCAATTTTTACTACCACTGTTCAACAATTATATGTAATTACAATTCCTGATATAATAGTTGACAGCAGGGCGTTCCAGCACCAACCAAGAGTAACTGTGAGTGCTTACAGTGTTGTGCCAACACCAACAACTAAGGGGCCTATTTCTGCAGAGTATCTACGGCAGGTCCCTACTTTCAAACATCCAACTTACAAACGACTCCTACTTGCAAACGCAAGAAGACAACAGGAAGTGAGAGGAAATCTACCCCTAGGAAGGAAAATTCTCTCCTGTAAGAATTAATATGGGAGAAAGGTGTCTCCTCTGTACTGATGCTTTATCAGCAATCCTTGTTTCAAGAAAAACACCACATTTCAAAAACAGTTGTCATTGGGACGGAAAGTGAGGTGAAATGTTCTGAACAGGGGCACAGACAGCAAAACAAATGTTACAGGGGTGATAACCCTTACCTATGTTTTCCAAAAAGTTTAAAAATAGATTTTTGGGCTGGAGCTACACTTAAACAATGTACCTGTTCAAAATTACAAACAGATTCTACATAAGAACAAACCTACAGTCCCTGTCTTGTATGCACCGCCTGTATACGGCTGTTCAGAGTATATAGGGCCTTTTTTATTTTATGTGCGGGGTTCCCCTTAATATCCATACAAGACCCAAAGGGGCTGGTAATGGGCTGGGGTAGGGGGGGGGGTCATGGGGTAGCTATGCCATTTTTCTTAAAGATTTTCATCCATATTACCGGGACCAGACATTACATTAAAGCCGCAAGCAGTTTTAAATGGCTTTTTTTTCCTTTAGAAGTGTCATTTTGTGCAGGGACAGTTCTAAACACGGGAAACACGTGGCACTTCACAGGCATACTTTAGACACCCCCCAGGTACGATATTTAAAGGAATATTTGACTTTTTTTTTTTCACTTTATGCATCATTAAAATGACTGCTCCCGAAAAACGACCGTTTTTAAAACTTCTTTTTGCATTGATACATGTCCCCTGGTGCAGAACCCGGGTTCCCAAACCCTTTTTAGGACAATAACATGCATAATAGTTGTTATAATTAGCACTTTAGAATTCGAACGTTCGCATCCATTGTATTTAATAGGGTTCTAATGTTCGTACGAACTTTCGGTCCGTTCGCGGGTTCTGGTGCGAACCGAACCCGGGGGTGTTCGGCTCATCACTACTCTTGAAGCACTGACACCAGCCGTGGACCACTCCTTGTGAATATCCCGCAAATTCTTGAATGGCCTTTGCTTCACAATCCTCTCAAGGCTGCGGTTATCCCCTGTGCTTGTGCACCTTTTTCTACCACACTTTTTCCTTCCACTCAACTTTCCATTAATATGCTTGGATACAGCACTCTGTGAACATCCAGCTTCTTTAGCAATGACCTTTTGTAACTTACCCTCCTTATGGAGGGTGTCAATGACTGTCTTCTGGACAACTGGCAAGTCAGCAGTCCTCACCATGATTTTGTAACCTACTGAACCAGACTGAGAGACCAATTAAAGGCTCAGGAAACCTTTACAAGTATTTTGAGTTAATTAGCTGATTAGAGTGTGACACCACCTACAATATTGAACAATATTCTAATTTTCTGAGATACAGAATTTGGGGTTTTTGCTAGCTGTAAGCCATAATCATCAAAACTAAAAGAAAGAAATAAGTGAAATATATCACTCTGTGTGTAATGAATCTATAATCTATATAATACATGAGTTTCCGGAATTTTTCGGAGAAGGAAGATTTCTGCTAAACCAGGACAAAGCAGCTCAAGGAACACATTGCATTTAAGGTAAGTAATACGTTATGCCTTGTACTAGTACTAGTCTTTTTAATTCTTTTTAACCGCTTCTGGACCACCCCACGTACATTTACTGCGGCAGGGCGCCCCGGCCTGTGCAAAATCACGTACCTGTACGTTATTTAGTGGTCGCAGTTTAGGGGGTGCCAATCAGTGGGTTCGATGGCCGCGATGGCCGCCGATCGTTCACAGGAGGGACGGATCAGCCGCCTGTCTGTGTAACCAAGGCAAACGGCAGATGTGTGTGGAAGAGAAAGAGAGATCTTGTGAGTCAGCTAAGCGGAATCACGGATCTCTCTTTTCCTTCCATGTGACACTGCCCCACACTGTTAGTAAGCACCTCCCTAGGGAACATTTAACCCCTCCCCTGCCAGTGCCATTTATACAGTAATCAGTGCATTTTTATAGCACCTATTACTGTGTCACTGGTCCCCAAAAAGTGTCACTTGGTGTAAGACTTGTCCGCCGCAATGTCGCAGTACTGCTAAAAATTGCAGATCGCCATCATTACTAGTAAACAAATTTAAAAGAATAAAAGTCCTTAAATCTATCCCATGGTTTGTATAACTTTTGCGCAAACCAATCAATATACGCTTATTGGGATTTTTATTACCAAAAATATGTAGAAGAATAGGTATTGGCCTAAATTGATAAGTAAATTCATTTTTTAAATTTTTTGTTTATATGTTTTATAGCAGAAAGTAAAAAATATTGTTTTTTCTTTCAAAATTGTCTGCCTTTTTTTGTTTATAGCAAATTTTGTTTGGGTACAGCGTGACACGACCGCGCAATTGTCAGTTAAAACGACGCAGTGCCGTATCGCAAAAAATGGCCTGGTCAGGAAGTGGGTAAAACCTTCCAGAGCAGAAGGTTTTAATTATGTTTAACATTTGTTAAAATAGCCAAATGCACTAATACCAGGATTTACATAATTGGCTCATCTCTGAGCTGACCTCTCAGTCCAGGAAGTAATTGCTGACCCTGGACCATACCTAAACAAAGGTGGCTCCATCCCTCTAAAATAAAAAGCAGATGAAGGATTTGCCATTGGTGTACTGTGTTCTCTGTGAGAAGTGATAAATACCTGAATGTGTTACACTTACACATAATTTAGCATGAAAATATACGGTATCTGATGCTAGGTCCACATAAAATGCTATATAAATGCTATATAAAACAGCAATAATTGTAATTAAACACCCAGTACCAAATTACCGTATATTCTCGAGTATAAGCCGACCCGAATATAAGCAGAGGGACCTAATTTTACCACAAAAACTGGGAAAAGTTATTGACTCGAGTATAAGCCTAGGGTGTGCCTCACTTTGCCTCACTGTGTCCATGCCTCACTGTGTCCATGACTAGACTGACGTTTAACATGGGAGTCTATGGAAGGGGTGCCCGGCTTTGAAAAATCGGTGCTCCCCGGCCGTAAGTCCCCTAGACAAGAAACTTTGCAAACTTGTAGAGGAAAAGTGGGGCTACATGTGTGCCAAGATTGGGGTCCAGAGGACCTACGACCGGCCGGTACCGGGTCCCCAAAATCACCAAAGAAATTACCGTTTAACATGGGAGTCTATGGAAGGGGTGCCCGGTTTTGAAAAATCGGTGCTCCCCGGCCGTGGGTCCCCCGGACAAGAAACTTTGCACACTTGTAGAGAAAGAGTGGGGCTATATGTGTGCCAAGTCTGGGGTCCAGGGGACCTACAGCCGGCCAGTACCAGCTCCCCAAAGCCCGGGAGATCAGGCGCAAAAAGGTGACTCGAGTATAAGCCGAGGGGGGCATTTTCAGCACAAAAAATTGTGCTTAAAAACTCGGCTTATACTCGAGTATATAAGGTAAGCTATTTTTGGTGTGAATTGTAGGTCCTATACAATGATTTTTGTATAGGACATCAGTTAGTTTTATAAACCAAACAAAATGATAAAAGTTCATGGAGAAAGAGAAGGCTATATAAAAAGGTATATCCAGGGCTTTTTTTCCTCAGACAATAGGTGCAGGAACTCCCCTTTTCCAAGTCACTTGTTTTCTCCGCCCCTACCCACCTCCGAGCACCGTCCCTTGGTTCCATCCCCTACCCACCTCCCAGTACCGCCCCTTTTAGACAATACAGAACCAAGTATCATTTTGTTGTGCTAAGTAATTTGTATGGAATTTGGTTTCCCCTTCAGCCAGCAACAATAGATCCCCCTAACAATGTACCACCCACAACAAAATTTCCCCCCCAGCAACAATAGACTCTCGGCAGCATCAACAGATCTCCGCACAGCCAGTATTAATAGACTCTCAGGCAGCCATCAACAATAGACCGGTCCCTCTGCAAAAATAGATCCCCTCCAGCTAGAACAGATCCGCCAGCAGAGAGCATCAATACCCTGCAGCACACCCCAGCACCCCTTGACATTACATACAGTCAGTCCAGGAGGTGCCGGAACTGCCTTCCCCCGCGTTCCCGCTGAAAAAAAGCCCTGGGTATATCACTGTTGCTTGAACATCAGTTGTAATTAGTACTGGCTTTATCCAAAACTGTTAATAACTGTCAGTTTGTTCTGTCCCTTGTGCCCGGTACACACGGTCGTTTTTTTCAGATGAAAAAAGTCAGATGGACTTTTTTCATCAGAAAAAACGATCGTGTGTGGGCCCCATCGGACATGTTTAAAATTTTTCCGATGGAAAAAAAAACGATAGGAAATTCCGATCGTCTGTGTGGAACTCCAACCGAGAAAAAACCCACGCATGCTCAGAATCAAGTCGACGCATGCTCAGAAGCATTGAACTTAATTTTTCTCGGCTCGTCGGAGTGTTTTACGTCACCGCGTTTTGGACGGTCGGAATTTTGTCAGATGGTGTGTAGGCAAGACTGATGAAAGTCAGCTTCATCAGAATTCCGACGTAAAATTCCATCGGATTTTATGCCATCGGAAATCCAATCGTGTGTACAGGGCATTAGAGTCTTTGTTAAATAACCAATCATCATGACTCTTTCGTCTTCCAAAGGCACAACAGGCAGAAACCACTTTTACAGGCCGCCTTTTTTTTTTTTTTGGTGAAGTCACTGATTTGTCCAAGAGGCTGGTTTGGGGAAGATATGCAGAGCCCTGCATGCCAGAGCAGCTGTGAGACATAAATGATCCTCATTCATAGGTTAGAAATCGAGGGCCAAAGGCAGGCCATGCATATACACAATGGACCCCACTGAGATCATAGAAGAATGCCCCTGTGTGCTAGGCAACAAAGTGCAAAGGATATACTTTGGTTAATCCATGTGATGTTGGGGGGGGGGGCGCAAGTACCTGCCTTGCCCCAAACCCACCACCCACACTTATCAATGACCCAACTATGGTGGAGGCACTTATAGATGCTAGGTCTGCTTGTTAGTTTCTGATGTGTATGCCCATGCTGTGCTCAGTGTTAAAGTGGTTGTAAACCTTCGTGTTTTTTCACCTTAATGCATCCTTAATGCAGTCACTGCCCCCCCCCCGAGGCCCCCGTTTTACTTACCTAAACCCCGAATCTCCGTGGGCGCAATCCCACGTTGCTTTCCCCCTGGTCTTGACGGCTTTTCATTGCATGATTGTTAGCAGTGCAGCCATTGGCTCCCGCTGCTGTCAATCACATCCAATGACGTGCCCGCCGGGGGCAGGGCCAGGTCATACAATTGGCGTCGATGCATGCCGATTGTATGGCACGGGAGCGCGCCTGCAAGCTAACCCCCTTGGGAGAGCGCTTCCCAGAGGGGGTTAACTCTTGCGGGGAGGAACCGCGAGAGCCGCCGTGGGACCCCAGAAGAGGACGATCGGGGCCACTCTGTGCAAAACGAACTGCACAGTGGAGGTAAGTATGACATGTTTGTTTTTGTTTTTAAATTTGCGAACCTTTACAACCCCTTTAAGATGAACCTGGCCTACCCTTGTGCTAAGCTATTTTTTTAAATTATTTTTATTGGAATTGTAAAGAGTAGTGCAGAAAAAACACGCACGCAGGGGCCAATACCTAAGCAGACTTTGCAAATCTGTAATTTTTTTGGTAATTGGGTCCCATACTGGTCCAACAACTCAGTCCCTTGACCGGATCTGAAACTACTAGGGAGACCTAGCAAGTTCTAAAACCAACTGTACTCCCGATCAGTTCTACTGGCCAAAGACCGGCTGGAACCTGTAATTGAAATAAAGCTTGAGGGATGGCTTTGAGCCACACTGTCCCATCCCTTGAAAGCTGTTGTTTTTGGTGCCAGGGCCAGAAACTGACAAGAGACCTTGGCCACCGGGTAGCCGCTTCTTCACACTCTACCAAATGGTTATGAAGGCCAGTAGTGAAAACTATTACAGGTCTCATTGGATATAGCTAGACCTCAAATTAAACCATCAATTGTAGGTTTCTACTTTCACATCAATATTACCAAAACTTTCATTATTTGAAGCAATTCCGTTTTTATTCAGCTAAGAAAATACATACTTTATCACAAGCTCTTAACAAAATGTTTATTCGTTCTTACAAAAAGCCAATGTATAGAAACAGAAGGAGATTTGTCCTTTCAGGTACACCGCAGTTGGTAACTTTGCCTATTTTTATCCTTCTGAACACGTTATTTTGTCAATAATTCACTACAGGAAATCCAATTGGCTCCACCTGCTGTGCACAGGCAGAAGTGGAGTTAACCCCTAATTTTCTAATGCAATTACAGTGCTGTTGCTTCAAAAGCTACATTATGTCCTTCAGACTTCTACATCAAGTAAGTCATGCTGGGATTAGTACAGCCGGTTCCATAGACCCCAGTGCTTTGATTGTGTCTCAACCTCCCAGTCTTCCCGACCATTCACACACTGCAGCCTGTTGCTGTTTGTTTTGTAAAGTTTAATATACAGTAGGTAAATGTACTACATTGTAGCTTAACAATCCTTGGCTATAGTGGCTGCATTCTCTTTTTTTGGGGCTTTTTAGCTTTTTGGCTTTGTACCTCTACTTTTACCTAATGATCCTACCAGCTCAGTGTAATGTATGGAGGAGCAGTGTTTTTGACTGATGTGTCGAGTTTGCTCCGAGTTCAATTGGTGTATCAGATTTTTTCTGGCAGTGGATTTGGACCGAACTCTTTACATCAAATTTGATGGTAAGTACCGTGTATTGTAGCCGGGTTTTCTTTGTAACACCAGCTGAGTACTAATTTTAATTGGTTAGTTCACATGTAACTTAATGACACAATAGAGCAGTATATAGGTGATTGTGGCGACTAGTTCCAATAGATAATGACTAAGCGCTAACATTTGCGCGAAACGCGTCTGCTCCATCTGTCAACCACTTGTCATATGAAGCTTCAATAAAAGGATTTTTTTAAGTGCAGCTGTCCAGAATTATTTCTTCACGTTACACAGCATACGAGCTGGTCTGGCACCTGACTAGTGTGTGTGGGGATTAACCAGAGACTCACTCACCTGGAGAAGCTTTTCCTATTTCAAGACAGGGCTACAAAACACCTCTACCTCTTCTCCACCATGATATAGTGAGAGGTGTTTTGTAGTTTACAGGGATATATGAACACTATAACTGATAACAACTAGCAAAGGCAGAGAGAATTTATGAGCTCACAAAATTTCTGGCAGGATCAACAGGTATTTGTATACACTTAAGAGATATAACAAATGCTTTCAGTAGTACATTTAACAGACCAAAATGGAGCAAATATTACAAAGTTCATTGTTGGGATTTACATACACTTTAAATACCAATCCTTTCCAAATATATAAAAACACTTTTTTAATTAAATTATTCATTCTTAAAAATAAAAAAAAGAAGTTTAGCCAATGTAATTAGCCAAAGTCATATAATGCCTGTACTTCCTTACCCACAACTGTGCAGCCAATCATCAGAACCGAGAATTGTCACATGGGGCTGGGAGGAGCTCCGTAATCTCTTTGTCGGTTTCAACCTTTTGAAAATTTTAACTTGCACCAGAATACCTGAGTGGTCTGGCGGGAGAGCATGGGGAAAGTAAATATAGGCTGCTTATGGTTCCTCTTATGAAATACACCTCTTAAGTGCAGGATTGCTTTAGAATAGAAGTCTAATCTGCTTAAGTTTTGCCTTCCCTGGTTCTTCCCTTCCCCCCTCATTAACATGCTAATAACATTTTTAACCCCTTCCCGCTGCTGCCTCCTGGGCATTTGGGTCATGTGACCACTGTGATTGGCCAATCCCAATGAGCCAATAGAAATGTCTGTGCATCTAAGTAATATAAATAATATTGATGCGCTAAAATCAACCCTAAATTGACTATACAGATGATCCGTGATAGTTAAATAGCAATAAAACCAACTACAACACATATGCAAAATACAAGTGCAAATATGAGAAATACAAAAATCCACCAGTGAAAAAAGCAAAGTTGCAAAATAATTTCCAAGGCACCCAGATAGGTGCAATCTAGTGCAGTTTATAGTGACCTAAGACACTGCTAGTCCACAGCAGCTCTATGAGATATGACACACACTGATGCAGAAGGCAAAATAAAAACAACAGAGACTCCTTGGTATGTCCCTCCTATCTGGCTGATCCACGAGTGGGATGGCTGTTTTAATTTCTGATCCAAAAGCAGTCTGAACGGTGAGCTTATACCAATCGAATCATACAAAAAAGGAAAAAGAAGAAATCATTGCGCGATGCTATATACCTAATCAGCAATGATTTCAACACTAGGCGCTTTCACTCACGTGACCAAGGACTTAAAGTGCATAAGTACAGTTCAGCTCAGGCAGAGCGATCTTCCCTCACTGCTCCAGCTTCCAATGTCTCGCTGGTATCGTGATTAGGCTCACGCTACCAGCCAGCTCACGCTACCTCCAGGGGGAGGAGCCTAATCACGATACCAGCGAGACATTGGAAGCTGGAGCAGTGAGGGAAGATCGCTCTGCCTGAGCTGAACTGTACTTATGCACTTTAAGTCCTTGGTCACGTGAGTGAAAGCGCCTAGTGTTGAAATCATTGCTGATTAGGTATATAGCATCGCGCAATGATTTCTTCTTTTTCCTTTTTTGTATGATTCGATTGGTATAAGCTCACCGTTCAGACTGCTTTTGGATCAGAAATTAAAACAGCCATCCCACTCGTGGATCAGCCAGATAGGAGGGACATACCAAGGAGTCTCTGTTGTTTTTATTTTGCCTTCTGCATCAGTGTGTGTCATATCTCATAGAGCTGCTGTGGACTAGCAGTGTCTTAGGTCACTATAAACTGCACTAGATTGCACCTATCTGGGTGCCTTGGAAATTATTTTGCAACTTTGCTTTTTTCACTGGTGGATTTTTGTATTTCTCATATTTGCACTTGTATTTTGCATATGTGTTGTAGTTGGTTTTATTGCTATTTAACTATCACGGATCATCTGTATAGTCAATTTAGGGTTGATTTTAGCGCATCAATATTATTTATATTATTCACATTTAGTATTAGAAATACTTTGATTGATTGCGGCTTTAATTATTTGGTTTTCCTTAGTTGATTGGTTTCACAGTGGTTTATTTATATTTTGCACTTTACTGTGCACCATTTTTAGCGCTTTTAGTATCTATTATCACATTTATTTTTGTGCATCTAAGTAGGTGTTGTAGTGTCCAATGGCTGGAACCATGTCAAGTTAATGCAAAAAAATGTCACCAGCACACCAAGGATCTCCAGAGTGGGTCCAAAGCTTTAAAGCAGAGCTCCAGGCTAAAATCGAACTAGGTGTAAAACAATTGAGTACCCCCCCCCTCATTTTTGGATATCTTTTTTTTGGGGGGGGGGGGGGGTGTTTTGTAACCTTTTTAGTTTTTCCAGCAGGACTTCTGTCCTACCTCGTCACAGCAAGGTATGTCATGTCTGGATTTGCATTGGCTCCCCCTCATTCCCTCCACTGCCTTCTGGGACCTGTGCGTGTCCCAGAAGATGATGGGGCCATTCAGAAAGTGCAGCGCGACTCGCACATGCGCAGTAGGAAACCGGCTGTGAAGCCTGAAGGTTTCCCTTCATTGCAATGCCGGCAGCTGCACCCGAGCCGATGGACGAATCGGCTTTAAAGGGCCAACATTGTGGGAATCCTGGACAAGTGCCCTTATATTAAAAGTCAGCAACCAATTATTTGTAGTGGCTGACTTTTTTTTTTTTTTTTTTAGAGGCTTGAACTCTGCTTTAATCACATTGATCACATTGTTACAGCAGATAGCAACGTTTCGGAGCCAAGCAGGACCCCTTCATCAGGCACGTGACGTCACATGCTTGATAAAGGGGTCCTGTGTGGCTCTGAATATTTGTTATCTGCTGTAACAATATGATCGCTGATTAAAGCTTTGGACCCACTCTAGGGACCCTTGGTGACATTTTTTTGCTTTCATTTTTTTTTTGCTTTAGCTGTCACAGAGGTCACATGATTGAAAAGCTCCCGATCGATAGTAAGCTTCTGGAGCTTTCCGGTAGCCGCCGGTATCTATGCTAGGAGCGAGCAAGGCGTGAGCTCTCAGCAGAGAAAAGTGTTTACGTAGAGCGGGAAGAGGTTAAATAAAACCTTCCAAATGCCTTGATAGGTGGATGTCAGTATGAAGGAGTGGGAATTACTAGGCAGTAGGCCTTTGCATGTAGATTACCCTGGGAAATGCCCATATGTGATGCTGAGCCTCCATGAGACACTAGATTCCAATGAATGAAAGGGGAGGGACAGTCAGCAAGGGAAAGAATAAGTTAGCTAATGCTGGAGATCCTCCAGGGAGGGAATGAGGCAGACTCTATCCTTTTTGTTTCAGCTTCTAATGCATATTGTATGAGGCTCTCAAAGAATTTCAGTACAGGAGATGAGTCTATACAACGGTGCAAAATTAAAGGTAAGACTGGCGTTCAGGTTTACCAGCAAGCCAGCACAAATTTGTATTCCGATACAGTGAAATAAATTGCAGTATATCTTGAATGTTCCATTATATTTTGCAATTCTGTAACACTATAAATGTAATAAACCAAATACCTTATTAACAAAGTGTTTTCATAAGAGACACCAAAGATAAATTACATGGTAGTTTATGTCATACCTCCCAACAAATTTTCCCCCTCAGATCAAAGTTGTTGAGCGGGGGGGGGGGGGGGGGCCGCGGGACAGAGGTTTTTTCTTTTTTCTTTTTTACAGACTACTACTGCTAGTTGGTTGAGCGGGGGGGGGGGGGGTTGGGTGCCGCGGGACGAAGACATTATTTTTTTTTATAAACAACTCCTGCTTCTTGTTGAAGGGGGGGGGGGGTCGCGTGTGTAAGTCAGACGGGTGTCTACTTACATTTGTCAGCAGGGGGATGGGTTGCAGCCGCCGGAGACCTCCCATCCATCATTCTCCCCAGGACCTCCTCCTCCTCACATCGTTGAGGAACGAAACCAGTTGTGCGGGAGTGCGGGAAGGAGTTGCCATTCCGGGTAAGTCCCGCCCAATCCGTGCCAGTTGGGAGGTATGGTTTATGTACCGGAGGAGTAAATGAGTGGAAGGAGAGGATGACTATATGATTCAGATATAATGGTAAAGAATAATTGTACTTTTAGTGTATACAGCTGTCATTGTCCATGCATCCTGTAAAAAAAAAAAAAATGAAAAAAGGTCTGTGTACTTTAAAGTCTGTACTTTTAAAGAGCATGGCCTGCAGCCCCCTCCTTCTGCTTATGTGCTGTGCCTGAAGTTGTTGCAACCAACTACCACTAGAGGGAGAACTTGAGAGGCAGGAAAGTGCCTCTGCCTTGAAATGAATGATAACCTAACTGCTGTCTCCTAAGATTGGTAGTTCTTTAGTAACACAGCAGGATATAAACTGCAAGTGGTAGGTTGTGTGGTTGGAACACATTGATTTTTTTATGTAAGATAGAGAGCCTCATTTATCCATGTAGTTTACACAAGCAGCCACAGCTGCCTCCGTGAAGGAGGTTAAAGAATAAGGTTAAATTCTTTTTTAAACACGCATCACAAAAAACATAGGTCCATAAGGTACCACATCCATGATATAACTAGAATGCAGAGAAAATGAAAACAGACTTCACTATAAAAATCAATTTAGTTTGCAATTGATATGTCAAATTAAAAATACTACACTCATTTTTTATAAATAAAAAAAATACATATCTAAATAAAGTGTACAAACACGTATTTAACTATATGTATAATTACTTTAAAATGCTGTATATCCCAGAATTCTATTTTAATTAGGCATATTGTTAAAAAAATATATATTTGTATGCTTTATTTAGATATGCTAGTGTTTTGAAATATATATATGGGATTAAAGGTTAATACAAGATTAATGTTTGTTTTTTCTTTTCAATGTGTGTTTAGTGTGGAATTTCTATTCCATCTTGAAGAAACAAAGTCTGTGAAATGCGAAGACATGGCATGCCAATGCACCATTGATTACACCAGCATTTCTCAACCTTTTCAACACAGAGGAACCCTTGAAATAATGTTCCAGTCTCAGGGAACCCCCTGCTAAAATGACTGTATCTACAACTAATAAATTGGTGCGATAGTCTGTGGAAAGAATGCTCCTTACTCTTGTGCTCATTGGGAAGAATTATACCCTTATGCCGCTTACACACGTTCGGACATTCCGACAACAAAACCGTGGATTTTTTTCCGACGGATGTTGGCTCAAACTTGTCTTGCATACACACGGTCACACCAATGTTGCTCGGAAATTCCGAACGTCCGAGAAAAATGAAGTACAATGATTCCGAGCATGCGTCAAATTGATTACGAGCATGCATAGAATTTTTGTGCGTCGGAATTGGCTACACACGATCGGAATTTCCGAGCAGAACTTTTCTTGTCGGAAAAATTGAGAGCCAGCTCTCAAACATTTGTTGTCGGAAATTCTGACAGCAAATGTCCGATGAAGCCTACACACGATCGGAATTTCCGACAACAAGCTCCCATCGAACATTTGTTGTCGGAAATTCCGATCGTGTGTACGCGGCATTACAGTTGGCTAAAAGGATCAGTCGTGTCAGTGGGAACTGATCTGAGAGGCAGAAATTACTTATTGCTCAAGGAACCCCTAACAACCTCTTGAGGAACCTTAGGGTTCCACGGTACCCTGGTTATGAAACACTTATTACACCATTGGAAAGCATAGGTCCTGATAAGATATTGTAGCTGTAGAAAGGGTTTTCGACATGATGATGTTAGGTGTACCTATTGGAATGGAACTCTATAAATAATGGTAAGGGGGGCAAGGTAATTTTCTGCTTTTAAAAATTAATGGAGCTTTTTTTTTAAATCTGATGTATCAATATCAAATAAAATTGATTGATTTTTATATGATTCTCGGGTGGTATCGGTAAAGTCTGTTCTAATTTGCTCTGCATTCTTAAAAACATAGTTGAACTTCTAACCATTAGGAGAAATCTATTAAATGTCATTCTAGCACATCTTTTTTTTTGCCTAAAATGGCAGTAAGAATAGCCCAACAGGCTAAGCAGAAATTTTACATTAATGTGGTATACTGTATATCAGCTTCTGCATATAGTGAATTTTATTAGAAGCATAATGCAACTCCTTAAGCCCTATACACACAATCGGATTTCCTATGGATTCTAATCCGATGGATTTTTCCATTGGAAATCCGATGAAGCTGACTTCCATCAGTCTTGCCTACACACCATCAGTCAAAAATCCGACCGTCCAAAACGCTGTGACGTAAAACACTCCGACAAGCCGAGAAAAATGAAGTTCAATGCTTCTGAGCATGATTCAGAGCATGCGTGGGTTTTTTGTCCGATGGAGTTCCACACAGACGATTGGAATTTGCCATCGTTTTTTTTTCCATCGGATAAATTTAAAACATGTTCTATTTTTTCTCACCAATGGAAAAAAGACTGATGGGGCCCATCGGACTGTTTTCATCGGTAAAACCGATCGTGTGTACAGGGCTTTAATGTTACTTATAAAAAACTTATGAAAAAATATGAAGCTATAGGTTGAACTGATTGTTCACAATCATCAGTAGTTCATGGCTACATTTGCCTTTATTAAAACATTCACTTGAAAGGTATCTAAAACAGGCAGCACTAAAATTGTAACTCCATCAAAAACTATCCACATACTTTTAGGTGTACAACACAAAGGACAATGACTTGTTGGCTATTACAAAGAATTGGACAGGCCAGAGATGAAACCTTCCCATAATATACCAATATCTCTCCCCCACCATGGCAGCAACCAGCTCAATTTGTCATCCAACTCAACCTTACAGGTAATTAAAGAGACTCCTGCAGTGACCAGGGCCGCTATTAGAAATCATAGGGCCGTGTATAGCCTACCTGACAGGGACCCCTTGAACATCCAGAAGACAATAATGAGGCACCACGCCAAACACGCAATGGTGAATTGTGGGTGTGAAAAAATTGTAATACCATTGGGAAGAGCTTAAAATTCGAGCCATCATACAGAGTGCAGGTGTCAGGAGTATCTATTGTACAGAGTGCAGGTTCAGGGGTATCTATCATACAGAGTGCAGGTTCAGAAGTATGTTATGTACAGACTTCAGAAGTCACTTATTATTACGTCATCTTCTCCCAAAGCCAAAAAATGTCCACTGTCTGGTCTGGGCCCTCTTCCTAAACTAATAGGATCCAGGAGAACTTTACTATAAATGCTGGGAACCATGGCCCACAATAATACTCTGCCTGCACCCCACAGAAAATATAAATTCCCCTCTCTGCCTCCAGACCCCAACTGGGCTAATGGGGTAAGGGTCCGGTACAGGAGGGCAGACTCTGCCCTCCATCAGCAGCCCAGGTAGTAACACTCCATCCTACTATTAAAAGGGAGCTAAATGTATCTTAATGGGTCAAACTGGAAGTTTGGTTCTGATATCGCAAGATTTTTTTGAAATGTTAGTAGCTAACTGTATCTACACAAGAACAGTACTCAATTTTGAATCAATTTATTCAAACATATTGCAGTGATCAGAACACCCCATTTGTTTTCTCTAATTGTTCCATTGAACACAATTTAGTTCAATAAAACTACTCCTAGGGTCACGGCTTCATTATGTATAAAACAAAGCTAAGCAAGGCCTTAACTGCAAGGGCAATTTGCAAATAATTGCTAGTGTTGCCAAACAATCCATTTAATTAATATATCTAAGTTATAGAACTTCCCCTGTAATTAGATTCACTCAGTTCCTTACCTACATTTAATCAGCTATAGAACCCAGGTAATCCATTTGGATCAGCAATCAATAAGATGGAATAGCAACCTGAATGGCTGTTATTAGATACTGCATTTCATTACTGACTATGCTACAGTGGGGAAAATAATTATTTGATCCCCTGCTAATTTTTAAAGTTTGCCCACTTACAAAGAAATTAAGGGTCTATAATTTTTATCATAGGTGTATTTTAAATGATAGAGACAGAATATAAAGCAAAAGTTCAGAAAAAAAAACACATGATACAAATGTTATAAATTGAGTTGTAGTTCAGTGAGTAAAATAAGTATTTAATCCCCAAGCAAAACATGACTCCGTACTTGTACTTGGTGGAGAAACCCTTTTTGGCCAGCACAAATTTAAGACGTTAGTGTCAGGAAAGGCTTGCTAGAGGAAGAAACGTTCCCCGCAGACTGACTCCCATTCCCCGAACTTGTGTTAAGAAAGCTGCGTTGGCCCGTGCTAAAGTAGGTTAGCACATGCGCACAAAGATGTGCAAGATAGGAACGGTTATGGGCATTCGTGCACACACCAGCATGCATGGCGCATCGGCGCACACGGCGCCTCAGCGTATCCTGCCATAGATGAATGGACTATTTAAACCAGATCAGTACACAGACCCAGTGCTGTCTTGTCTACAGCGTTCCCATGAGTGCCCTGTTTCCTGTTAACCTGCATCTGATTCCAGTTACCTACCTGGCTTGCTCTGACTATACCTGCTCTCCGCCTGCATCGACCCCGGCCTGAACTTTGACTACTCTCCAGCTTCTGCTTCTGTCCCTCATCTGATAGTCCTGCGTATGGCCCGGCTTGTCTGACCCTGCTCCAGCCCTGCCTTCCAGTCTGTGAAGTTCTGCTACCACTGACCTGCATCTTCAGCATACCGGCAACTGCTGTCATCTGGCACACCACTCAATTGGAAGCCCAGCAGCTAGCACGACTACCGGCCCTCGTGCGACTACTCCTGCACCTCCTGTTTGCTCTACCAGGGGCTGCGAGTCAGAGGAGTAAGAGAAGCCTTCCTCTGCAAACCAGGCTCATCCCACCAGGTACGTGACAGTTAGTGACCATGGTTGCACACATCTCAGGAGGGATTTTGGTCCACTCATCTTTACAGATCTTCTCTAAATCCTTAAGGTTTCTTGGCTGTCACTTGGCAACTCAAAGTTTCAGCTTCCTCCATAAATCTGTGATAGGATTAAGGTCTGGAGACTGGCTTGGCCACTCCATGACCTTAATGTGCTTCTTTTTGAGCCACTCCTTTGTTGTCTTGGTGGTATGTTTTGGGTTATTGTCATGCTGAAAGACCCATCCACGACCCATCATCAGTGTTCTGGCTGAGGGAAGAAGGTTCTCATCCAAGATTTTACAATACATGGCCCCACCCATTGGCCCCTCAATGTGGCAAAGTCAGTCTGTACCTTTAGCAGAGAAACAGCCCCAAAGCATAATGTTTCCACTTCCATGCTTAACTGTAGGGATGGTGTTCTTAGGGTCAAAGTCAGCATTTTTATTCCTCCAACACAGCGAGTCCCCCTGCTCAAGAAGACACATGTACAGTCATGCCAATCAACATCTAAATGATTCAGAGAAGGATTGGGAGAAAGTGCTGTGGTCAGATGAGACCAAAATTTAGCTCTTTGGCATTAACTCGACTTGCAGTGTTTGGAGGAAGAAAAATGCTGACTATGACCCTAAGAACACCATCCCTACATTCAAGCACGCAGGTGGACACATGATGCTTTGGGGCTGTTTCTCTGCTAAATGTACAGACCGACTTTGATGCATTAAGGGGCCAATGGACAGGTCATGTTTTGTAAAATCTGAGATGAGAATCTTCTTCCCTCAGCCAGAACACTGAAGTTGGGTTGTGGATGGGCCTTCCAGCATGACAATGACCCAAAACATACCACCAAGGCAACAAAGGAGTGGCTCAAGACGAGACACATTAAGGTCATGGAGTGGCCGAGTCAGTCTCCAGACCTTAATCTTATAGATAATTTATGGAGGGAGCTGTGACAGCGAAGAAACCTTAAGGATTTAGAGAAGATCTGTAAAGAAGAGTGGACCAAAATACCCCCTGGGATGTGTGCAAACAATGGTCACTAACTACATGAAACGTCTTACCTCTGTGCTTGCCAGCAAGGGTTTCTCCACCAAGTACCAAGTCATGTTTTTCTTGGGGATCAAATACTTGTTTTACTCACTGAACTGCAACTTAATTTATAGAATTTGTTTTATGTGTTTTTTCTGGATGTTTGGTTGATATTCTGTCTCTATCATTTAAAATACACATATGATAAAAATTATAGACCCTTAATTACTTTGTAAATGGGCAAACTTACAAAATCTGCAGGGGATCAAATAATTATTTTACCCACTGTATATCATTGATTGGCAGTTGTGTGATTTTAAAAATTATCAATTTGTTTTGGTACCTCTGGATAGATAACAGAACAATGGACACTACAGTAATTTTTTAGTCATTTCAGTCCAGCTTGTTGATTTGAGTTGACCCCGGGACGATTTTTAAGATCGGGGCATTCCACCAATGATGCAAAGTGAGGCAACCACCACAGGTGGTACTTGATGGTGGTGGAGGGGGCGGCACTAAGATCTGAGTATCTAAACCTGCACCATGACAACCAATGTTGCTGTACGGCCCAACCACCTGCGTTCAAGCAATCAATGACACTGTATGGCTCAGTCACCAGCACCCTAGTAACAAATAATGCACAGCCGTACAGCCTCATTGGTTGCTGGGCCGGTGTCCCAGAAATCAAAAGGGGGGGGGCAAACATGGGGTGGCATTTGGAGTGTCAATGGGGGGGGGCAACAAAAACAGTGATTACCCAAGCATGCTCCTATATAGGATTCTCCAGTAGTGAGAGCTAAATAACCTGACTCTGTTCCTGTCAACCATGGAATTTTGGTTTTCTCACCCATCTGTGCATGTTTCAACTTCTCTTGTTATCCCCATAATCGAATATATAGTATATATTATGGAGATATCATGGAGATAACTTTGCATATTGTAAAGTTTATATTGGTGTCCTTATTCAACCTTACCATGTATGTAACAAGCTATGCAAAATGCTCTAAATAAAAAAAGTTCTAGTTATCCTCAAAGAATATTGTTTTTGAAAGAAAAAATAAATAAACCCAACTTACTAAATAAAGAAAACACATGCTAAGTGCTGCAACCCATAATGACCAATCAGGTTTCAATTTATTAATTGCTGAGTTCTGATTGGCTCCTACAAGTTACTACATTTTGCATATTTTACATTACAGTAGAACCTCGGATTAAAAGCATAATCCGTTCCAGGAGTATGCTCGTAATCCAAAGTACTCGCATATCAAAGCGAGTTTTCCCATTGAAGTCAAAGGAAACTAAAATAATTTGTTCCGCATTGACTTCAAAAACTGAGAGCCTCAGAAACGGCCGGAAAGGCCCGAGGACAAGTCGGCTGAACCCAGAAAACGTCGGAAAGGCTCGGAAACTGAGTACTTCCGTGTCTTTCCGAGCATTGCCGAACAGCGGCGATCGGCTGCTATCGCCGCTGTTCGGCTCTGCCCGTCTCCGACGCCCCCGTACGTCAGGCCAAATGCATTATTGCAGGCCCTATTAGGTTGAATTCTGTTCGTCTTGCGAGACAACACTCGCAAACCGAGTCAGATTTTTTTTTTTAAAGTTATTCGCAAATCAAATTGCTCTCAAACCAAGTTACTCTTAAACCGAGGTTCCACTGTATATTTAAAAGCATGTCAAAACATCTGTGAAATGTGGGTCTAACGTAGCAAATAATCTTGGGATATATCAGTTCTGTTTTACTTTTCGGATATATCAGGAGTGCTGTTTTTATGCCATGCCTGAAATTACCCAGACACTACTAATGGTCTTTAGGATTGCAGTGTTAACAGTTGTTCAGGGAGTTGTTCATTCAGATTGGATTAAATGGTGCTGGGATCCTAGGTGAAATTTTCTCGGTACCTATGATCCAGAGATATACATTATAATATAACATTATTGGAGGATAACAAGACAACGTTTTCTAAAAAGAAGAAAATGTCTGTAGGTGTGGGTCAATAAGGCAGAACAATTACAGTAATTAGTAGTTTATTGCCATGTGATATGATCTAGATCAGTGGTTCTCAACCTTCTAGTGCTGTGACCCCTTGATGAAATTTCCCCAAGTTCTGGGGACCCCTAACAGTAAAATTATTTTCGTAGCGTGGGTTGTCAGCACCCAAGGCAAGACAAGTAATTTTCGCCCCTAACCCACAGACATTTAGCACTACCTGAGTCCTTTTAATGGCAACTATAATCACAGGTAGTGTTACTTCTGTGTCTCCAGCTTCACTGTGTCTCCGACTTTGTGGTGTCTCGTAGCTGTGACACCTATGCCGAAATCAGGAGATAAGGTCTCCTCCAGCCCCTCCCTCTTCACATTCTTCACCAGTCAGCTGACCTCTAGTCTTTGCCCCCCAGCCATGCCGTGAACTGAATGGGCACCTGCGAAGAGGCTGAGTGGGCGGCTGCGGGCTCCACAAACAGCCCAGATGGGCGGCCACAGGCTCCAGGGATAGCCCTGCTGGGTGGCCACAAAAAGGCTGGGAGAGTGGTGTGGGCTTCGGGAACAGTCCAGGATTCGGTGACCCCTGGCAAATCGTCATTCGACCCCCAAGGGGGTTCCGACCCCCAAGTTGAGAACCACTGATCTAGATGCTACCATCCAAAAATTCAGTTTTCATTGTTTTATTACACGGATCCACTGAATTTGCTACATACGTGTATTATGTTCTTTTCCATTGTATTTTTAATAAACAAGCCAATGAACAAATGTTATTACATGAGTTTCTCCTTTTAAAAATACTGGAACCTTCTGTCTTATATAAATGTGAGGTTGCTGTCTATCGAGGAGAGAAATAAATAGAGATAATCCAAGTGGGGACAAAATAATATTTCATAGGATAAAACATTGATTCACGAGAAATAAGGTTTTGCAGAAGTTATATAACTATTTCAAGTGAGAAAGAAATGATTGCTCAACTATGAAATATTTCAATATGGGAATTGTATGCTTTAGGGAAAAAATAACCACGGCATAAAAAAATTATTACCGTTGACTCATGCAGCTTAGCAAATTTACCCTTATATCAATTAAAGATAGTTAATGAACTGGTGGTAAAGAAGTTATAGTTGTGCAGAGTAGTGCAAAGAACATACATTGAGAACTTCACAAGACGTCCTGTAAAATGAAGGAGAAATACCCTTCAAAAGAGGAATTATTTTGTAAAAAAAACTCTCTAATCTGGTGCCCCAGTTCTAGGCAGAAGTAGGGACAGTACCAGTTGTGCACTTATGCTTGGGCTTGGGAAAGAAAATGGTCCCATTCACCAAGTATCTGCTTACATAGCTAAGTAAGAGTGGGAGCTTTGTAATGACATTTGGTGTTGTTAAGGTGGACATTAGTAACCTTGTAGCTGTTGGGTCTTGTGGTCAGTTATCACCAGGGACCTTATCTGCATGTTCTCCCCATTTTTTTCTTCCCTGATGTTCTGTTTCCTCCACAATCTATATACATACAGGTAGGCTAATCAGCCGTCTCTAAACTGGATGTAGGTGTACATGTGTCTGAATAACTTTAGTAAATGCATGTACAATATTAGCTTGTTCGGTGGCAGGGATTTATGTGGTCTATGCTCCTTGCGCTCTACATGACAGAGTATCTTGACGATATATACGCTAAAGAAAGCCTGTACTAAGAGATCAAAGATTTATGGGAGCTGCTCTTGCTAACCTGCTTTTTAAAATGCTAGTTGCTTGGCTACCACTACCTATTATGCTTCTGTGGTCAATGACCAGGAACAAGAATGCTACAAGTTAAGTCAGAAGGAAGTGTGAATGCTTGTTTCAGGTTACTGACTCAAAGAATTGAAGGCAAACTAACATGTTCAAATGGGCTAACAATATCCAACACTTATATATTCCCCTTTGAATAGGTTTATTAAAAAGGTTAGTTCACTTTTTCAGAAATACTGTATAAGTTGAACTAACACCATACATGCTCCCCACTCCCCGATCCTTGTTGTATTTACCGCTGTGGGTGATGAGCTGTCAGTGCCCATACAGCTAGAGTAGCAGTCTGGGGATCTGAAATCCGTACTCTTCTTCCCCTTCTTGTAGGGCTTCTGGGACAGATCAGAGAGATTCTGATTTGTCAAAGTCATCACGTGTCAAGGCTGACCAATCAGAATTGCTCTGATCTGTTCTGCAAGCCCTAAAGAAATTAGGGAAAGAAGAGTGTGGATTTCAGAAACCCTGATGTGTGGACACAGCCAATTCATCACCCATGGAGTGACCTGGGTGAGGGGTGTTATGCTGGCAATACATGTTCAATTCTCTTGTACAATTTTTCTTTAGATTTACCTTAAACTATGTAGTGCAAGGGCCTGCCTAATTGGAAACAATTGAAAGTTGTTTAGTTTTGACCTCATATTATATATTTTTTTGGTAAATCCAAAGGAAAATTGTACCAGACAATCATGTATGGTCCGCCTTAGTCCACCTTTTCATTTTTCCTGAAAGGGTAAAGTATCCCTTTAAATAAAACAAACAATTAAAACCCAACTCCTGGAAGATAAAAAATGTAATGTTACAGTAGCCTAATGTCCCCCCCTTGCACCACAATGCAAGGGTTAAATGCTGTTATTTGTCTAGGGCAGGGATCCTCAAACCACGGCCCTCCAGCTGTTGCGGAACTACAAATCCCATGAGGCATTGCAAAACTCTGACATTCACAGACATGAGTAGGCATGTTGGGAATTGTAGTTCCCGAACACCCGGAGGGCCGTAGTTTGAAGACCCCTGGTCTAAGGGAATCGGTATAAGCAGCAATACTTCAAATACTTATCTAATTCCTTGCACCTGCAAGCTTCCTACCCACTGTACAAACGGTCCAACAAAGCCTCTTCCATTGCAGACTCTCTTACATCATAATGTACAATACAGGACCAGTGGAAGAACCGAGAAGAGCACTGGCTGTCAGGGAATTGAGGAATAAGATAAATGTTGCTTCTTATTCCAATCCCCCTGCCCAAAGTGAGCATTTCAAGGGTAATTTTTAAAGCTGGCTGGAGCTTTAAAACCAAGGAAACCAATGTTGGTTTATACCAGGGATGAGACGGATGACACTGTGCTTCCTTGTGCTGCCTGTTAGATACTGAAATTGAATTTACTACCATTGCGTAATAAAATAAATATATAACAAAGCTTTTGATCCTATTGATTTAAGTATTCATTCGATAAAGTCCTGCCATACCTGGCAGATTTATATTTCAGTTCGTGATAACACTGTACAAAACTGTGGTATATGAATGTTATAGGCAAGGCCAGGAGAACAATCCCGCTGACAACACAAATTCCACCGAGTATCCTGCCAGGGACAGATATCGGGTACATGTCCCCATAGCCCACCGTGGTCATGGAAATGATCACCCACCAGCAGGCCGCCGGTATGCTGGCATAATCCTCGTTTTTTGTTTCAAGGTCCAGGCCGTGCTCCAAGAGCTGAGCAAGTGCGCCAAATATTGCCATTGCAACGCAAATAAACACCAACAGCATGACCATCTCCCGATAGCAGCGTTTCAGAGTGAGGCCTAGCGTCTGGAGGCCTAGGAAGTGTCTGGCGAGTTTTATAACCCAAAATATTCTCATCATCCTCAGGACCCTCAGGGTCACCCCAGCCCTCTGCAGTTGCGGATTTTCGTCAGTGAAAACAGCCATGAAGACGGACACATAATAAGGAGAGATGGCCAGCAAGTCAATGATGTTCAAGGGCTTTCTGACAAAGTCACATTTATTCTTCGAGACAATGAACCTGACGATGCACTCTGCCGTGAACCAGCCAATGCAGATAGCTTCAATTATCCTGTAAAAAGAAAAAACACACTGAATAATTTATTTCCATAGGAACATTAAAAGGACATCATTCTCTGCAATAAAATAGTTTCATTTATGTTTTTCTAGATTAGGCAACCTATAAAAGCCTGCAACACTGCATACTGAAAAGTAAATGCATATCAATTAAATGACAAAATAGCTAAAAGGAAAGTATATTGGTTTTGTTTTTTAAATCAGAAAAAGTTTTATTGAATGTTACCAAACATACCATACACATTGTACAGGAAAAGTGTCCAGTAATAAAACAGAAACAGTATGTAAGAATCATCATAGTACAGTACACAGACCCAGACCAGGCCATCTTAGTGCAAAAGAAATAAAAAAAAGATATCAAAATATCAAACAAACATTATAAAAAGTACATTAAGGCACGTATCCTACAGTTAACCACTCTCTCTTCTCCCCTCTCCACTCCAAATGATAGCATATAACAAGTATATTGGTTTTGTATATATGTTTAATTTTAAGGTGGAGACTAAAAAAAAAAAAAAAAGTATAATTTTTAAACTGGTATGAAATATTTAAATATGAATAGTTGAAATTTTTATTTTCAGCCAACAGGTGGAAGCTTTTTTGTGTGTTTTCCAGGCTATCCTTATTTGCTTTGCTGAAAAAGTTTTGTTTACAGAGCTTCATAGCTCAAGCTGAAATTTACACAGATAACTAAATATGTATGCAAAGTACCTCTTCTTCTTTTCCTTCCCTTTAACTGTGAAAATGCTCCACCGGAAATATTAAGGAGATGAGGGTCTGAAAGTAAACTGCTTCTGCTGTACTCTTTCTCTTGATAAATACCATACTGTACTGCTTAGTGTGCATAGTGCCGTTTGTGTTTTAAATGTGTATTTATATTGTACATAAAATATCAGTTTAAAATAATGTAAACTTAAAAATAAAATCGACTCAAAACAATAATGCTTTCTCTTTAAAGTGATTGTAAAGTCAGAAGGTTTTTTTACTTTAACCACTTAAGGACCGGAAGGATTTGCCCCCTTTATGACCAGGTCATTTTTTGCGATATGGCACTGCCGTTTTAACTGACAATTGCGCTGCGTGCGACGTTGTACCCAAACAAAATTTATGTCCCTTTTTTCACACAAATAGAACTTTCTTTTGGTGGTATTCGATCACCTCTGCGGTTTTTATTCTTTGCGCTATTAACAAAAAAGAGCGACAATTTTGAAAAAAAAAACAAAACAATATTTGTTTACTTTTTGCTATAAAAAATATCCCAAAAAATAAAAAAATTCTAATCAGTTTAGGCCAATATGTATTCTTCTCCATATTTTTGGTAATTTTTTATTTTTTACTAGTAATGGCGGTGATCTGCGATTTTTAGCAGGACTGCGACATTGCGGCGGACACCTTTTGACACTTTTTTGGGACCAGTGACATTTATACAGCGATCAGAGCTAAAAATAGCCACTGATTACTGTATAAATGTCACAGGCAGGGAAGGGGTTAACACTAGGGGGCGATCAAGGGGTTAAGTGTTCCCTAGGAAGGTGCTTTCTAACTGTGGGGGGAGTGGACTGACAAGCGATCGCTGCTCCTGATGACTAGGAACAGCAGATCTCTCTCTACTCCCCTGTCAGAACGGGGATCTGTCTGTTTACATTGACAGATCCCCGTTCTGGCTCTCTGAGGAATGGTCTCGGGTCGCCGGCAGACATGGCGGCTGCTGGCCACGCGCATCTGCTCTGGAGTTGCGCCGTGGGCGCACGTAAAGCGGTCGACGTACACCTATGGCGTTTCGTGCAGCCGTGCCAATCTGCCGCAGTATAATGACGACGGCTGGTCAGCAAGCGGTTAATGCATTCTATGCATTAAGATAAAAAGCCTTCTGTGTGCAACAGCCTCCCTAATACTTACCTGAGCTCCATCTAGATCCAGCAATGTTGTAGGAGTGTCTCGGCTGCCCTCCTCATTGGCTCCCGCTGCTGTCAATCATAGTCAGTTAGCCAATAGGGAGAGAAATGGGGGAGGGGCCGGGCCGCAGCTCCTTGTCTGAATTGGGTGCCCCCATAGCAAGCTGCTTGCTGTGGGTGGACTCAACAGGAGCAAGGGGCCAGAACCCCGGCAAGGGATCTGAGAAGAAGAGGGTCGGGGATGCTCTGTGCAAAACCACTGCACAGAGCAGGTATGTATAACAAAAAAAACGAGACTTTAGTATCACTTTATATAGTAAAGAAAAAAAATAATATAATATATAATATTATATTATAACATATTATATTTATTAAATATCAGTTTAAATGCAGGCAAACTTAAAGGAGTGGTAAAGTCTTGAGGTTTTACACCTTAATGTATTTTATGCATTAAGGTGAAAAACCTTCTGTGGTGCAGCTTCCCTCCAGAGCCCCCTGTTTACTGACCTGAACCCGTCTGTTCCAGCAACGAGCAAGAGCCCAGCAGCTCCAGCCGCTGTCTCGGGTCCTTATTGGATAGATTGATAGCAGCAGGAGACATTGGCTCCCGCTGCTGTTAAGCAAATCCAGTGACACAGGAGCCGGGGGGGGGGGGCAGAGTCCTGCTGTCTGTGTCAATGGACGCAGAAGCAGGACTCTGGAGCACGTCTGCACGAGTGCCCCAATGGAATGCGGCTGCGGCTATCCATGGGGGCACTCAATGCGGAGCGCCCCCAGGGGACCCCAGAAGAGGAGGATCGGGGCCACTTTATGCAAAATTCTTGCACAGAGGAGTTAAGTATGACATGTTGGTTATTTATTTTCCAATAGTTTTTATTCAAGTTTTTCACAATACAAAGTTAGGACCGTGGCTTTGTTTTTTAACAGTGTACAGTTTTCTTAGTCAATAAAACATACAGTTCAGGAAAGGATAGTCTGCCATCTATTCTATTGAGGCAAGGTAACAGCTCTCTAGTGTAGTCCTTTACTCATCTATAATCTTGATTATGGAATAGAATAGCAAGTTATGCAACCCTCCGTCTAAAGCTTCACTCTATATCCTGCATCCTTATATTAATTCAATTGTGGGGGCTTCAGGGTGCGCCCCCCAAGCCGGGAGATGCGAGTTGCCCCAACAGGTAGTCGGGGAAATGCCGCCTCCCAAATCTGTGAAGGGACACCCTCCGGGCCCAACAACACCAAGGTGGGAGAGAAAAGAATAGAGAAGAAAAAAAAAAAGGGGGGGGGGGAGAGCAAACATAAAAGGGGGTGGGGAATCAAAGAGTTTAGGAGACAGGGGGGGGGGGAGACTCCATGCTCTGTGTCACACCAACCAGGAAAATCCCTAGTCAGTGATCGTCCGGGGATCATTCGTGAAGTATCTGATCCATGGGTCCCACATTCTATTGAACTGCTTCATTTTATCCTGGACAATTGCCGTCAGTCTTTCGTTTAACATGAGCCAAGAAAGTTTATGTTTACGTTGGGCAAATGGTATGGCTGCTGACTTCCAGTTCCTAGCTATTGTGATTTTGGCCGACATGTTTGTTATTTAAAAAAAAAAAAAAACCTTACAATCACTTTAAATGAATAGGAAAAAATTGCACAAAAAATAAAATAAAAAAATACATGTCATACTTACCTGCTCTGTGCAGGGATTTTTGCACAAATCAGCCCAGATCCTCCTCTTCCCCGGTCCCCTCCTCCTCCTGCCGAGTGCCCCCATAGCATGCCACTTCCTGGGGGGGCACTCATGCATGCTCGCTCCTGAGCTGGCTTTCTATATCCATAAGACACAGAGCACAGCTCAGCCCCACCCCTCCGGTCCCCCTCACTGACTGTGATTCACAGCAGGGGGAGCCAATGGCTCCTGCTGCTGCATCTTAGCCAATCAGGAGGGAGAGACCCAGGAGAGCCTCGGGTCTCGTGCACATCGCTGGATGGAGATCAAGCTTAGGTACGTATTAGGGGGCCTGAGGGGAGAGCTGCACACTGAAGATTTTTTACCTTTGTGCATTGAATGCATGAAGTTAAAAAACCTTCAGCCTTTACAACCACTTTAAGAAAACAAATTTGACTTAAAACCATTTTTCTTTTTGGACGGTAAAAGCTAAACATTAGTTTGAATAAAATGTTTTATAAAATATCAGGTTCATGGTATCACTTCCATTTTGTAATGTGTTTCTCACACGCTACCACTTTAAGTAAGGTGTAAATAATGGACTATTATCCATGGCTAATATAACATGCAAGAAAGAGGGGTATTGCTTCGCTGTCCTTAAAAAGCAAAATTATAATTTCACTTTTTAAGGACAGCGCAGCATCACTTCCATTTTGTTTATAATATTACTTCCGTTATTAAAAATATAATATTCTAGCATTATAGTAAACAATGCTCTCTTCACTTTTATAAAGCAATTTGTAATACTTTTTCCTTGTTCTATTCAGGTGCAAACCTGCAAATGAGGCAGCGCCAAAGTGATAATAGAGCCCAGACTTCCTGCGATGTGTGATGTCAACACCCTGCTCCCCGGCTTTAGCTGCACAGACTTCTCAGGGTCCATTAGTCAATATGTTCCTAATAATAATTAATTCATTAACCACTTGCCGACCGCTGTCAGTAGATATACAGTACGTCGGCAGAATGGCTCCTGTGCGCAAAGCAACGTAGAGGTACGTTGCTTTGAAATTCGAGCCGCGCCTGCCGCAAGCTCTGTGACCGTGCCTGCAGGACCAGTGAACTCGATGTCTGCCAGTGTCCCGCGATCGTGTCACGGAAAGGCAGAACAGGGGGTGCCTGTGTAAACAAGGCATTTCCCTGTTCTGCCTTGTGACAGGACAGTGATCTACTGCTTCCTGTGATCGGGAGTAGGGATGAGCTTCGTGTTCGAGTCGAACATACGTTCGACTCGAACATCGGCTGTTCGATCGTTCGACGAAGATCGAACGATTTGGGCCGTTCGCACCAAATTCGAGTGACGCGAACGGCCCACAATGCACTACGCCATCGCAGTGTCATCCAGGCACTGTGATTGGCCAAGCATGCACTGTGACCCCGCATGCTTGGCCAATCACAGCGCCGGCAGCGAGGAGAGCAATGATTGGCCACAGGCAGGATGCCTGTGGCCAATTATTGCTGAGGGGGTTTAGTACACGCCCCACACTATAAAAGGCCGCCAGCGCGGCGGCCTTGTGTAGTGTGTTCCGGAGCAGGGAAAGAGAAGCATAGGCAGGAACAGTGTCATTTTTTTCCTTTACTAATCCTGGATTCCTTGTGTTTAGGGACAGAGAAGGATAGGTAGGGAGAGTGTCAGTGTGTCATTCTGTGCTAAACCTTGTTTGTAGGGACAGAGAAGGACAGTGAGGGAAAGTGTCAGTGCGCTATTCTGTGCTAATCCTTGTTTGTAGGGACAGAGAAGGACAGTGAGGGAAACTGTCAGTGTGCTATTCTGTTCTAAACCAATCTTGCTGAACCGTATTTGAAATCCTTGAGTTTAGGGACAGAGAAGGACACTCGTGGAAACTATCAGTGTGCTATTCTGTGCTAAATCTTGTTTGTAGGGACAGAGAAGGACAGTGAGGGAAACTATCAGTGTGCTATTCTGTGCTAAACCAATCTTGCTGAACCATATTTGAAATCCTTGAGTTTAGGGACAGAGAAGGACACTCGTGGAAACTATCAGTGTGCTATTCTGTGCTAAATCTTGTTTGTAGGGACAGAGAAGGACAGTGAGGGAAAGTGTCAGTGTGCTATTCTGTCCTAAACCAATCTTGCTGAACCATATTTGAAATCCTTGAGTTTAGGGACAGAGAAGGACACTCGGGGAAACTGTCAGTGTGCTATTCTGTTCTAAACCAATCTTGCTGAACCATATTTGAAATCCTTGAGTTTAGGGACAGAGAAGGACACTCGTGGAAACTATCAGTGTGCTATTCTGTGCTAATCCTTGTTTGTAGGGACAGAGAAGGACAGTGAGGGAAACTATCAGTGTGCTATTCTGTGCTAAACCAATCTTGCTGAACCATATTTGAAATCCTTGAGTTTAGGGACAGAGAAGGACACTCGTGGAAACTATCAGTGTGCTATTCTGTGCTAAATCTTGTTTGTAGGGACAGAGAAGGACAGTGAGGGAAAGTGTCAGTGTGCTATTCTGTCCTAAACCAATCTTGCTGAACCATATTTGAAATCCTTGAGTTTAGGGACAGAGAAGGACACTCGGGGAAACTGTCAGTGTGCTATTCTGTTCTAAACCAATCTTGCTGAACCATATTTGAAATCCTTGAGTTTAGGGACAGAGAAGGACACTCGTGGAAACTATCAGTGTGCTATTCTGTGCTAATACTTGTTTGTAGGGACAGAGAAGGACAGTGAGGGAAACTATCAGTGTGCTATTCTGTGCTAAACCAATCTTGCTGAACTATATTTGAAATCCTTGAGTTTGGGGACAGAGAAGGACACTCGTGGAAACTATCAGTGTGCTATTCTGTGCTAAATCTTGTTTGTAGGGACAGAGAAGGACAGTGAGGGAAAGTGTCAGTGTGCTATTCTGTCCTAAACCAATCTTGCTGAACCATATTTGAAATCCTTGAGTTTAGGGACAGAGAAGGACACTCGTGGAAACTATCAGTGTGCTATTCTGTGCTAAATCTTGTTTGTAGGGACAGAGAAGGACAGTGAGGGAAACTATCAGTGTGCTATTCTGTGCTAAACCAATCTTGCTGAACCATATTTGAAATCCTTGAGTTTAGGGACAGAGAAGGACACTCGTGGAAACTATCAGTGTGCTATTCTGTGCTAAATTTTGTTTGTAGGGACAGAGAAGGACAGTGAGGGAAAGTGTCAGTGTGCTATTCTGTCCTAAACCAATCTTGCTGAACCATATTTGAAATCCTTGAGTTTAGGGACAGAGAAGGACACTCGTGGAAACTATCAGTGTGCTATTCTGTGCTAAATCTTGTTTGTAAGGACAGAAAAGGACAGTGAGGGAAAGTGTCAGTGTGCTATTCTGTTCTAAACCAATCTTGCTGAACCATATTTGAAATCCTTGAGTTTAGGGACAGAGAAGGACACTCGTGGAAACTATCAGTGTGCTATTCTGTGCTAAATCTTGTTTGTAGGGACAGAGAAGGACAGTGAGGGGAACTATCAGTGTGCTATTCTTATCTAAACCAATCTTGCTGAACCATATTTGAAATCCTTGAGTTTAGGGACAGAGAAGGACACTCGGGGGAAACTATCAGTGTGCTATTCTGTGCTAAATCTTGTTTGTAGGGACAGAGAAGGACAGTGAGGGAAACTATCAGTGTGCTATTCTGTGCTAAAGCAATCTTGCTTAACCATATTTGAAATCCTTGAGTTTAGGGACAGAGAAGGACACTCGTGGAAACTATCAGTGTGCTATTCTGTGCTAAATCTTGTTTGTAGGGACAGAGAAGGACACTCGGGGAAACTGTCAGTGTGCTATTCTGTTCTAAACCAATCTTGCTGAACCATATTTGAAATCCTTGAGTTTAGGGACAGAGAAGGACACTCGTGGAAACTATCAGTGTGCTATTCTGTGCTAAATCTTGTTTGTAGGGACAGAGAAGGACAGTGAGGGAAACTATCAGTGTGCTATTCTCTTCTAAACCAATCTTGCTGAACCATATTTGAAATCCTTGAGTTTAGGGACAGAGAAGGACACTCGTGGAAACTATCAGTGTGCTATTCTGTGCTAATCCTTGTTTGTAGGGACAGAGAAGGACAGTGAGGGAAACTGTCAGTGTGCTATTCTGTTCTAAACCAATCTTGCTGAACCATATTTGAAATCCTTGAGTTTAGGGACAGAGAAGGACACTCGTGGAAACTATCAGTGTGCTATTCTGTGCTAAATCTTGTTTGTAGTGACAGAAAAGGACAGTGAGGGAAACTATCAGTGTGCTATTCTGTGCTAAACCAATCTTGCTGAACCATATTGCAAATCCTTGTGTTTAGGGACAGAGAAGGATAGGCAGGGGACAGTGTCAGTGTCTTTGTTGCTAAGCCTCCTGCACAGTATACACCTGAAGGTAGCCCTTATTGCTGTTTTTCCCATCTCCCTGCAGGCCATCCATTAAAATGTCTGGAAGGCAAACAAGGAGAGGCAGACAGTCAGGAGGCAAAAAAAGAGGGCAAGCAGGCTCTGTGTCTGGGGGCAACAGTGCTGGTCGTGGACGCGGTGCATTGTCATCAGCACATGGCCATGGGACACGCTTGTCCTTCTTTTCGGCAGCTGGACATGTTGAGCCACATCATGCCGAAGACTTGGTAGAGTGGATGACCAAGCCCACCTCATCCTCCTCATCCTCTCTCACCCAGGCTCAGGGTACTGGCAAAGCAGCTGCCAAAGCGTCCTCTTCTCTGGTATCAATGTCATCATTAGTCACTCCGTCCCTAGACCCACCATGTCCTCCTCCTGAGGAGTCCCCCGAACTGTTTGAACACAGTGTTGGGTACATGCTCCAGGAGGATGCCCAGCGTTTCGAAGGATCTGATGATGATACCCAGCTAGAGGAAGGCAGTAGCGTGAGAGCTGAGAGAGGGGATGCTCAAGAAGGACACCAATCTGGCAGTCATGCTCCAGCAGCTGCAGCATACTGCCAGATTGGCTCCAGTGATGAGGAGGGAGGGGATGATGAGGTCACTGACTCCACGTGGGTGCCTAATAGGAGAGAGGAGGAGGAGGAGGATGAGGAGGAGGCACATCTCCAACGAGGCAGGATGCCCTTGGGTGGCCAGCGTATGGGCAGCACACCGACGGAATCACACCGCAGAGCTCCGCCTGTGCAGGGCGCTGCCTCTGCCCGTCATTCAAAAAGTTCTTTGGTGTGGGCCTTTTTTGAGGCGAGTGCATCAGATCGCACAGCTGCTGTTTGCAACATATGTCTCAAGCGTATATCGCGTGGCCAAAACATCAGCCGTTTGGGCACCACATGCTTGATCAGACATATGTTGACCTGCCATGCAGCTCGTTGGCAAGCCTACCTTAAAGACCCACACCAAAGAACAAAGCGGACCTCTCCTTGCACCGCATCAGCTGGGATCTCCAACCCCAGTATACCTTCAGTCCTCTCTGAAACCTGCACTGAGAGGAATGAAGGTGTAGAATTAGGTGTGTCACAGCCAAGTACTTGCGGCCACTCTGCTAGCAGTACACCGACGTCCGATTCTAGCAGGCAAATTTCCCTGCCCCAGCTGCTGGACCGTCGAAAGAAGTTCACTCCCAGCCATCCACATGCCCAGCGGTTGAATGCTAGCTTGGCTAAATTGCTAGCGCTTCAACTGCTGCCTTTTCAGTTGGTAGACTCGGCCCCCTTCCGTGAGTTTGTGCAATGTGCGGTTCCTCAGTGGCAGGTTCCCAAACGCCACTTTTTCTCACGGAAGGCGATTCCGGCTCTCTACAGGCATGTGGAAGGCAATGTCTTGGCCTCGCTGGACAGGGCGGTCAGCGGTAAGGTGCATATTACCGCTGACTCATGGTCCAGCAGGCATGGACAGGGACGTTACCTTTCTTTCACGGCCCATTGGGTCACTCTTTTGGCAGCTGGGAAGGATGCAGGACAAGGTGCAGTAGTGTTGGAGGTTGTTCCACCGCCACGCCCCCAAAATGCTACTACTGGTTGTGACACACCTCTCTCCTCCACCCCCTCCTCTTCTTCTTCCTCCATGGCCTCTTCCTGTGGTTTGTCCTCGGAACCAGCGGTGCTCCGTAGGCGTTCAAGGGGCTACGCAAGTACGCAGGCAAAAAGATGCCATGCCGTGCTTGCGCTGGTGTGTTTGGGGGACAGGAGCCAAACTGGGGCAGAGGTCCTGTCTGCTCTGCAGGGGCAGGCCGAGAGGTGGTTGACGCCACGCCAGCTTAAGCCAGGAATGGTGGTTTGCGACAATGGCACCAACCTCCTCTCCGCCCTCCGACAGGGACAACTGACCCATGTGCCCTGTATGGCTCACGTCCTTAACCTGGTGGTGCAGCGGTTCTTGGGCAGGTACCCGGGCTTACAGGATGTCCTGAGGCAGGCCAGGAAAGTCTGTGTGCATTTCTGCAGATCTTATAATGCCAGTGCTCGCCTGGCTGAGCTGCAAAAGGAGTTGAACCTGCCCAAGAACCGCCTTATATGTGACATGCCCACCAGGTGGAACTCAACGTTGGCCATGCTGCAGCGGCTGCACACGCAGCAGAGGGCCATCAATGAGTACCTGTGCGACTACGGCACCAGGACAGGGTCAGGGGAGCTCAGGTTTTTTTCACCACGCCAGTGGGGCATGATCAGGGATGCATGCACTGTCCTGGCACCATTTGAGGAGGCCACGAGGATGGTGAGCAGTGACAGTGCATGCATCAGTGACACTGTACCTCTTGTCCACCTGTTGGAGCACACGCTGCGTGGAATAATGGACAGGGCACTTGAGGCAGAACAGAGGCAGGAAGAGGAGGACTTCCTTGCCTCTCAAGGCCCCCTTTACCCAGACAGTGTTCCTTCTGTCCCACCCATCGCACAGGAAGAGGAGGAGGAGGAGGAGGAGGAGGATTGTGTCAGCATGGAGGTGGAGGCTGGCACTCAGCATCATCAGCAGCAGTCTTTTAGGGATGATTTACAGTCCCAAGAAACCAGTGGACTTGTACGTGGCTGGGAGGAGGTGGCTGCGGATCATGTCGTCCTTAGTGACCCAGAGGACTCCGGACTGAATGCCTCAGCTAACCTACGCTGCATGGCCTCCCTGATCCTGCAAAGTCTGCGGAAGGATCCTCGTATTCTTCGGATCAAGGAGAGGGACCATTACTGGCTGGCCACTCTCCTTGATCCACGGTACAAGGGTAAGGTTGCGGACCTTATGTTACCGTCGCAGAGGGAGCAGAGGATGAGACAACTCTGGGAGGCCTTGCAGAAAGGTCTGTGCAACGCGTTCCCAGAGACTGGGAGGTTACAAACTCCTGGTCCTGGACAACGAGTTGCTGAGGCTTCGGGCAGTCAAAGAAGGAGCGGTGGGGAAGGTGGCCGTCTGACCGATGCGTTCAGACAATTCTTTAGTCCGCAGCCCCAAAGTATGATCGGTTCCAGCAACCATCGCCAGCGTCTGATATACATGGTGCAGGAATACCTAGGGGCAAGGTCAGACTTGGACACCTTCCCCACCGAAAATCCTCTGGCTTACTGGGTCTTGAGGATGGATCACTGGCCAGAGCTTGCACAGTATGCAATTGAGCTACTGGCCTGTCCTGCATCCAGCGTTCTTTCAGAACGCACATTCAGTGCTGCTGGAGGATTTGTCACGGATCACAGGGTGCGCCTGTCCACCGACTCGGTTGATCGACTGACTTTCATCAAGATGAACCAGTCTTGGATCACCACCAGCTACCACACACCTGATGCTGATATAACAGACTAATTGATTTTAAAATGTCACATCCCTTCAAGACTGATGCTGATGCTGAGTGCCTGTGCTGTTATGTTGACTGGCTATCCTCCTCCTCCTCCTCAATGATACGATTAATGATGATAGCTTGGAAGATCATTTTGGTTTATGGGTGACGCCACCAGTGGCTAAGGCCCAATTTTTCAGCCCCTGTTTAACAGGGGCGTGTAATTACAATTTTTGATGCAATACTTTGCAACAGGCCTCATTGCTGTGCTCCAAGTACAGTATCTGTGAGGGGTTGCAGTGTTGTGCCACCAGTGCCTAAGGCCCAATTTTTCAGCCCCTGTTCAACAGGGGCATGCAATTATAATTATTGATCTAATAATTCACAGCAGGGCCCATTGCTGCGCCCACCAAGAGTAACTGTCAGGCCTTACAGTGTTGTGTCAACACCACCACCACCAGCACCACCACCACCACCAAAGGCCCAATTTTTCAGCCCCTGTTCAACAGGGGCATGCAATTATAATTATTGATCTAATAATTCACAGCAGGGCCCATTGCTGCGCCCCCCAAGAGTAACTGTCAGGCCTTACAGTGTTGTGGCACCAGCACCACCATCAAAGGCCCAATTTTTACTACCACTGTTCAACAATTATATGTTATTACAATTCCTGATATAATAGTTGACAGCAGGGTGTTCCAGCACCCACCAAGAGTAACTGTGAGTGCTTACAGTGTTGTGCCAACACCAACACCTAAGGGGCCAATTTCTGCAGAGTATATACGGCAGGTCCCTACTTTCAAACATCCAACTTACAAACGACTACTACTTGCAAACGGAAGAAGACAACAGGAAGTGAGAGGAAATCTACCCCTTGGAAGGAAAATTCTCTCCTGTAAGAATTAATATGGGAGAAAGGTGTCTCCTCTCTACTGATGATTTATCACCAATCCTTGTTTCAATAAAAACACCACATTTCAAAAACAGTTGTCATTGGGATGCAAAGTGAGGTGAAATGTTCTGAACAGGGGCACAGACAGCAAAACAAATGTTACAGGGGTGATGACCCTTCCCTATGTTTTCCAAAAAGCTTAAAAATAGATTTATTGGCTGGAGCTACACTTAAACAATGTACCTGTTCAAAATTACAAACAGATTCTACATAAGAACAAACCTACAGCCCTGTCTTGTATGCACCGCCTGTATATGGCTGTTCAGAGTATATAGGGCCTTTTTTATTTTGTGTGCGGGGTTCCCCTTAATATCCATACAAGACCCAAAGGGGCTGGTAATGGGCTGGGGTAGGGGGGGGGGGTGATGGGGTAGCTATGCCATTTTTCTTAAAGATTTTCATCCATATTACCGGGACCAGACATTACATTAAAGCCGCAAGCAGTTTTAAATGGCTTTTTTTTCCTTTAGAAATGTAATTTTGTGCAGGGACAGTTCTAAACACGGGAAACACGTGGCACTTCACAGGCATACTTTAGACACCCCCCAGGTACAATATTTAAAGGAATATTTGACTTTTTTTTTTTCACTTTATGCATCATTAAAATGACTGCTCCCGAAAAACGGCCGTTTTTAAAAATTCTTTTTGCATTGATACATGTCCCCTGGTGCAGAACCCGGGTTCCCAAACACTGTTTAGGACAATAACATGGATAATAGTCGTTATAATTAGCACTTTAGAATTCGAACGTTCGCATCCATTGTATTTAATAGGGTTCTAATGTTCGTGCGAGCTTTCAGTCTGTTCGCGGGTTCTGGTGCGAACCGAACCCGGGGGTGTTCGGCTCATCACTAATCGGGAGCAGTGATCAATGTCGTGTCACTTGTAGCCCAGCCCCCCCCACAGTTAGAATCACTCCCTAGGCCACACTTAACCCCTTTCCCGCCCCCTAGTGGTTAACCCCTTCACTGCCAGTGTCCTTTACACAGTAATCAGTGCATTTTTATAGCACTGATCGCTGTATAAATGACAATGGTCCCAAAATAGCGTCAAAAGTGTCCGATGTGTCCGCCATAATGTTACAGTAACAATAAAAATTGCAGATCGCCACCATTTCTAATTTAAAAAAAATATTAATAAAAATGCCATAAAACTATCCCCTATTTTGTAGACGCTTTAACTTTTGCGCAAACCAATCAATAAACGCTTATTGCGATTATTTTTACCTAAAATATGTAGAAGAATACATATCGGCCTAAACTGAGGAAAAAAATAGCTTTTTTATATTTTTTGGGGGATATTTATTATAGCAAAAAGTAAATAAAATGTATTTATTTTTTTCGAAATTGATGCTCTTTTTTGTGTATAGCGTAAAAAATAAAAACCGCAGAGGTGATCAACTACCACCAAAAGAAAGCTCTAATTGTGGGGAAAAAAAGGACGTCAATTTTGTTTAGGAGCCACATCGCACAACAGCGCAATTGTTAGTTAAAGCGACGCAGTGCCGAATCGCAAAAAATGGTCTGATCATTGGGCAGCCAAATCCTCCGGGGCTGAAGTGGTTAATAATCAGACAGTTTATTCTCTTCATTCACCATACTAATGTAAACCTGCCCTGCAAATTTAAATACTATTGGTGCCATTGGGGAAATAATTCCATTTCTTAGTGAGAACACGTTGATACATGAGGCTTTTTGTGCAGGTAGTCTTAGAAGACTTCACAGGTAATTAGGAAAAGATGAAACCAAGTGGCAAGCTCTGACATATGTCAGCGTCAGAACACAATTATTGCCATGGAATTGAGACTGTCATGACTATTCGCTAAAACAATACAGAAAGCAAAGTGCCATACCTATGACAATCAGTCAAAGACTTTCTTTTCTGGTTTGCCGTAAAGTAACATTTGACTGAATGGTATGGGTTTTTGCAATGTGCACTTGCTCTGTTTATTGAATGACCCTGTATACGTGAACTAGACAGGTTTCATATCAGTTCTAGTATAGTAATATGCCATTAGAAATTGGATATTGTTTTTATTTTGCACAGAATACCTATGTAGTTTACAACCTGTGCTATGACTACAAAGGAGCTTACATAGGGCTGGGGACTTCTCTGCGCAGAGACCACTGGCTGCTTGTCATTACCCGCAGGATCCCTGTTTGGTCTTCCAGGATTCCTCTCAGGAATCAGATCTCTACTGGGATTTTCAGGATTTCTGAGACCCCCACTACTTCACAGTACTTTTATGTGTTCCCAGTTACGTTGAGTGTGTCCTATGGTAAGAAGGGTACTTAAGTACCAGTCTTTTAAGTGGATGTTGCTGTGTCTTATTGTCAGTTTACCTTTGAACGAAAAGTGCTATAAAACCTACCTGAAATTACCTGATTAAACGCTTGATGGCCTCGACCCAAGCTTGGACCTGACTATTCTCTCACATGCCACAACCCTTGCCAGAAACCTGGACCACTCTATTGTCTACAGTCTCCACATCATAGCCCCTCTGCTCCAGCCAGTCCCTTGGTGGTGCAACTTTGTTGGCCATGACCTAGTGCCAGTTTTCAGCAAAGAAAACCAGGACCACTAGGGTTCCAGCCCATCTCCACCATCAGAAGCTCTACTGAAGACCAACTTCCATTTATACTCCAGTTCATGTCATCACTATAACAGTGCCTAAGAGACCAAATGCCAACCAACACCACTATTACCTGGTTTGAATTGGAGTGACTTACATGCTCCCCTATACCTGCGTGTATGTGGAAACAAAACGGATGATAACTATGTGCTGTTGGTGGCGCTGCCATTATTAGGATAATTTTGCTATAGCCCTTGTTGGCAATAGTTTCCCTTTAGGCTGCTCAGGATATAACATCTCTTTTATGAGACCTATTATTATAGACATTGTGGACGCAAGCAAGAAAGAACATAAATAAATTAAGTTTACTATACACAGTTGACAAATATACTTTCATCCTGCAGTCATTATGAGGAGAACAGCTAACAAATGGCCTTCTGTACAACCATTAAAACTGGTAATATAGTGTAAAAAGGGTTAGGATACATGAATTGTTCCCGCTATACACCTCACTCAACCATTCTATTTTACCTGTACCAGCAGAAGCACCACCTATAGCTGAAATGTGGCAGTTCAGAGTTTTATAAAGGGTCATAGGTGTGCGCGCAGCCTATTGCATTAGGGTGTGCACCCCAAAGCTCCAACACATATGCATTTGACATATTTCCCTGCTCTCCATCCTGAAACAATGTGAGGAAGGGGGAGCAAGTGAGCACATGGGGGACCCAGGCACCAGGAACAGGGAAAGGAGGGGTGGCAAATATTAGTACCGATCCCCTATATTTTCCTCCTGTGGCAGCTGAATGTTGACAAAAGGGAGATGCCTACTTTCAGCTGCTGCAGGAGGAAAATACAGATCGGTTCCACTAAATTCCATCCCGCCATCTCTCCTGTCCAGGTTCTGAGTGTCGGCAAGGAAGGATTGCGGTTTACCTGTCACCTGCCCACTATTGACAGGTTGCCAACCCCAGGATTAGGGTGTGCCCAGGCACACCTGGCACACCGCTTGCACACGCCTATGTAATGGGTCTAATTTTAATCTGCTGTTCATTATGGGCTATAGATATTGTTTATTATTAAACATATGGACATTTTTAAAAATCTGTCTCTGGTTCACACATGCGCAAATTAGAGCAATCTGGGTTAGATCTCAGTCTTCCACAATACAGTAGATTACAATAACTCAGGTATGCTAGGATATTAGTTCACATGCCCAAACTCATTTTGAAGTTCCATCTGGATGATCCAGCACAGACTAACTGAGTTCACTTTAATGAGGCAGCTATGACCAATGCCAAGCCCTGCAGACTTTAAAGGAAAAGTACAGCCAAAGCTTGTTCGGCTGTACTTCTCCTGTGGATTACAGGAGTGCAGATTGTTCTGCACTCCTGTGTTCTGTTTTCAGCAGACAGCGGGCTCAACCCGCTGTTGCTGATGTCACAGAGCCGGTCCAGGCTGGGGCAAGATAGCGACAATGTGGTTGGGATTCACCCTCATGTCTGGACCGGCACCTGGCTCAGCCTCTCAGCGAAATGCTGAGAGCCTGAGCCGGACACTCCTGCCCCCTCCACAGCCCAGCGCACCAGGTCTCTGCTCACGGGGCTCTGAGAACCAAGCGGTCAAAGGTCTTTGATCACTTGGATCTCAGCCTTAGAGCTGGCAGGGGGACAGATGCAGCATCGGACCGATGCTGTATCCACCTTGGTAAGTATGATTCCAAAATAAAAAAAAATCCCCAAACTTCTCTTTTAGGGAACATTCAATCTTTTATTTATTTTTTCAGATGTGCAAGTGAAAGAGATCACCCAAATGTAGCTCATGTTTTCCATACATACATTGGGGCAGCCATATTTGCTCATTGCATATGTAGACTTTACTTCCATTAGTCTTATCTTACACACTATATGGACTAATGTTTATGACACCTGACCATCATATTGAACAACATCAAATTAAATACTATGGGCATTAATATGTTGTCTCCATATGTTTGCAGATACCACTCTTTTGGACAGGTTTTTGCCAAGATTTTGGAGTGTGTCTGTGTTCATTGGTGCCCACTTAGTCAAATGAACAACTATAAGGTCAGTTACAAGAAAACCTGGTTTATAATTACCATTCCATTTCATCCCAATGGTGGTCAGAAGATTGAAGTGTGGGCTTTATACTGTACAAGCTACTTCCACATGAAAACGTTCCCCAAACTATTGTTACGAGGTTGGAAGAGCACAATTATCCAAAATATCTACCTATACTGTACCTTCAATAGCACCTGATCTCAATCATTTGGAGAGGTATCTACATACTGTTTGCCATGTAGAGTTGGTCTAATGGGCAGGTGTCCACAAACGTTTTTGCAAAATAGTGTAAATGAGGACAACACACTCTTAGAACTGAAGAAGTGGCTTGGAAACGCTACAAAATGTCTTCAACATTAGACAACAAGCCTACTAGAATGCAGTGGCGGCTGGTGCTCATTATTTGGGGGGGGGGTAGCAAACAAGCCTGCCCCCTCACTCGCACAACTGTCACCCCCCCCCACGTGGGAGACGGATGGCATAGCCACTATCGGATGGTGGGCCGTGATCGGAGGTGGTGCAAGCTCCTTGAAGCTGCCCCTGGCCCCCTCACTTGCACTAGCACCTCCCCCACCCGCCCGGACGGGTCAGATAGGAAGGCAGCCATCCATGTCCTAACCTTAGGAGGTGGTGCTGGATCCGGGGTAGGGATTCTGGAAGCTGACCCTCTGCCCCTCCACCTGCTGCAGCTTGCTGAGGGAAGAACCGGGCTGTTGCTTCTCCTCCTGGCCGAACAGGAAGTGGGTCCTGAGATCTGATTGGCCGGGAGTCCTAATGGAGCGACCGCCACTGCAAGAATGTGACTTGCCAGTACAATCAATGATTTCGATCAATGAGAACTTTAACAGACATTATTACCATTTTTTTACCTGACAAAAAATAATTAAATGAAAAACAAAAACATTCCGCTTTTGTTTTATCCAGAAAGTAATACATGGATGTTAGTTTACTAAAGGCAAATAGGCTCCCCCTTCCTACCCCCTTTAGTGATCTCTTGCCCTTTCCTCCCTTCTCCTTCCTTGCCCCCCCCCCCCTAAGTTTATCCAAGACTCACAGGTCCGGGTGAGAATATTCTCCTGGCTAGATCTGTTCACCTCGTTCTCTTTTGTTTTGTTTCTCGCTATATAGGATATGACTGTAAGCTGAATACTGTACGGATGTATGTATGTAATGTACACTACTAATTCTTGTGCATTTTTGTTTATTATGCAATAAGTTGTGAACTGACATGCGACTATTGACTTTGAATAAAGTTTACCTTGTTGAAAAAAAAAGGCAAATAGGCTGCTCACCTTATTACAGTAGTGGCACTTTGCAAGGGAAGTTACGCCAGAGCTTAGTAGATGAGGTGAAGCTCTGCTGATTTCCATCATCCAATGTACAAGCTATTTTTTTTTTTTTTCTTTGCACCTGATTGGGTATTCTTTGCAAGTGAAACTTCACTATATTCATTAAGTTCTGGGGCAATTTCCCTTGTAAACGTAAACAGCCTACCGTATATACTCGAGTATAAGCCGAGTTTTAAGCACAATTTTTTGTGCTGAAAATGCCCCCTCGGCTTATACTCGAGTCACCTTTTTGCGCCTGATCTTCCGGACTTTGGGGAGCTGGTACCGGCCGGCCGTAGGTCCCCTGGACCCCAAACTTGGCGCACATGTAGCCCAACCCGTCCTCTATAAGTGTGCAAAGTTTCTTGTCCGGGGGACCTACGGCCGGGGAGCACCGATTTTTCAAAACCGGGCACCCCTTCCATAGACTCCCATGTTAAACAGTAATTTCTCTGGTGACTTTGGGGACCTGGTACCAGCCAGTCGTAGGTCCTCTGGACCCCAAACGTGGCACACATGTAGCCCCACTCTTCATCTACAGGTTTGCAAAGTTTCTTGTCCGGGAGACCTACGGCCGGGGAGCACTGATTTTTCAAAGCCGGGCACCCCTTCCATAGACTCCTATGTTAAAAGTCGGTCTAGTCATGGACACAGTGAGGAATGGACACAGTGAGGCAAAGTGAGGCACACCCTAGGCTTATACTCGAGTCAATACGTTTTCCCAGTTTTTGTGGTAAAATTAGATGCCTCGGCTTATATTCGGGTCGGCTTATACTCGAGTATATACGGGTATTTTCCTTTGGTAAATCAGCTTCATTATGTATAAGATACTACATGTCTTATTTTAGTTACTAGTTGGATAGTTGCTAACAAAGTCAGCGACTTGCTAACTTTTCTTTATGTCCTGGAGACTCTGGTAACGAGATGTCCAATAAAATCACAACGTTGAGAGTGGTCCATCTCTACTGTAGCACACGGGTAGAGCTGGGAATTAAAGTGAAGAGATTGTACTGCTTTATTCTTGGTGGCTCACCAAGAATAAAGGAAAACGGTTAGGCGATTGGTGAAATTCACTAGAAAGCGATCATTTTATTTTGGGTTGACATAACCTTTAAAGTACACCTGTCATGAAAAAGATATGTATAATTTATTTTCTGACCTCTCTTAAAAATGCTAGCTACCTACCTATCACACTGATGCTTTGTGACATCCATTTCATAAGCTATGGTTGGAAAGGTCAGAGATATACGTGTTGAGTTCCTCCAGGGAGTCCTTGAAAAGGAGAAATGCCTTATGCCGCGTACACACGACCGTTTTTAATGTCATTGAAAAAAACTAAGTTTTTCTTGACGTGATTCTTCTCAAGCCTGCCTTGCCTACACACTATCATGAAAAAAAATGCTCGAGCAAAACGCAGTGACGTACGAAATGTACGACGGCACTATAAAGGGGAAGTTCCATTCGTATGGCGCCACCCTTTGGGCTGCTTTTGCTGATCCTCGTGTTAGTAAAGTTTGGTAAAAGACGATTCGCGCTTTTCAGCCTCGTGCTCTTCAGTCCGTTACAGCGTGACGAATGTGCTATCTCCATTACAAACGCTAGTTTTACCAGAACGAGGCCTCCCGTCTCATCACTTGCTTCTGAGCATGCGCATTTTTTTCACGTCGTTAAAGTCTACACACGGACGTTTTTCATGACGAGAAAAACGACAACGTGAAAAACGGCGAGAAAAATTAGAGCATGTCCCAAATTTTTAATGTCCATTTTTCACACCGTGAAAAATGCTCTGGAGCCCACACACAATCGTTTTTAATGACCAAATGAAAAAATGGCATTTTTCTTGTCGTGAAAAACGGTCGTGTGTACGCGGCATTAGTGTCCTTTGGGAAGGTGTCAAGTTTTTCATTGAAAAGCCATAGTTCTATGTTGTTGTGACTTCTCACACTTTTAGTTTACATCTTATCTTTTAAGGCTATGTTAGTTTACCTTAATTTGAGGGTATGTTATTAATATTTACACATCAGCTTTCTGCTTTATAAATTCTTAGGTAGCAGCCGGTTCAATGTACGCTGTCTAGTCTATCCACTGAGATGCCAGTGGTGGAACTAATACATAGCTTCTTTGGGATTCAGAGAGAAGGGTATCCATAATTAGATTCTTCAATCATCAAAAATTCCCACCAGAATCCTATCTCATGATTCCTGTAAGCTTGAATGAATATAAGTAAATCCGGAAAAGTCAACATCATTTTTAATATCTACGTATAAGTAGATACATTTAAGTTGTAATATAAATCTTATTTGTTGTGTACTAAAAATAAAATGTTTATACAGTATGTATATTTATGTAGATGTAAAAGGTTTAGAGTTTAAGTGATGCCCTTTATTAACAACTTAAAATGTTAATAACTTAAAGTGATATTAAATGTAGCGGGGTCTTCAAAGTTAGTGGGATACACCTGGGGGTAGAGAGACCCAGGTGTGTAATTATGTCAGGGATTAGACCCCTTTTTGTTATTCGTGGAGGATTGGGTGGTGCAATATTCTCCTTGGCCTGTGGGTGGCGACGTACCTACAGGCTCGAGGTAGAATCACTACCACAGTGCTACCCTTTTTGTCCCTTCCTGGAGATGGTACGGCTGGGGCGGGGAACCCGCCGTGGTGTCGATGGGAGGAGATAAAAGGGGGAGACGCCCTCGCCACAAAGTCTTTTGGGGGGGGGGATCATCTCTTCACGCACCCGGGCACCTTAGGCCTGGGTGCGGGCGGTTCAAGGTTCCGGCCTAGGCGCCCTAGGCCTGGCCGGAATGAAGATGGAGTCCATCCCAGGCACCTTCAGCCTGGGGTGAGGTACTATTAAGGAGGCCTGGGACCCGGTGACTCCGACTGGGTCCCGCGAGGGTGAAGTTGCTCCAGGGCGCCCCTTACGAGGGGACCCGCATCTGAGGTGAGGAGGCTGGGGAGGTCACGCGTCCGAAGACCCGGTGCAGTGTCAACCCGGTGACGGATGGGCCTTCGGTAACTCCCTTGGAGGACATCTTCCCCTGATAGGGGCTACAGCGCAGCGGAGGAGCTTTCATCAAGACTCCTGCAACCCCTGGTCATAGCACAGGGAGTGTAGGGACTAGGAACCTGTACAGTGCCTCGACCTGTTTCCCCATCGTATTATGCCATTGCATTTGACTGTATGTGGAGATACGCAATAAACCTGAGTTTGGACTTTGATGGGTGTATGGACTCTGTTGATGGGAACAAAGGGAGATTCTGGCACGGAAGGACTGACCCTCATAACCAGCACACATTTGGCCCGAGGAAAAGATTGGTACTGGCCTTCACCTCACCCACAGCCATGGGGAGGACATGGGCCGTAGCACACCTCACTCTGTCGCTCGACATACCCCTAGCTAAAGAGGTCGGGGTGAGGCCGCTACACGTGGGGGCTCGTGAGTCCGGGATGAAATGTGTGTTGACCCTGAGGTTTGGAACGGCTGTGTTTGAACTTTGCTGCCCGGAGGAGGTCCGAGCAGGTCGGCCATGTGATTGGCCAAAGTGCGTCCCTGTGCTCGAAGTCGTGGAAATTTCCATGAAAAACCGGGAGAGGCCCATGCAGAAAGAGCGGGAAGAGGGAGGAGTCCAGCCGTGTGACGAACTACATGTGGGGACTTTTGCTGCACTGCGCCACGAGGCACCCCATGACTGAGCAATTCGTGGGAGGAGACTGAAGGAAGCCCGCGAAAACGTGCAAGTCGTGGGAGGAGTCTGGCCACGTGTGGAGATACACGTGGAGACTCCGGCGCGAGGTCAGCGCGTGATGGAGCAGCAAGTGGTCGGAGTGAACTCAGGCTCCCCGTGGATGCCGGTACCTTATCCTTTCAAGATGACTGCATTTGCTGCGCCCATTACAGACACGGGGATAAGGCTCAGGCCCCGAGGACAGTTGACTCTGTATTCATGCAGAGACACGGAGGCCCTCGGTGTGATCTGTCCCGGATGCTCGGGACTGGTGGTCCAACTAAAGCCATTCGGGCGATGTGAGGCATGCAAGGAGTTCCTTTTTGAGGTTGAACCACACACGGAAAGGCCCCGGGCCCTACGCCTCAACTGCATCACAGGAACCGCCACTCCGGAGGGAGAGATCAAAGCCTTTGCGGAGTTTCCCGTGCGCGCTGACCAGGGCGAAGTGACTGCCCAACCAGAGACTGAGAGAGAAAAATCCAAGGACACTGCTTCGGTCACTACAGACTCCCTGCTCCCACCTCCGAAGAGGAAAGTCGGCCTGGTACAGGCATCCTATGGTCGTGGTCGAGCTTCACCCCGCCGCTTGCCTGGCCTAGATGGCGCCGGTAGAGAAGAGAGTCCCGGACATCCCAGTTCTTCAGAAGGTCCAGGTGAGCCAGGGGCTGGGACTGTGGTGTTGGTTGGAGGTGTCGGGGGTCCACAGTCGGTGGAGCCCGCAAGGGAGGGTAGCCTTCCGTCTACTAGAGACTACCTTCCCGCCGAGATGTATGACACCTCCGACTTAGAGTCATTGTCAGACTGTGGGGATGACGGAGAGATAGACAAACTGTTTCACTGGAAGGGCTGGGACAGACGCCCACTACCTGTGCTGAGTAAACCGCAGGATTCCCCCATGTCCATAGAAGACAGTACGCTCCGGGTGAAGGCCCCGGAGTTCCCAAGGAAATATAGTCCTCTGATCAACTTTCCGCATTCAACTACATCACCCTGTCACGGATGCCTAACACGGCATCCAGCACAGGGTACGCAGATCAGTGGGCTGCACTAAAGGAACTAGGCACAAGGTAAGTAAATATATATATGAGTTTATTGAAAGGATAATTCCTAAAACAATAAAGGCAACCAGCAAACAACCACAGTGACACACAAAACAACTCCCTACACCAACGTGAATACAGTTTAGAGATTAAAGCGTAAATGTAATCAAGCCAGGGTCATACACGAGAGATCAGTCCGATTGAACAGGGAGCCGGAAGGGACAACAGGAGGAAGGGATGAGTCTGCAAGACAGGGGTCCAGGGATGGATGCAGGGTTCAGGAACACAGGATACAAGGTACAGAGGCAGGGGTCCAGGGATGGATGCAGGGTTCAGGAACACAGGATACAAGGTACAGAGGCAGGGGTCCAGGGATGGATGCAGGGTTCAGGAACACAGGATACAAGGTACAGAGGCAGGGGTCCAGGGATGGATGCAGGGTTCAGGAACGCAGGATACAAGGTAACAGATAACAGGTCACAAGGTTCAGGTTCAGGTTCAGGTTCAGGTTCAGGCATACAGGTCTGGGTTCCAAGACAATACCAGAGCAAATGCTTTAGTGTCTGCTGGGTATTTATACACACCTCCTGCAATCAGTCTCAGGTGACGCCTGATTGCAGGAGATGATTTAGGCTCCAGACAAATGGGAGACACCCGCTGGTGGCCACTAGAACTGCACCCTTTGGTGCTGAAAGCAATAGCACCACCAGCAGGTGACCCAGGCAATGACACTGATCATGACAGTTCCCCCTCCCAAGGAGTGGCCTCCGGACGCTCCATTCTGCCCTTGATCTGGCAGTGCTGGTAGGTGCGGAAAGGTCCCAAAAAGTCTCCCCTGTGTCTGCGGACTACTTGTGCTCCTCCGGCCATAGTCCTTAAACTTACTGGGAGGCGTGGCACCTGAGTCCGGCAATGGAACACGCACCCCACCACCAGGGTCTGGAAGTTGGGATCTGGAAATGAAAACAGGCAGGGCAATGTGCATGAACCTAACGGAGGCGAACAACACAAGGGCATCACAGTCAGGCTGGGAATCAAGCAGGGCAAAATCAGCGGCAAGCCGGGCATCGAGAACTGGTTTAGCAGGCACCATGTCAGCGGGCTGGGCAAATGGCGCTGGGTCTTCAAGCTGGCCACCGGGCAGAGGCACTTCAAACTGGCCACCGGGCAGAGGTTCAGCAAGCCAGATGGCAGGCACTGGTTCAGCGGGCTGAAAGACGGGCACCAAAACGTCAGGCTGGGTGACGGGCACCGAAAATCCAGGCTGGAACAGGTTGGCTGGTGTGGAAACAGGCTGGAACAGGTTGGCTGGTGTGGAAACAGGCTGGAACAGGTTGGCTGGTGTGGAAACAGGCTGGAACAGGTTGGCTGGTGTGGAAACAGGCTGGAACAGGTTGGCTGGTGTGGAAACAGGCTGGCTGGTGTGGAAACAGGCTGGAACAGGTTGGCTGGTGTGGAAACAGGCTGGAACAGGTTGGCTGGTGTGGAAACAGGCTGGAACAGGCTGGCTGGTGTGGAAACAGGCTGGAACAGGCTGGAACAGGTTGGCTGGTGTGGAAACAGGCTGGAACAGGTTGGCTGGTGTGAAAACAGGCTGGAACAAGTCGGCTGGTGTGGAAACAGGCTGGAACAAGTCGGCTGGTGTGGAAACAGGCTGGAACAGGTTGGCTGGTGTGAAAACAGGCTGGAACAAGTCGGCTGGTGTGGAAACAGGCTGGAGCGAATCGGCTGGTGTGGAAGCAGGCTGGAGCGAATCGGCTGGTGTGGAAGTAGGCTGGAGCGGATCGGCTGGTGTGGAAGCAGGCTGGAGCGGATCGGCTGGTGTGGAAGCAGGCTGGAGCGGATCGGCTGGTGTAGAAGCAGGCTGGAGCGGATCGGCTGGTGTAGAAGCAGGCTGGAGCGGATCGGCTGGTGTAGAAGCAGGCTGGAGCGGATCGGCTGGTGTGGAAACAGGCTGCAACAGGTCGCTTGGTTTGGAAACAGGCTGCAACAGGTCGCTTGGTTTGGAAACAGGCTGCAACAGGTCGCTTGGTTTGGAAACAGGCTGCAACAGGTCGCTTGGTTTGGAAACAGGCTGCAACAGGTCGCTTGGTTTGGAAACAGGCTGCAACAGGTCGCTTGGTTTGGAAACAGGCTGCAACAGGTCGCTTGGTTTGGAAACAGGCTGCAACAGGTCGCTTGGTTTGGAAACAGGCTGCAACATGTCGCTTGGTTTGGAAACAGGCTGCAACAGGTCGCTTGGTTTGGAAACAGGCTGCAACAGGTCGCTTGGTTTGGAAACAGGCTGCAACAGGTCGCTTGGTGCGGAGACAGGCTGCAACAGGTCGGCTGGTGCGGAGACAGGTTGCAACAGGTCGGCTGGTGCGGAGACAGGCTGCAACAGGTCGGCTGGTGCGTAGACAGGCTGCAACAGGTCGGCTGGTGCAGAGACAGGCTGCAACAGGTCGGCTGGTGCGGAGACAGGCTGCAACAGGTCGGCTGGTGCGGAGACAGGCTGCAACAGGTCGGCTGGTGCGGAGACAGGCTGCAACAGGTCGGCTGGTGCGGAGACAGGCTGCAACGGGTCGGCTGGTGCGGAGACAGACTGCAACGGGTCGGCTGGTGTGGAGACAGGCTGCAACAGGTCGGCTGGTGCGGAGACAGGCTGCAACAGGTCGGCTGGTGCGGAGACAGGCTGCAACAGGTCGGCTGGTGCGGAGACAGGCTGCAACAGGTCGGCTGGTGCGGAGACAGGCTGCAACAGGTCGGCTGGTGCGGAGACAGGCTGCAACAGGTCGGCTGGTGTGGAAACAGGCTGGGTTACTGGCAGGATCGTGTGAGTTGGAAAGAACTTCCGTTTTTTCTTTGGTTTAGCCACCGAAGATTTGTATATGCATACAGGGCTGTAGGTGGTGGATGCAGCTGGTAAAGGCGAAGAGCGGAAGGATGGTGAAGCAGAGGGTGCGGATTTTGAAGGGGGTCTTAGGGGAACTGATGGAGGCAGCCGAGACGAAGCAGGAGGGTTAAAGGCAGGGTAAGTGCAGCAGGGGGAAACAGGGTACTGGTACTTCATTGGTAGGAGGGTGTATTGGTTGGCCACTGTGGTAGTTGGGAGTAAAGGAGAGGCAGACATCCCAGCAGGCTGGTGTCTAGACACAGGAATGGGTGGCAGGGAACCGACAGGGGCTGAGTACAATAAACTTGACCAGGCCTGTAGTAATGATTGCACAAAGTTAGGTTTGCATACTGCTTGTCTGACCAGAGACTGCACTGACTCAATACATGCTGCAAGCACCTGTGTAGGACAAGTTGAGTACTGCTCAAGGAAAAAGACTGAGTCATCTTCCAACAGCCACACCAAGGACTCTACCTGAGCTGCACTAAAAGGGGGTGTATAGTCATCGTCTCCACTGGAGGCATCAGACAGGGCCAACTCTGTACAGATACAGATCAGATCTTGCACATCCTCAAACACAAAACTGCCCAGATCCACAAAAACATGGGCTATGCGGATGCATTCCAACAACTGCTCTCTAGTGTGTTCACTTAATGTTTGAGAACAAAACTCCCTGTCCTCTGTTGCTAGTAGCGAAAAATACAGAATATCGTCAAGCTGCATTTTTAAAGCAATAGCAGTGCCCAGACCCAATTCCCAAGTGCAGCCGATCTGCTTGAATGGCTCTGGTATTCTGTCACGGATGCCTAACACGGCATCCAGCACAGGGTACGCAGATCAGTGGGCTGCACTAAAGGAACTAGGCACAAGGTAAGTAAATATATATATGAGTTTATTGAAAGGATAATTCCTAAAACAATAAAGGCAACCAGCAAACAACCACAGTGACACACAAAACAACTCCCTACACCAACGTGAATACAGTTTAGAGATTAAAGCGTAAATGTAATCAAGCCAGGGTCATACACGAGAGATCAGTCCGATTGAACAGGGAGCCGGAAGGGACAACAGGAGGAAGGGATGAGTCTGCAAGACAGGGGTCCAGGGATGGATGCAGGGTTCAGGAACACAGGATACAAGGTACAGAGGTAGGGGTCCAGGGATGGATGCAGGGTTCAGGAACACAGGATACAAGGTACAGAGGCAGGGGTCCAGGGATGGATGCAGGGTTCAGGAACACAGGATACAAGGTACAGAGGCAGGGGTCCAGGGATGGATGCAGGGTTCAGGAACGCAGGATACAAGGTAACAGATAACAGGTCACAAGGTTCAGGTTCAGGTTCAGGTTCAGGTTCAGGTTCAGGTTCAGGTTCAGGCTAGGGATGAGCTTCGTGTTCGAGTCGAACATACGTTCGACTCGAACATTGGCTGTTCGATCGTTCGACGAAGATCGAACGATTTGGGCCGTTCGCGCCAAATTCGAGTGACGCGAACGGCCCACAATGCACTACGCCATCGCAGTGTCATCCAGGCGCTGTGATTGGCCAAGCATGCACTGTGACCCCGCATGCTTGGCCAATCACAGCGCCGGCAGCGAGGAGAGCAATGATTGGCCACAGGCAGGATGCCTGTGGCCAATTATTGCTGAGGGTGTTTAGTACACGCCCCACACTATAAAAGGCCGCCAGCACGGCGGCCTAGTGTAGTGTGTTCCGGAGCAGGGATAGAGTAGCATAGGCAGGGACAGTGACTGTTATTTCTTTCTTGCTTAACCTGGATTCCTTTAGTTTAGGGAAAGAGAAGGATAGGTAGGGAGAGTGTCAGTGTGTTTTGTGCTTCTGCTATAGTGTGCTTAAAAAAAAACATTTATTCTAGGGACAGAAAACTCTAGGTAGGGACAGTGTCAGTTTCTTTCACTCTGCAAGTCCTTGTTTCCAGGGACCTGGAAGGACAGTGAGTGAATTGTCCTTTTGCTATATTGTGATTAAAAAAAACATTTATTCTAGGGACAGAAAACTCTAGGTAGGGACAGTGTCAGTTTCTTTCACTCTGCAAGTCCTTGTTTCCAGGGACCTGGAAGGACAGTGAGTGAATTGTCCTTTTGCTATATTGTGATTAAAAAAAACATTTATTCTAGGGACAGAAAACTCTAGGTAGGGACAGTGTCAGTTTCTTTCACTCTGCAAGTCCTTGTTTCCAGGGACCTGGAAGGACAGTGAGTGAATTGTCCTTTTGCTATATTGTGATTAAAAAAAACATTTATTCTAGGGACAGAAAACTCTAGGTAGGGACAGTGTCAGTTTCTTTCACTCTGCAAGTCCTTGTTTCCAGGGACCTGGAAGGACAGTGAGTGAATTGTCCTTTTGCTATATTGTGATTAAAAAAAACATTTATTCTAGGGACAGAAAACTCTAGGTAGGGACAGTGTCAGTTTCTTTCACTCTGCAAGTCCTTGTTTCCAGGGACCTGGAAGGACAGTGAGTGAATTGTCCTTTTGCTATATTGTGATTAAAAAAAACATTTATTCTAGGGACAGAAAACTCTAGGTAGGGACAGTGTCAGTTTCTTTCACTCTGCAAGTCCTTGTTTCCAGGGACCTGGAAGGACAGTGAGTGAATTGTCCTTTTGCTATATTGTGATTAAAAAAAACATTTATTCTAGGGACAGAAAACTCTAGGTAGGGACAGTGTCAGTTTCTTTCACTCTGCAAGTCCTTGTTTCCAGGGACCTGGAAGGACAGTGAGTGAATTGTCCTTTTGCTATATTGTGATTAAAAAAAACATTTATTCTAGGGACAGAAAACTCTAGGTAGGGACAGTGTCAGTTTCTTTCACTCTGCAAGTCCTTGTTTCCAGGGACCTGGAAGGACAGTGAGTGAATTGTCCTTTTGCTATATTGTGATTAAAAAAAACATTTATTCTAGGGACAGAAAACTCTAGGTAGGGACAGTGTCAGTTTCTTTCACTCTGCAAGTCCTTGTTTCCAGGGACCTGGAAGGACAGTGAGTGAATTGTCCTTTTGCTATATTGTGATTAAAAAAAACATTTATTCTAGGGACAGAAAACTCTAGGTAGGGACAGTGTCAGTTTCTTTCACTCTGCAAGTCCTTGTTTCCAGGGACCTGGAAGGACAGTGAGTGAATTGTCCTTTTGCTATATTGTGATTAAAAAAAACATTTATTCTAGGGACAGAAAACTCTAGGTAGGGACAGTGTCAGTTTCTTTCACTCTGCAAGTCCTTGTTTCCAGGGACCTGGAAGGACAGTGAGTGAATTGTCCTTTTGCTATATTGTGATTAAAAAAAACATTTATTCTAGGGACAGAAAACTCTAGGTAGGGACAGTGTCAGTTTCTTTCACTCTGCAAGTCCTTGTTTCCAGGGACCTGGAAGGACAGTGAGTGAATTGTCCTTTTGCTATATTGTGATTAAAAAAAACATTTATTCTAGGGACAGAAAACTCTAGGTAGGGACAGTGTCAGTTTCTTTCACTCTGCAAGTCCTTGTTTCCAGGGACCTGGAAGGACAGTGAGTGAATTGTCCTTTTGCTATATTGTGATTAAAAAAAACATTTATTCTAGGGACAGAAAACTCTAGGTAGGGACAGTGTCAGTTTCTTTCACTCTGCAAGTCCTTGTTTCCAGGGACCTGGAAGGACAGTGAGTGAATTGTCCTTTTGCTATATTGTGATTAAAAAAAACATTTATTCTAGGGACAGAAAACTCTAGGTAGGGACAGTGTCAGTTTCTTTCACTCTGCAAGTCCTTGTTTCCAGGGACCTGGAAGGACAGTGAGTGAATTGTCCTTTTGCTATATTGTGATTAAAAAAAACATTTATTCTAGGGACAGAAAACTCTAGGTAGGGACAGTGTCAGTTTCTTTCACTCTGCAAGTCCTTGTTTCCAGGGACCTGGAAGGACAGTGAGTGAATTGTCCTTTTGCTATATTGTGATTAAAAAAAACATTTATTCTAGGGACAGAAAACTCTAGGTAGGGACAGTGTCAGTTTCTTTCACTCTGCAAGTCCTTGTTTCCAGGGACCTGGAAGGACAGTGAGTGAATTGTCCTTTTGCTATATTGTGATTAAAAAAAACATTTATTCTAGGGACAGAAAACTCTAGGTAGGGACAGTGTCAGTTTCTTTCACTCTGCAAGTCCTTGTTTCCAGGGACCTGGAAGGACAGTGAGTGAATTGTCCTTTTGCTATATTGTGATTAAAAAAAACATTTATTCTAGGGACAGAAAACTCTAGGTAGGGACAGTGTCAGTTTCTTTCACTCTGCAAGTCCTTGTTTCCAGGGACCTGGAAGGACAGTGAGTGAATTGTCCTTTTGCTATATTGTGATTAAAAAAAACATTTATTCTAGGGACAGAAAACTCTAGGTAGGGACAGTGTCAGTTTCTTTCACTCTGCAAGTCCTTGTTTCCAGGGACCTGGAAGGACAGTGAGTGAATTGTCCTTTTGCTATATTGTGATTAAAAAAAACATTTATTCTAGGGACAGAAAACTCTAGGTAGGGACAGTGTCAGTTTCTTTCACTCTGCAAGTCCTTGTTTCCAGGGACCTGGAAGGACAGTGAGTGAATTGTCCTTTTGCTATATTGTGATTAAAAAAAACATTTATTCTAGGGACAGAAAACTCTAGGTAGGGACAGTGTCAGTTTCTTTCACTCTGCAAGTCCTTGTTTCCAGGGACCTGGAAGGACAGTGAGTGAATTGTCCTTTTGCTATATTGTGATTAAAAAAAACATTTATTCTAGGGACAGAAAACTCTAGGTAGGGACAGTGTTTTTTTTCTTTCACTCTGCAAGTCCTTGTTTCCAGGGACAGAGAAGGACACCTGAAGGTAGCCCTTATTGCTTTTTTCCCATCTCCCTGCAGGCCATCTATTAGAATGTCTGGAAGGCAAACAAGGAGAGGCAGACAGTCAGGAGGCAATAAAAGAGGGCAAGCAGGCTCTGTGTCTGGGGGCAACAGTGCTGGTCGTGGACGCGGTGCATTGTCATCAGCACATGGCCATGGGACACGCTTGTCCTTCTTTTCGGCAGCTGGACATGTTGAGCCACATCATGCCGAAGACTTGGTAGAGTGGATGACCAAGCCCTCCTCCTCCTCCTCATCCTCTCTCACCCAGGCTCAGGGTACTGGAAAAGCAGCTGCCAAAGCGTCGTCTTCCCTGGTATCAATGTCAGACAAATCATCAGTCACTCCTTCCCTAGACCCACCATGTCCTCCTCCTGAGGAGTCCCCCGAACTGTTTCAGCACAGTGTTGGGTACATGCTCCAGGAGGATGCCCAGCGTTTCGAAGGGTCTGATGATGAAACCCAGCTAGAGGAAGGCAGTAGCGTGAGAGCAGACAGAGGGGATGCTCAAGAAGGACACCAATCTGGCAGTCATGTTCCAGCAGCTGCAGCATACTGCCAGATTGGCTCCAGTGATGAGGAGGGAGGGGATGATGAGGTCAATGACTCCACGTGGGTGCCTAATAGGAGAGAGGAGGAGGAGGAGGATGAGGAGGAGGCACATCTCCAACGAGGCAGGATGCCCTTTGGTGGCCAGCGTAAGGGCAGTACACCGACGGAATCACACCGCAGAGCTCCGCCTGTGCAGGGCGCTGCCTCTGCCCGTCATTCAAAAAGTTCTTTGGTGTGGGCCTTTTTTGAGGCTAGTGCATCAGATCGCACAGCTGCTGTTTGCAACATATGTCTCAAGCGTATATCGCGTGGCCAAAACATCAGCCGCTTGGGTACCACATGCCTGACCAGACATATGTTGACCTGCCATGCAGCTCGTTGGCAAGCCTACCTCAAAGACCCACACCAAAGAACAAAGCGGACCTCTCCTTGCACCGCATCAGCTGGGATCTCCAACCCCACTATAACTTCAGTCCTCTCTGAAACATGCACTGAGAGGAATGAAGGTGTAGAATTAGGTGTGTCACAGCCAAGTACTTGCGCCCACTCTGCTAGCAGTACACCGACGTCCGATTCTAGCAGGCAAATTTCCCTGCCCCAGCTGCTGGACCGTCGAAAGAAGTTCACTCCCAGCCATCCACATGCCCAGCGGTTGAATGCTAGCTTGGCTAAATTGCTAGCGCTTCAACTGCTGCCTTTTCAGTTGGTAGACTCGGCCCCCTTCCGTGAGTTTGTGCAATGTGCGGTTCCTCAGTGGCAGGTTCCCAAACGCCACTTTTTCTCACGGAAGGCTATTCCGGCTCTCTACCGGCATGTGGAAGGCAATGTCTTGGCCTCGCTGGACAGGGCGGTCAGCGGTAAGGTGCATATTACCGCTGACTCATGGTCCAGCAGGCATGGACAGGGACGTTACCTTTCTTTCACGGCCCATTGGGTCACTCTTTTGGCAGCTGGGAAGGATTCAGGACAAGGTGCAGTAGTGTTGGAGGTTGTCCCACCGCCACGCCTCCAAAATGCTACTACTGGTTGTGACACACCTCTCTCCTCCACCCCCTCCTCTTCTTCTTCCTCCATGGCCTCTTCCTGTGGTTTGTCCTATGAACCAGCGGTGCTCCGTAGCCGTTCACGGGGCTACGCAAGTACGCAGGCAAAAAGATGCCATGCCGTGCTTGCGCTGGTGTGTTTGGGGGACAGAAGCCACACTGGGGCAGAGGTCCTGTCTGCTCTGCAGGGCCAGGCCGAGAGGTGGTTGACGCCACGCCAGCTTAAGCCAGGAATGGTGGTTTGCGACAATGGCACCAACCTCCTCTCCGCCCTCCGACAGGGACAACTGACCCATGTGCCCTGTGTGGCTCACGTCCTTAACCTGGTGGTGCAGCGGTTCTTGGGCAGGTACCCGGGCTTACAGGATGTCCTGAGGCAGGCCAGGAAAGTCTGTGTGCATTTCCGCAGATCTTATAATGCCAGTGCTCGCCTGGCTGAGCTGCAAAAGGAGTTGAACCTGCCCAAGAACCGCCTTATATGTGACATGCCCACCAGGTGGAACTCAACGTTGGCCATGCTGCAGCGGCTGCACACGCAGCAGAGGGCCATCAATGAGTACCTGTGCGACTACGGCACCAGGACAGGGTCAGGGGAGCTTGGTTTTTTTTCTCCACGCCAGTGGGGCATGATCAGGGATGCATGCACTGTCCTGGCACCATTTGAGGAGGCCACGAGGATGGTGAGCAGTGACAGTGCATGCATCAGTGACACTGTACCTCTTGTCCACCTGTTGGAGCACACGCTGCGTGGAATAATGGACAGGGCACTTGAGGCAGAACAGAGGCAGGAAGAGGAGGACTTCCTTGCCTCTCAAGGCCCCCTTTACCCAGACAGTGTTCCTTCTGTCCCACCCATCGCACAGGAAGAGGAGGAGGAGGAGGAGGAGGAGGAGGAGGATTGTGTCAGCATGGAGGTGGAGGCTGGCACTCAGCATCATCAGCAGCAGTCTTTTAGGGATGATTTACAGTCCCAAGAAACCAGTGGACTTGTACGTGGCTGGGAGGAGGTGGCTGCGGATCATGTCGTCCTTAGTGACCCAGAGGACTCCGGAGCGAATGCCTCAGCAAACCTACGCTGCATGGCCTCCCTGATCCTGCAAAGTCTGCGGAAGGATCCTCGTATTCTTCGGATCAAGGAGAGGGACCATTACTGGCTGGCCACTCTCCTTGATCCACGGTACAAGGGTAAGGTTGCGGACCTTATGTTACCGTCGCAGAGGGAGCAGAGGATGAGACAACTCCGGGAGGCCTTGCAGAAAGGTCTGTGCAACGCGTTCCCAGAGACTGGGAGGTTGCAAACTCCTGGTCCTGGACAACGAGTTGCTGAGGCTTCGGCCAGTCAAAGAAGGAGCGGTGGGGAAGGTGGCCGTCTGACCGATGCGTTCAGACAATTCTTTAGTCCGCAGCCCCAAAGTATGATTGGTTCCAGCAACCATCGCCAGCGTCTGATAAACATGGTGCAGGAATATCTAGGGGCAAGGTCAGACTTGGACACCTTCCCCACCGAAAATCCTCTGGCTTACTGGGTCTTGAGGATGGATCACTGGCCAGAGCTTGCACAGTATGCAATTGAGCTACTGGCCTGTCCTGCATCCAGCGTTCTTTCGGAACGCACATTCAGTGCTGCTGGAGGATTTGTCACGGATCACAGGGTGCGCCTGTCCACCGACTCGGTTGATCGACTGACTTTCATCAAGATGAACCAGTCTTGGATCACCACCAGCTACCACACACCTGATGCTGATATAACAGACTAATTGATTTTAAAATGTCACATCCCTTCAAGACTGATGCTGATGCTGAGTGCCTGTGCTGTTATGTTGACTGGCTATCCTCCTCCTCCGAGTCCTCAATGATACGATTGATGATGATAGCTTGGAAGATCATTTTTGTTTATGGGTGCCGCCACCAGTGCCTAACGCCCAATTTTTCAGCCCCTGTTTAACAGGGGCGTGTAATTACAATTTTTGAAGCAATACTTTGCAACAGGGCTCATTGCTGTGCTCCAAGTACAGTATCTGTGAGGAGTTGCAGTGTTGTGCCACCAGTGCCTAAGGCCCAATTTTTCAGCCCCTGTTTAACAGGGGCGTGTCATTACAATTTTTGAAGCAATACTTTGCAACAGGGCTCATTGCTGTGCTCCAAGTACAGTATCTGTGAGGGGTTGCAGTGTTGTGCCACCAGTGCCTAAGGCCCAATTTTTCAGCCCCTGTTCAACAGGGGCATGTAATTACAATTCTTGATCTAATAATTCACAGCAGGGCCCATTGCTGCACCCACCAAGAGTAACTGTCAGGGCTTACAGTGTTGTGGCACCAGCACCACCATCAAAGGCCCAATTTTTACTACCACTGTTCAACAATTATATGTAATTAAAATTCCTGATATAATAGTTGACAGCAGGGCGTTCCAGCACCAACCAAGAGTAACTGTGAGTGCTTACAGTGTTGTGCCAACACCAACAACTAAGGGGCCTATTTCTGCAGAGTATATACGGCAGGTCCCTACTTTCAAACATCCAACTTACAAACGACTCCTACTTGCAAACGCAAGAAGACAACAGGAAGTGAGAGGAAATCTACCACTAGGAAGGAAAATTCTCTCCTGTAAGAATAAATATGGGAGAAAGGTGTCTCCTCTGTACTGATGCTTTATCAGCAATCCTTGTTTCAAGAAAAACACCACATTTCAAAAACAGTTGTCATTGGGACGGAAAGTGAGGTGAAATGTTCTGAACAGGGGCACAGACAGCAAAACAAATGTTACAGGGGTGATAACCCTTACCTATGTTTTCCAAAAAGTTTAAAAATAGATTTTTGGGCTGGAGCTACACTTCAACAATGTACCTGTTCAAAATTACAAACAGATTCTACATAAGAACAAACCTACAGTCCCTGTCTTGTATGCACCGCCTGTATACGGCTGTTCAGAGTATATAGGGCCTTTTTTATTTTATGTGCGGGGTTCCCCTTAATATCCATACAAGACCCAAAGGGGCTGGTAATGGGCTGGGGTAGGGGGGGGGGTCATGGGGTAGCTATGCCATTTTTCTTAAAGAATTTCATCCATATTACCGGGACCAGACATTACATTAAAGCCGCAAGCAGTTTTAAATGGCTTTTTTTTCCTTTAGAAGTGTCATTTTGTGCAGGGACAGTTCTAAACACGGGAAACACGTGGCACTTCACAGGCATACTTTAGACACCCCCCAGGTACGATATTTAAAGGAATATTTGACTTTTTTTTTTTCACTTTATGCATCATTAAAATGACTGCTCCCGAAAAACGACCGTTTTTAAAACTTCTTTTTGCATTGATACATGTCCCCTGGTGCAGAACCCGGGTTCCCAAACCCTTTTTAGGACAATAACATGCATAATAGTTGTTATAATTAGCACTTTAGAATTCGAACGTTCGCATCCATTGTATTTAATAGGGTTCTAATGTTCGTTCGAACTTCCGGTCCGTTCGCGGGTTCTGGTGCGAACCGAACCCGGGGGTGTTCGGCTCATCACTAGTTCAGGCATACAGGTCTGGGTTCCAAGACAATACCAGAGCAAATGCTTTAGTGTCTGCTGGGTATTTATACACACCTCCTGCAATCAGTCTCAGGTGACGCCTGATTGCAGGAGATGATTTAGGCTCCAGACAAATGGGAGACACCCGCTGGTGGCCACCAGAACTGCACCCTTTGGTGCTGAAAGCAATAGCACCACCAGCAGGTGACCCAGGCAATGACACTGATCATGACACACCCGCTCTGATGGTGGGGATGCAGCGTGCTTCGTTGCGGGCACCAAAGACAAAGAAACCCGAGATGGTGAAGGTACCTCGGCACCCGGAGGCCATCGTGCAGCCAGGAGAAGGTGAGTGAGATGTGATGCCGCCTCTAGCCAGGTTGCAGAGACTTTTCTCCCAGAGAGTCGCCCGTGAATATAGGTGGGAGTACCCCTACTTACCTCGGGACTTATTGTATGAAGTCGAGGTCCTGCGACCAAGGTGGTATGACGAGTTTGTATGGGAAAAGCTTAAAGTACCCCATGCCAGGCGATACCTGTCATGTTCGCCGCCTGTGTCTAAAAAGTTCAAGGACTGCAGAGCTGATTGGAGACTTGGGCGCCATATTCATGCCGATAAGGTGCTCATCTGCAGGAAAGAAGGAGAGGATGTCGAGTATTCGGTGGAAGTGTTTGACGGGCACCTGAAGCCCCTGTTTCTGCCGGATCCAAGGTTCTATTTATAGGAGAAGTGAGCTCCTATTTTGTTGCTGTTGAAACTTTCTGGAAGAGACATTCCCAGATGCCTAGAACTGTGCCCTACTTTTGTTTTGATTTGGGCTTTTCTTTTACTCACTGGAGACTTGGGAGCTGTTGTTTTTTTTCTCCCTTTTCTTCATGTGCCAAAGGCAGAGACTTTTGGGGTAGAGTTAGAGTAGGAAAGCTGGAAGAATGAAGATCTCACCAAGTGTCATTACCGCAGCGCTGTCACCAGGTGGCAGTGTTGTGCAACGGTTGTTTGAAATGTTACACATGCATTACTTACTTATTGGAGCGAGTTGGTCTCTCGGCTGATGGACCCACTCATGCCAAGTTAACACAGAGTGTTAGGATGTGTTTTTTTTTTTGTTTCCCTTCTGCAGGAGATTCGTCGGTCAAGACTACTGAGTATGGGGTGGTTCTTAGACAGTGACGGGAGGGATTGTATATGTGTACATGACAGATGTTTTATACAAAAGTTTTAATGTTTTATAGTTCCCTTCCCCTGGAGCAGGTCTTGGCACACACAGTATCCAAAATTTGAGGGATAGCCTCTGGGGCCCACTTCATGTCACCACTCCTTGGGAGACATGGGTGTGCACCTGACGCTGGGGACCAGCGTCAAATCACAAGGGGGAGTGTGTAGCGGGGTCTTCAAAGTTAGTGGGATACACCTGGGGGTAGAGAGACCCAGGTGTGTAATTATGTCAGGGATTAGACCCCTTTTTGTTATTCGTGGAGGATTGGGTGGTGCAATATTCTCCTTGGCCTGTGGGTGGCGACGTACCTACAGGCTCGAGGTAGAATCACTACCACAGTGCTACCCTTTTTGTCCCTTCCTGGAGATGGTACGGCTGGGGCGGGGAACCCGCCGTGGTGTCGATGGGAGGAGATAAAAGGGGGAGACGCCCTCGCCACGAGGTCTTTTGGGGGGGGGGGATCATCTCTTCACGCACCTGGGCACCTTAGGCCTGGGTGCGGGCGGTTCAAGGTTCCGGCCTAGGCCTGGCCGGAATGAAGATGGAGTCCATCCCAGGCACCTTCAGCCTGGGGTGAGGTACTATTAAGGAGGCCTGGGACCCGGTGACTCCGACTGGGTCCCGCGAGGGTGAAGTTGCTCCAGGGCGCCCCTTGCGAGGGGACCCGCATCTGAGGTGAGGAGGCTGGGGAGGTCACCCGTCCGAAGACCCGGTGCAGTGTCAACCCGGTGACGGATGGGCCTTCGGTAACTCCCTTGGAGGACATCTTCCCCTGATAGGGGCTACAGCGCAGCGGAGGAGCTTTCATCAAGACTCCTGCAACCCCTGGTCATAGCACAGGGAGTGTAGGGACTAGGAACCTGTACAGTGCCTCGACCTGTTTCCCCATCGTATTATGCCGGTGCATTTGACTGTATGTGGAGATACGCAATAAACCTGAGTTTGGACTTTGATGGGTGTATGGACTCTGTTGATGGGAACAAAGGGAGATTCTGGCACGGAAGGACTGACCCTCATAACCAGCACACATTTGGCCCGAGGAAAAGATTGGTACTGGCCTTCACCTCACCCACAGCCATGGGGAGGACATGGGCCGTAGCGCACCTCACTCTGTCGCTCGACATACCCCTAGCTAAAGAGGTCGGGGTGAGGCCGCTACATAAAGGCAAGGTTTTTTTTTTTTTAAATAACAAACATGTTATTCTTACCTGCTCTGTGCAGTGGTTTTGCACAGAGCAGCCCCGACCCTCTTCTTCTCGGGTCCCCTGCTTGCATCCTGATCCCTCCCTTCTGCTGAATGCCGCTAGAGCAAACAGCTTGCTGTGGGGGCACCCAAGCAGGCTCGCTCCTGAGCCACTGTCCTGCGTGTCCATTCAGACACAGAGCCATGGCTCGGCCCTAGCCCCTCTCTCTTCTCATTGGCTCACTGGCTGTCATCAAGGAGGAAGAGTCCCTGGAGAGCCGAGGCTCTTGTGCACATCGCTGGATAGTTTTTTACCTTCATGCATAGAATGCATAAAGATAAAAAATGTTGAGCCTTTAAAACTACTTTAAGTTATTAAAGATACAAGCTTTTGGGATAACTTTTGGGATGCCTTCTCCAGGCTTTATGCTGTATATTGAGAATAGACTGTGAAATGTATAAAGCCTGAAGAATCGATAGAAGAAAGATTCCATTTTATAACTTAAACAAGCAAATAAAGGGTATCATTAACCTCTGGGGATATATCCCCAAATCCAGGGCCTTCATCACTTAAATGCACCCAACACACCCATCACCTTCACCCTCTGGCAGCAGCGGCAGTCCACACATTTTAGTTCCCATTCCTCTTCTTCCCAAAACCAGACTCCCCTTTTTCTGCGCCCTCTGGAATGCCCGCTCTGTCAGTAACAAACTCATGTCTCTCCACGGCCTCTATCGCTAACTCATTTAATCTACTCGCCATTACTGAGACTTGGCTTCATGAATCTGACACTGCATCTTCTGCTGCCCTTTCCTATAGTTATATTCTCTGGACTCACTCCCCAAGGCCTGGTGGACGTAAGGGAGAGGGTGTGGGAATCCTATGCCCACATAGCAGCTTTCAGGTACTTCACCCACCTCCCTCTCTTTCACTCTCCACATTTGAGTCCCACTGCATTCATCTTTTCTCTCCAGTTCCTCTAAGGATAGTTGTGATCTACCGTCCTCCTGGACCAGTATCAGCCTTTTTTACCGACTACTCTGCCTGGCTATCCTACTTTCTGTCTTCTGAAAGCCCCACAATCATCCTCGGTGACTTCAACATCCCTGTAATACTAACACTCCTGCTACTTCCAAACTTCTCAATCTAACCTCCCCCTTTGACCTGAAGCAATGGATACACACTCCTACTCACTCTGACGGCAATACTCTTCACCTGATTTTCTCCCACCTATGCACTCCATGCAACCTCTTCAACTATCCTTTCCCTCTCTCTGACCACCATTTTATTTGTTTAATTCTCTCCCTCCCCTCCACCTCCTCTCCCTCCAACCACCTAACAGTTACCCGTAGAAACCTTCGCCATCTTAAAACTTCTCTTCTCTACTCTGCCACTGACCACCTCTATGACAAAATCTCACCCCTGTCCTGCCCTAACTTAGCCACTTCTACCACGCTTCACTATCATCCTCTCTGGACACACTAGCCCCCCTCACTACACACAGAATCAGGCCCTGACCCCTATAATCTTGGCAAACAGATGAAACCAGAAGTCTGAAAAAACATAGCTGCGCTTTTGAGAACCTGTGGCGCAAGACTAGCTTTAACCACTTAAGCCCCGGACCATTTGGTAGCTAAAGGACCAGAGGTGAATTCAGAATTTTGCACTGCGCTGCTTTAACTGTAAATTGTGCGGACATGCAATGTTGTACCCAAACGAAATTTGCGTCCTTTTCTTCCCACAAATAGAGCTTTCTTTTAATGGTATTTGATTGCCTCTGCGATTTTTATTTTTTGCGATATAAACGGAAAAAGACCGAAAATTTTGAAAAAAAATGATATTTTCTACTTTTTGTTATAAGAAAAATCGAATAAACTCAATTTTAGTCATACATTTAGGCCAAAATGTATTCAGCCACATGTCTTTAGTAAAAAAAATGTCAATAAGCGTATATTTATCGGTTTGCGCAAAAGTTATAGCGTTTACAAACTAGGGTACATTTTCTGGAATTTACACAGCTTTTAATTTATGACTGCCTATCTCATTTCTTGAGGTGCTAAAATGACAGGGCAGTACAAAAACCCCCCAAATGACCCCATTTTAGAAAGTAGACACCCCAAGGAAATTGCTGAGAGGCATGTTGAGCCCATTGAATATTTTTTTTTTGTTCCAAGTGATTGAATAATGACAAAAAAAAAAAAAAATTACAAAAAGTTGTCACTAAATGATATATTGCTCACACATGCCATGGTTATATGTGGAATTGCACCCCAAAATACATTCTGCTGCTTCTCCTGAGTACGGGGATACCACGTGTGTGGGACTTTTTAGGAGCCTAGCCACGTACGGGACCCCGGAAACCAAGCACCGCCTCCAGGATTTCTAAGGGCGCAAATTTTTGATTTCACTCCTCACTACCTATCACAGTTTTGAAGGCCATAAAATGCCAAAATAGCACAAAACCCCCCCAAATGACCCCATTTTGGAAAGTAGACACCCCAAGCTGTTTGCTGAGAGGCATGGTGAGTATTTTACAGCTCTCATTTGTTTTTGAAAATGAAGAAAGAACATTTTTTTTTTTTTTCAATTTTCAAAACTTTGTGACAAAAAGCGAGATCTGCAAAATACTCACAATACCTCTCAGCAAATAGCTTGGGGTGTCTACTTTCCAAAATGGGGTCATTTGGGGGGGTTTTGTGCCATCTGGGCATTCCATGGCCTCCGAAACTGTGATAGGCAGTGAGAAGTGAAATCAAAAATTGACACCCTTAGAAAGCCTGAAGGAGGTGCTTGGATTTTGGGGTCCTGTACGCGGCTAGGCTCCCAAAAAGTCTCACACATGTGGTATCCCCGTACTCAGGAGAAGCAACAGAATGTATTTTGGGGTGTAATTCCACATATACCCATGGCATGTTTGAGCAATATATCATTTAGTGACAACTTTGTGCAAAAAAAAAAAAAAATATATTTTTTCCGCAACTTGTGTCAACATATAAAATATTCCATGGACTCGACATGCCTCTCAGTATATAGCTTGGGGTGTCTACTTTCCAAAATGGGGTCATTTGGGGGGGTTTTGAACTGTTCTGGCATTTTATACACAACATTAGGAAGCTTACATCCACTCTTCTAACCACTTGAAGACAAAGCCCTTTTTGACACTTTTTGTTTACATGAAAACATATTTTTTTTTGCAAGAAAATTATGTTGAACCCCCAAACATTATATATATTTTTAAAGCAAAGGCCCTACAGAATAAAATGGTGGGTGTTGCATTTTTTTTTTCTACACAGTATTTGCGCAGCGATTTTTCAAACGCATTTTTTTGGGAAAAAATACACTTTTTTTAATTTTAATGCACTAAAACACACTATATTGCCCAAATGTTTGATGAAATAAAAAAGATGATCTTAGGCCGAGTACATAGATACCAAACACGACATGCTTTAAAATTTCGCACAAACGCGCATTGGCGACAAACTACATACATTTTTAAAACCCTTTAAAAGCATTTACAGGTTACCCCGTTAGATTTACAGAGGAGGTCTACTGCTAAAATTACTGTCCTCGATCTGACCTTCGTGGTGATACCTCACATGCATGGTGCAATTGCTGTTTACATATGACGCCAGACCGACGCTTGCGTTCGCCATTGGGCAAGAGCAGGGCAGGACAGGGGTGCTTTTTTTTTTTTTTTTTTTATTATTAATTTTGCTTTTTTATTTTATTTTTAAACTGTTGCTTCCATATTTATTTATTTTTATCACTTTTATTGTTATCTCAGGGAATGTAAATATCCCCTATGATAGCAATAGGTAATGACAGGTACTCTTTTTTGAAAAAACTGGGGTCTTTTGGACCCTAGATCTTTCCTCTGCCCTCAAAGCATCTGACCACACCAAGATCGGTGTGATAAAATGCTTTCCCAATTTCCCAATGGCGCTTTTTATATCGGGGGGGGGGACATTCCCTCCCACTGCTTGTAAAAGCAGTCCAGAGGCTAATTAGCCACTAGGATTGCTTTTACATGAAAGCCGGCCGCAGGCTGAAAAGAATGATACCAAGATGATACCTAAACCCGCAGGCATCATTCTGGTATAAACATTCAAAGTCCAGCAACATACCAAAAGGTTGCTGGTCCTTGTTGGACATGTATTGTAATCTTTTTTTTCATGCAGCCTGTTGGCTGAACGAAAAAAAAAGATTGAATGGTGGGTATGCCCACCATTAGAATACCGCCCTTCATCCACCCACTTCTAATGATGGGCATACATGCACTATTTATATATGCCGAAGCATGGGGGCATCTTCTCGCAAAAGTTATGCCGCGTACATATGGTCAGACTTTTCCACGGGCAAGCCTCCGTCGGAATTTCGACCGTATATACGCGGCATTAGGAGCAAAATCGCTCCTCCGCTCCTGCTGCCCCAATGCTTCGGCATATATGCTTTTTTTTTTAAACTGTGGTGGTGAAATTACCTCCTACAGCACTGGAGTCGCAGGGATCAGGCCTGTCTCTGCGAACACTGCAGTTATGTGTGTTGTGTTTTGCAAGTGACAGTGATCGATCGATACTGCACTTCGGTGGCCTGGGCTGGACGGAGGGGCAAAACGCAGGTGCTAGCAGGTATCTGGGCTGATCCCGCTAACACTGCGTTTTTGGGAACCCTAAACTGCTGGGGACGCTAGTATAGATCTGATCAGATCAGATATTGAGCTGATCAGATACTATACCACTAAGGGGGGTGTATGCTTCACGTGTGGGTGTTAGCGCTACTGGCACTAACCTGACGCTGCCTGGGGTGTGACGCAGACCCTCTCTGACGCTAAAACCTAACTGATATCACCCGCCGGGCGATCAGGGGGTTAAACCTTTATTGGGTTATATACGGCGGGTGCCCTGACACTATAAAAAGCAAACTAACTAACCAGCGTCACCCGTAACACTTATATGATGATCACTGGTGAAAGGGTTAACTAGGGGCAATTAGGGGGTTAAAACCTTTATTAGGTAATATATGGGGGTACCTGACGCTATATAAAAACCTGACGGCGAACCTAAAAAAAATTTACTGGCTACCTATCGGCATCACCGACACTAAGACAACGATCATAAAAACGATTGCTTAGCGACAGTGGTGATAGGGGGTGAAAGGGTTACCTGGGGGGCGATCAGGGGGTTAAACCTTTATTAGATAATATATGGGGGTACCTGACGCTATAAAAACCTGCGGCGAACCTAAAAAAAATTACTGGCTACCGATCAGCATCACCGACGCTAAGACATCGATCAGAAAAATGATCGCATAGTGACGGCGGTGCTAGGGGGTGAAAGGGTTACCTGGGGGGTGATCAAGGGGGTTACACCTTTATTAGGTAATATATGGGGGTACCCGACGCTATAAAAACCTGCGGCGAACCTAAAAAAAATTACTGGCTACCGATCAGCATCGCCGACGCTAAGACATCGATCAGAAAAATTATCGCTTAGTGACAGTGGTGATAGGGGGTGAAAGGGTTACCTGGGGGGGCGATCAAGGGGGTTAAACCTTTATTAGGTAATATATGGGGGTACCCGACGCTATAAAAACCTGCGGCGAACCTAAAAAAAATTACTGGCTACCGATCAGCATCACCGACGCTAAGACATCGATCAGAAAAATGATCGCATAGCCACGGCGGTGCTAGGGGGTGAAAGGGTTACCTGGGGGGTGATCAAGGGGGTTAAACCTTTATTAGGTAATATATGGGGGTACCCGACGCTATAAAAACCTGCGGCGAACCTAAAAAAAATTACTGGCTACCGATCAGCATCGCCGACGCTAAGACATCGATCAGAAAAATTATAACTTAGTGACAGTGGTGATAGGGGGTGAAAGGGTTACCTGGGGGGCGATCAAGGGGGTTAAACCTTCATTAGGTAATATATGGGGGTACCCGACGCTATAAAAACCTGCGGCGAACCTAAAAAAAATTACTGGCTACCGATCAGCATCACCGACGCTAAGACATCGATCAGAAAAATGATTGCTTAGTGACAGTGGTGATAGGGGGTGAAAGGGTTATCTGGGGGGTGATCAGGGGGTTAAACCTTTATTAGGGGGGGTTAGGGGGCTACACTGGACCTAAAACTAAATGTACTGACACTTTTACAGTCACAAATGTCACTGATTGCAGTGATCACTAAATAAATGGTCACTGCAATCAGTGACACTGTGACTGGGGGCTGGGGGGGGCTGGGGGGTGATCTGGGGGTGTCTGGGGGGGCCTGGGGGGGCGATTTATGTGCCTATGTGTCCTGGTGTCAGTGTGCTGTTTTGTGTACTAACCTGGCATCTTCTCCTGTACGGCGCTCGGTATATGTGAGCGCCCCAGGAGAGATGACATCACTTCCTCCTTCCTGGCAGGCAGGGGAAGCTCTCTCATTCGCCGGGAGCGATCGAGAGGGGGTGGCCGGAATCGAACGGCCGTCCCCTCATGCCGGATCGCTCCCGAAGGTAAAACGACCGCTCACTGTAAAGAAGGGGGGTCCGATCGGACCCCCCAACTATACAAAGGCAATCACGTACATATACGTGATTCTGCCTGTCGGTGCCATTCTGCTGACGTATATTTACAGTGGGCGGTCGTTAAGTGGTTAAGAAAGATTTCAAACAATATAAAACTGCCTTCCAAACGTACAACTCCTGCCTCCTCACTGCCAAGCAGACCTATTTTATCACTCTCATTAACAACTTATCATCCCGTCCCCATCAACTCTTCTCAACCTTCAACTTTCTACTTAGTCCTCCATTGCTTCCACCCACTAACTCAGTAAGATTGATGCAATTTGTGAGGAAATCTGTGCTGTACAGATTCCTTCTCCACTTAACACTCCATGTTCAATCATTACTTCCTCATTCAATCCCACCCCTATAGACGAGGTTGCTAAACTTCTTTTTAACGTCCAGCTAACCACCGGCCCTTTGGATCCTGTTCCTTCACAAATGCTAAGCTCACCCTCTAACTCTATTCTAAACTCACATCTTTACGCTGGGCTCACACCTATGCGAATTGGATTCAAGTTTCCCCGCATTCAATTCGCATGGTAGGAGATTGTGACCTGCTCTCTATGGAGCCGGTTCACATATCTCCGCTGTGGCTCCAGTGCGAATTTGCACAGGGGTCCTGTGCATCTTTTGGTCTGTTTCAGTTCTGAATTCAGCCCAAAAATTTGGCCTGAGATCGGACCTGAAACGGTAAGCCAGTACGCACACGACCCCTGCTGGGAGCCGTATGCGGCAATAGTGTAAACCAAGCCTCAATCTCTACTTCTCTTCTGGCATCCAATTCTCTAAAACATGCACTGTTCACTCCCATACTTAAAAAGCCCTCACTGGACCCCACCAACCTTAACAACATATGCCCCAGTTCCTTGCTCCTCTTTTTATCCAAACTTCTTGAACGTCTGGTTTACAACCAACTGAGCAACCACCTCACTGTGAATAACCTTTTTGATCCCCTTCAGTCTGGATTATTAGCCTGGATGTCACACCTCTATCCAAAAATTAGCTCATAATTTTCCCTCCCGCATGTGCCACTTCACCTGATCTCTCTGTCAAGGTTGATGGCACAACTATCAGCCCATCCCCGCATGCCAAGGTTCTATGTGTAATCCTGGACTTTGAACTCTCCTTTTTGCCCCACATCCAATCACTGTCCAAATCTTGCCGCCTCAACCTCCGCAACATCTCCAAGATACGCCCCTTTCTTACCAATGACACCACTAAGCTCCTAATACATTCCCTGTTCATCTCCCGCCTCGACTACTCCCTCCTCATTGGCTTACCTTTACATAGGCTATCCCCCTTCAGACCATTGTGAATGCTGCTGCCAGACTCATCCACCTTATCAACCCCTCCGTTTCTGCTACTCCTCTCTGTCAATGTCTCAATTGGCTCCCGCTCACCAATTAAGACATTCAATTCAAAATACTAACAACAACTTACAAAGCCATCCACAAGCTACATCACTAACCTAGTCTCAAAATACCAACTTAAAGCAGTTGTATACCGCAAAACTTTTTTTTTTTTTGGGTCAACCTGCAAGGCAAAGGTATAATGAGCTAGTATGACTAGCAGCCCCCGCAGCGGTCCTCAGACGCGTCCTCCGTCGAATCCATGATACCCGGAGTGACTTCCGGGTATTGCCGCTCCGGCGCTGTGATTGGCCGGAGCGGCGATGATGTCACTCCCGCACATGCGCGGGGAACGGCACGATCCCCGCGCATGCACGAATTACCGGCAGTGTACGGCAGGCTCCCATTCAAGAGCCGCCGCGCTCAGTGCGCCTGCGCCGTTATCTACGGCGCGCATGCGCCGTAGATAGTGGTACAGTTTTTTTTGCAAATATCTCCGAGACTGTGTAGGTCTCGGAGATATTACAAGCACCTACAGGTAAGCCTTAATGTAGGCTTACCTGTAGGTGCTTGTACAAAATTTGGGTATACAACCAATTTAATCGTTCTCTTCGTTCCTCCCAAGACCTCCTGCTATCTAGCTCCCTTGTCACCTCCTCCCATTCTCGCCTCCAGGACTTTTCTGAGCCTCTCCCATCCTATGGAACTCCCTAACTCAATCTGTCCGATTATCTCCTACTCTGTTTGCTTTTAAATGATCCCTAAAAAAAACCATCTCTTCAGAGAAGCTTATCCTGCATTTACCTAACAACTGTACTTTAATTTCCTCCATCAGCTCCTCACGCACAGCCATTACCGTTGGTATCACTTGACCCTCCCTCCTAGATTGTAAGCTCTAACGAGCAGGGTCCTCTGATTCCTCCTGTATTGAATTGTATTGTAACTTTACTGTCTGCCCTCATGTTGTAATGCGCTGCGCAAACTGTTGGCGCTATATAAATCCTGTATAATAATAATAATAATAATAATAATAAAATTCTGAACTTTTTGCATTCATTGATAACTAACATAATACAACACTCTACTATTGCTATGTATGTATTTAAAATGCAACTCAGATAAAATAAAAATATTAGGTAATTAATTTGGAAAAAATAATGATTGATGAGAAAATGAGCAGAAGGAACAAACCATACCTATCAATATAATTATAGCATATACCGGTATTTATTCATTGGAGCCCACAACTGCGCTACAGAATTGTACATTTATAGAATTCTGTTTATTATATAACAATATTTTATATTACATCTTGCAGCTAACAGGTGGAAAGCTCCAAACTAGAGTGACATCTTTCTCAAGTTTATTTTATAATTTTGCTGTTTAAATATAACAAACAGAAAACATCAGATTACACCAACTGCTGAATGACTCAGAGGAAGGAGATATCTCTTCCTATTTTCAAGCAAAGATGGAATCATCAGTTACAGTATATACTGTATAAGCTATCGAAAAAGCATGCAGGCTGACCTGGGCTTTCTGATTGGAAAACAAAGCATGGTTTACAATCAGAGTGCAATGGGTGCACCCAATAATAAACATTTATTAAAAATTATATAAAATATAAATTTACTAAATCAAAATTGTATAATAAAATTGCTTCTAAATTGTTCCCTCCAGTATTTGTATTGTTATAACATGTTTGCTTGACTTTTACAAATAGGTCACCTAAACCACCCACACTGCATTGTGAAATGTATAGTACTCTGTGTACATTTTTCTACATTATGTTCAGCGTTAAGAAATAATACATTTTCATTTTTTTTTTATTTCTCTTTACAGGTAAAAGATAGGTGAATATGGAAGTTTGCACATGCAACCAGCAGGCACTAACCTTAAGAAAGTTTTTTACTAGAGATATCAAACTCAAATTCATTGCGGGCCGCATCGGCAGTGTGATTGCTCTCAAAGGGTCGATTGTATCTGGGGTGCACTACATACAGAGTGCAGGGTTCAGAAAGGACATTATGTACAGAGTTCAGGATACACTACGTACAGAATGCAGGGCTTAAGGGTGCAGTAAGTACAGAATGCAGGATTTAAGGGTGCACTAGGTACAGAGTGCAGAGTCCAGGGGTATGCTACATACAGAATGCAGGGCTTAAGGGTGCAGTAGGTACAGAATGCAGGACACCCCACAACCAGCACGGATTATGCAGCAGGAGTCCGCGGCCACCCCCCCCCCCCCCACTCAACAACTTTGAAGTCATGTTAACAACTTATATGTCCGGTAAAAAAAAATGTTGTCGTCCCGCGATAGCACCCCCCCCTCCCCACTCAACAACTTTAATGGTCGGGTAAAGATTTTTTTTGCTGTCCCGCGGCAGAACTGGCCGCCCCCCCTCCTCAGCAACATGAATGTCCCACAGTTGCATTTTTAAAAGTTGGGAGGTATGGATTTAGGGGTGTGCTACGTACAGAATGCAGAGTTCAGGGGTGTGCTGTTTACAGAGTTCAGGGTGAGCAACCTCAACCCCAAACACCCTCTAAAGCTTCCTTACATCTCTCTCCTACCTGGCCTGGCTCTAGTACCTCCCTGTGTAAGCAGCCTGCCTTGCAGGGAGATTGTTCTCTCAATGGAGGTCTATCCCTGCCGCACCCCTCCATTGGGGACGTGTAGGGATTTGTTAGATCCGGGAGCCGCGGAGCAAAGCTTTCCCTTGTAAACACAGAAGGCTTCTGTGTTTACAAGGGACAGTGGGGAGCAGGAGCGGAGGATGAGAGTCGGAGGTGGCAGGATGAAGTTCCACCACGTTCTGGCTGCAATACTGGGTGGGCCACATGCTAAGGCCTAGAGGGCCGGATTCGGCCCACGGGCCTTGTGTTTCACATATGTGTTTACAATTTTGCTTGGTCATTTTATTGCTATGCTTTAATTAACCTGGCGTAATTTGGTGTAGTGTTTTTCAATGCTGTTACCACACACATAGTCAATCAGAAAATCAAAGGATGAACATCCTCCCCTCTGTCATTAAAGCACCCCATCATTAAAACATCTGCAGATCCTCGGCCCTGTGCCACCAGCGGCTTTGGAGCCGCTGGGGACACAGGGCTGAGGATCTGCGGATGTTTTAAGGTTCCAGGGAGTTCTTATTCTAACCATACAAGTGATTCACCTGTGTGCACCAGGAATAGTGCATCTGTATATGTGAGTTGTATACTTTGTTTTATTAAAGTTAGTGTTTCAAACGGTAAGCACTATGTCAAGTTCTTTCCTACCCTTATGACATCTACTTATGGAGGAAGACCATTTGAGAGATTGGGAGCCCTTGCACAGATAGAGGAATGGCAGATTGCTGGTTATTTACCCCTAATGCCGCGTACAGACGATCGGGCATTCCGACAACAAAACCGTGGATTTTTTTCCGACGGATGTTGGCTCAAACTTGTGTTGCATACACACGGTCACACAAATGTTGTCGGAAATTGCGAACGTCAAGAACGCGGTGACGTACAACGAGCTGAGAAATATGATGTTCAATGGCCAGTTGGCCCTTCTGCTTCATTCAGCGCATGCGTGGAATTTTGTGCATCGGAAATGTGTACACACGCTCGGAAAGTTTTGTTGTCGGAAAATTTGAGAACCAGCTCTCAAATTTTTGTTGTCAGAAATTCCGACAGCAAATGTCCGATGGAGCCTACACACAGTTGGAATTTCCGACAACAAGCTCCCATCGAACATTTGTTGTCGGAAATTCCGACCGTGTGTATGCGGCATAAGGGGAAGGCGCCATTGGACCCTGTTGTGGGTCTTTTTGTGAGGTGAACGCAAAGGGTGACTGGTGGAGGGCACTGTGGTGTGCATAGTCACTATAATTTTGAGTCTTCATGCATACTGGGCTTAAAAAAAACGCCTGTTCCCTTTGGAGTAAAAAACGCTCATATAGAGCATTTTTTGGAAAAAGTTTAGACGAGTTTAGGAGAATTTTAATTTTTTTCTGCCAGTGAGCTCCAATCAGAAACGCGAATGAGAAGGGTTCTGTGCATGGAGCCTGACTGTCACCATTGGATACCATAGACACTTGCACTAAGAAGAGAACACTTACAGATTGGAATTGATGAACCACTAGATCAAGTTTACCACCTCTATCAACTGCTTTATTTATGGACTTATGTTTTAAATTATTATTATTATTATTATTTTTGCACAGTTCTTTGTGATCTTTATAAGATATTGTTTGTAGCACTTCACTAAATTTTTGTAATTTTGGTTATTCATGTGGAAACACATTTTGTGCTGAGCAGCACTTTTTTTTTATATATACACGTGGTTACTTTTTTACATGTAGTAGCGCAGAAGCTGCTTTTAATTTATCCTTCCAGGTGGTGTCAGACTGTGTCTGCTCTCTCCACCACATAAGTTCCTATTGGCTTATTACTATGATAAACTACTTTACTGAATGGTAAGAATATGTGGGAGGGTGATGGTAAAGAACCAAAAAATTAAAACTGAACAAATAGTTACCTTATTCACACCTTGGCGATTTGAATCGCAAGGGGGGATCGCTGCGATTCTGCATGCAATTCCAGAATCGCTGCAAAATACGATACGCATTTGCAACACCATTACTTGTTAACGGCCCCACAATATGATGCTGCTACCACCATGTTTCACGGTGGGGATGGTGTGTTCAGGATGATGTGCAGTGTTAATTTTCCACCACACATAGCGTTTTGCTTTTAGGCAAAAAAGTAAAATTTTGGTGTCATCTGACCAGAGCACCTACTTGCACATGTTTGCTGTGTCCCCCACATGGCTTCTTGCAAACGGCAAATAGGACTTCTTATGGCTTTCTTTCAACAATGGCTTTCTTCTTGCCACTCTTCCATAAAGGCTAGATTTGTGGAGTGCACAACTAATTAGGGCCGAAACAACTAATCGATTAATCGACAACTAATCGATTATGAAATTAATCGATTACAATTTTTATAATCGATTAATCGGCCAGTAACATAATGGGTTAAAACATATTTTTTGCCATTTATAGTACAAAAACAGCAAATAATCACTACTGTTCATATTATATTAATACGAAAAATCTTTGTACATTCGCTGAATGAAAGAAAGTTGTTTGAAATTTTCACTTGTTTTTAACATTCAGTTTTAAAATGAATGTAATTTCTGAACGAAAACCACATACACTGTCTGAAAATTCCTTCGACCAAGAAGTTCTCTATTTCTAAACTTCCCTGTTACTGTGGTTGAAAACGAACGTCGATTTGACCCCACTGACGATTAGAAAATCAAACGAACATTCTTAAAATACATAACGTTGTTGTATGGCCATACTTTTTTTTTTTTTGATTATTAACCGATTAATCGAAACAATAATCGGCCAACTAATCGATTATGAAAATAATCGTTTGTTGCAGCCCTACAACTAATAATTGTCCTGTGGACAGATTCTCCGACCTGAGCTGTGGATCTCTGCAGCTCCTCCAGAGTTACCATGGGCCTCTTGGCTGCTTCTCCGATTAATGCTCTACTTGCCCGGCCTGTCAGTTTAGGTGGACAGCCATGTCTTGGTAGGTTTACAGTTGTTCCATACTCTTTCCATTTCCCAATGATGGATTGAACAGTGCTCCGTGAGATGTTCAAAGCTTGGGATATTTTTTTTATAACCTAACCCTGCTTTAAACTTTTCCACAACTTTATCCCTGACCTGTCTGGTGTGTTCCTCGGCCTTCATGATGACGTTTGTTGACTAAGGTTCTCTAACAAACCTCCGAAGGCTTCACAGAAAAGCTGTATTTATGCTGAGATTAAAATTACACCCAGGTGGACTTTATTTACTAATTCTGAAAGCAATTGGTTCCACTAGATTTTAGTTAGGGTTATCAGAGTAAAGGGGGCTGAATACAAATGCACGCCACACTTTTCAAATATTTATTTGTAAAACATTTTGAAAACCATTTATCATTTTCCTTCCACTTCACAATTATGTGCCACTTTGTGTGGATCTATCACAAAAAATTCCAATAAAGTACATTTACGTTTTTGGTTGTAACATGACAAAATGTGGAAAATTTCAAGGGGTATGAATACTCCTTCAAGGCTCTGTATGTGCTGTCAGTGGCACACAAATTCTCCGTGTGAATTCTGGCTGGTATGTGTAGCTTCACAAAAGTCAATCTGTCTGCGTTTTGTATACAGTTCGGCGAGGTGTCTGCGATGTGTACATACTATGTAGTAAGCCAGACTCGGTAGTAGAACAGATTTCTCCAGCACAATACAGAACCTTTTTAAAAAGGAGGCTAACAAGGCAGTTGGCAGGCAAGGCAGAGGTTAAATGGATGGGATCAAGCACTTTATAAAGTACATTCTGCAAACATTCTGCCCCCGGAAAAGACGTTTCCCTGAATTGTTAATGGTTTCTATGGATCGCGCTGTGAGTCTGTAGATAAATACATTAGACTGTCCAATGTTCTCTTCACAGTTTGCAGTCTCTGCTCATTTACTGTGAAACCACTCAAAATGAAAACATATTAATAAGCAGGACAGAACCAGTCCTGCGAAAATTCTATTTGTTTGGGCTCTCCCTAGGTGGCAACGAACATGAACGAATCCTTCAAAAACTGCCCATGCATGCATTCGTTTTTTTTTTTTTCCAGGCCTTTTCCCTTCATTTTCACCTGGTGATTATGCGAATAACACACTTCCTGTACCTTAAAGCATATCTAAACCCAATAAGCAAACATTTTATATTTTGCAGCTTACCAATTCTTAGCTGTGGTGGCTGCATATATTTTCTTTTTTTAGACTTTTTCTCCTTTATTTTCATTGGTGATCTGGCCAGTAAGCCTGTTTTTTTTTTCTTTAAACCGCTTGCCGACCGCCGCACGAACTTATACGTCAACAGAATGGCACGGCTGCGCAAATCAGCGTATATATACACGTCCTCTTTAAATTGCCGCCCTGTGGTCGCACGTGCGCCGCCAGCGGCACGCTCGCGACCCTGCCGCATGCTCCGTGACCGTGCCCACGGGACCCGCAGACTCGATGTCCGCCTGTGTCCTGCAATCATGTCACAGAGCTGAAGAACGGGGAGATGTCAGTGTAAACACAACATCTCCCCGTTCTTCCTAGTGACATGTCACTGATCGTCTGTTCCCTCTCATCGGGAACAGCGATCAGTGATGTGTAGCCACGCCCCCTAACAGTTAGAATCACTCCCTAGGACACACTAAACCCCTTCAGCGCCCCCTACAGGTTAACCCCTTCACTGCCAGTGTCATTTTTACAGTAATCAGTGTATTTTTATAGCACTGATCGCTGTAAAAATGACAACGGTTCCAAAATGGTGTCAAAAGTGTCCGATGTGTCCGCCATAATGTCGCAGTCACAATAAAAATCGCCGATCGCCGCCATTACTAGTAAAAAAAAATATATATTAATAAAAATGCCATAAAACGATGCCCTATTTTGTAGACGCTATAACTTTTGCGCAAACCAATCAATAAACGCTTATTGCAATTTTTTTTACCAAAAATATGTAGAAGAATACGTATCGGCCTAAACTGAGGAAAAAATATTGTTTTTTATATATTTTTTGGGGATATTTATTATAGCAAAAAGTTAAAAATATTGATTTTTTTTCAAAATTGGCGCTCTATTTTCGTTCATAGCGCAAAAATAAAAACTGCGTAATTGCCGAATCGCAGTGCCGAATCGCAAAAAGTGGTCTGGTCTTTAGCCAGCCAAATGGTCCAGGGCTTAAGTGGTTAACTTCCTTTAACCACTTGCAGACTGCCCACCGTAGATATACTGCGGCAGGGCGGCCGCTCTGCACCAGATTGCGTACCTAGTAGGTGATCTGACTCTTCCGGGACTGTGGCACGCGTGAGCGCCACCGGCGACCTGCTCCCGATGTGATTAGACAGCAGCAGGTACCGCGGACTCAATGTCTGCCGACAACCGCCGATTACACAGGACACAGGCAGAATGACAATCTGCCTATGTAAACAAGGAAGATTGTTGTTCTATCAGAGGGGAAGGTATTGATCTTGTTTTTCTGCTTAGGAACACGGATCTCTGCCTTCCCCTAGTCAAAAGACCTACCCCACAATGAGTAAGCACAACCTAGGCACACAGTTAACCCTTTGATGAGTGAGTGAGTGAGTGAGTGAGTAACTTGTATAGCGCTACAAATGCAAACTAAATCGCCTCAAGGTGCTTTTTGCATCCAGTGTCGTCCTGTGTCTTCAGAAGAGATGGGTCTTAAGTTTTTTCCTGAAGGCCCGATGGTTTTCTTCCATGCGGATGTTCGTTGGTAGAGCGTTCCATAGCGGTGGTCCTTGGACTGTGAATCTTCGTTCTCCTTTAGATTTGTAGCGGGTCTTGGGGATGTGGAGGAGGTTTTGGTTAGTTGACCGGAGGGCACGACTAGGGGTGTAGTGTTTTATTTTCTCACATAAGTATTGAGGTGCGTTTCCTTGTGTGCATTTGTGGGTGAGGCAGAGGGTCTTGAATGTAACCCGATCCTTTACGGGTAGCCAATCGAGGGTCCTCAGGGACGGGGTGATTGATTCCCAGGGGGTTTTTTTCCCGTTACCAGTCTGGCTGCTGTATTCTGGACGACTTGTAGACGCGAAATCTGGTATTTGAGAAGTCCGAGGTAGAGGGAGTTTGCGTAGTCGAGTCGGGAATTGATGATTGTTCCAACTACTACTGCTGTGTCCTCTTCCGGGATGAAGGGGATGAGTCTACGCAGCAGGCGAAGAAGGTGGTGATCACCCCTGCTGTTAGCCCCTTCCCAACCAGTGTCATTAGTACAGTGACAGTGCATATTTTTTAAGCACTGATCACTGTATTAAGGTACTTTCACACTGATGCGCTTTCACACTAGAGCGGTGTGCTGGCAGGACGCTAAAAAAAGTCCTGCAAGCAGCAGCTTTCCCCGACTTGTTCATTCCCTGACTTAGTTGGGGTAGGCGGTACACTTTGGTGGGGGTCAGCCACGCCCAGTGACCTTTGACCTCTGGGGACCCGCCCTCTGACCTTTGACCTCTGGGGGAGGTCCCTGTTCAAGAGCCTGGGTCCTAGCCTTGTTCTTAAAGGGAGAACCCTAACCCCTAACCCTAACCCTAAACCCCAAACCCCAGACCCTGACCCTGACCCCTAACCCTAACCCAGCATTTTGAGGCATTTTGAGGCGCTTTAGGAGTGGTGTATACACCGCTTCTAAAGCGCCCCTGCCCACTGCAGCGGAGTATTTGCCTGCACTTTTAACCGTTTTTGCCCGCTAGCGGGGGTTAAAAGTGCTCAGCTAGCGGACGAAAAGCACCGCTAAAACGACGGTGAAGCGCCGCTAAAAATAGCGGCGCTTTACCACCGACACCCCCAGTGCCCCAGTGCCCACAGTGCCAGTGCCCTTAGTGTCACCGGTCCCCAAAAAGTGTCAAAAATGGCAAAATGTCCCCTGCAATATTGCAGTCTCACTATAAGTCGCTGATTGCAACCATTACTAGTAAAAAAATAAAAAATATCCCATAGTTTGTAGACGCTATAACTTTTGTGCAAACCAATCAATATACGCTTAATACATATTTACCTATATTTATGAAGACATTTGATTTTGTACATTTTTTATTGGATTTGTTTTATAGCAGAAAGATTTTTTTAGGTGTCAGTCTTTTTTTGTTTATAGCGCAGAAAATTAAAAACTGCAGAGGTGATCAAATGCCACCAAAAGAATGCTCTATTTGTGAGAAATAAAGGACAAACATTATCTTTGAGTACAGCGTCCCACAACCGCGCAATTTTCTGTTAAAGTAACAGTGCTGTATTGCCAAAAAATGGCCTGGTCAGGAAGGGGGGTAAACCTTACAGAGGTCAAGTGGTAACAGACCAAGCTGTCCAGCAAAAGTGTCAGTTAGAGGGTTGAGACAAACCATTTACCACTGACCAGGGTGCTTATTATGGTCAGATTTTATGTATTTCTGTCTTAATGTTTTTATTAAAGTAATACTAAACACACACACCGTTTAATTTACTTTGCCCCTCCTCTTTCTGTATATAGATAATGGCACTGTAATTATTTTAATTAAACAAAAATCTAAGTATCTTTTTCCTAATTGATATACAGCTGTCACATGACCCAGATCTTTCCCAGCCTGTCTGCAGGGAAACATAATCAGGAGGAGCTTCTAGTCCTCTGCTGCTGGTCACATAAAAACAGCCTTTGAAATACAGAGTAAAAATAAATTATTAATATCAATAAACTGTTTTCAATTGTCATACAAATGTATATTTGAAATCAAATCTTTATTATTTTTTGGCAACAACATGGTGTGCCTGGATTTCTGACAGTCACAGAAGGTGTCACACCTCTCCAGCCTGTGTTCTAGAATAACAGGGAGGAGAAGCCTCCATCCATCTACATGTAATATCCCATCCCCATTGTGTTTAGCTGGTTAGTGGACATGGAAGAGGAGGGAGGGAGTGGGCTGTCATTTACCACTGTGTATACTCTCACATGTGTGACTCTATAGTCACATAGGCTGCTCAGATGTGATAGGAAGGAAATGCTCAGCAAAAAAAAACTCACTGAAAACTGAGCATGTGCAGAGTTGCCAACCCGGCTCTGCAAAAACCCTAGCTGAATTGGGGACATGGACAGAAGGGGGAGATAGAGAGCAGCAGGATCAACCAGATTTTTTTGCAGAATACAGAAAACGGATCTCATAGTGACTGAGTGAGTATAAAACAGCGTGTAATACACCATTTATTGCTAGTTTTGGTGGGTTTAATGACACTTTAAAGTTTTAAAATAAGAAAACAATACATCAGTAAACCTTTGATGGTAAAATCCTGCAGTGCAGATGTAGGCCCATTTGGTGAATGCAGTAAACTTGCATAAGTTGAAATATACAATCATGTCAAGGATAGAAATGGGGAGCGGGTGTGCTAGATCAAGGAATAAAAGGCAAGTAGGCTGGAACTAGGCACCCGCGACATTCCATACCAGGAGATATTGGAGGCATGACCATCATAACACAATATGGCCTGTTGTAACCAATAAGATATCATTGTACCAGCTTTTATTTTTTATGCAAAAACTTTATCCCAAAAGGAAAAAAAAAACAGTTGCTGTAACTGCTTATAAAATGTTAGCTAAAGTTTAACTTTAATTTGTTAGGCATGTCCATTTAAAGTTGCTACTCCATCTAACTCCCCAACCCCCCACACTGACAATGCTGCTCTCCAAAAGTGTCTCCATTGCTCAGATACCACGTGCCTGCTGTGCGATCACATATCACACAGTAAACAATAGTCCTGAATGGAATCCATTCATGACATCATTGTTTACTACTGTGTGTAATCTGTGATTGGTCACCAGTGATCACCTGATACTTGGGCCAATCTCTGCATCACAATAGTAAACAATGAGTCGTGAATGACAGTTCAAATGATTGCTGTTACAGTGTTCATCACTGTAAAGCCCTGTACACACGATCGGTTTTACTGATGAAAACAGTCCGATGGACTTTTTTCATCGGACAAACCGATCGTGTATGGGCCCCATCGGTCTTTTTTCCATCGGTGTTAAAAAATAGAACATGTTTAAATTTATCCGATGGAAAAAAAAAACTATAGCAAATTACTATCGTCTGTGGGGAACTCCATCGGATAAAAAACCCACGCATGCTCAGAATCAAGTCGACGCATGCTCAGGAGCATAGAACTTAATTTTTCTTGGCTCGTCTGCGTGTTTTACGTCACAGCGTTTGGGACGATGGTTTTTTTGACTGATGGTGTGTAGGCAAGACTGATGGAAGTCAGCTTCATCGGATTTCCGATGGAAAAATCCATCGGTTTAAAATCCATAGAAATCCGATTGTGTGTACAGGGCTTTACAAGCAATCACAGTGGTGAATAAATGGCACCAAAAAAGGCTCTAATTTTTTTAATATAATTTAAATTTGCGTACAGTGTTGCATGATTGAGTAATTGGCAGTTAAAGTAGCGCAGTGCTGAATAGCAAAACATGCCCCATTCAGCACCTTCTGGAGGTCAAGTGGTTAATGTCTACACTTATTTCTCCACTGTATGTATGGAATCAGCCATGATTGTCATACAGGTTGGACTTCAAACATTGTTTCCCCCGAAACGCATTGGCTTGATCTGTACATGTTTTACTTCCAATAACAGATTATATTCTTCATTAAGAGTTTCCTTATTCTGGACACCGGGTGCTCCTCTCTTCCAGTCCCTACTCAAGTATCTTTTCAGCTGAAGAGACAGTTCTATCACACCAATAAGGTAGCAGCCCATATCACCATAGAGAGATCAACACCATCATTCACCTGTGGAACCACATCAGAGGCGGCTCTCTAATTAGGCAAATTATGTGGTTGCCTAAGGCCTCGCACTCACAGGGGCCTCGCGGCCGCCTAATTTGCCTGTGATCAATACTAATGTTGGCGTCATCGGATCTCTCTATTTCCCCTATCTTTTTCTCACCTCCCCCTCTCTCCCCCCTCTTGCATTGGCTGAATATGTCTGATGGGTGAGGAGGGTGCCCTGGAAGTGGTGCTGATTAGACATGTGCATTCGTTTTCGTCCGAATGCATTTTCGTCTGAATTTCAGGTATTTTCGTTATTGTTTTAACAAACGAAAACGAAAGCACAGAATCCGAAAACCGAAAGATCCGGTTGCAACAACAATTCGATATAGATAGGAGATTCAACGTGACACTGACAATAACAATCTGTGTCAATCGAACCTGTGGTCGAATGTGCCTAACCTTAACTCTATTAGTCCAAGATTATTCTACATAGAGAGAAAAGATTCGACATTATAGAGAGAAAAGATTCGACATAGAGAGAAAAGATCACTGCTGGAATTGGGTGAGGGAAGTAAAATAAAAATAATGATGATGATGAATGTTATTAGCTGATTGTAACCAAAGAGGAGGAGCAGTTAAATAGCTAGAACTAACTTGACAATTTACCGTGAACGACGAAGATTCGACAAAGCATCGAAAAACATACAAACGTTGAATCTGCCATTGAAGGTTTATGGTGTCTGTTGAAAGTTCTAAGAAGATTCGACGGAGCAGATAAACTGTACAACGCTGCAATCGTACATTTCCGGTCAAATGCTCCGCCCATAGGCTATAGAAAAATTCTAATGTTGGTTGACTAGTAATAGTAATGAATAAATATAATTATTACTAGTCATACAACATTAGAATTCTACTATAGCTTGAAGGCGGAACATTCGACCAGAAATGTACGATTGCGGCGTCGTACAGTTTCACTGCTCCGTCGAATCTTCTTTGAACATTCCACAGACACCATAAGCCTTCAATGACAGATTCGACCTTAACTAATTCAGATTTTCGGAAGAATGCAATTTCTAACGAAAAACTAAATAAATAAAAACGAATTTCGGGAGTAACTAAATAAATTTATTTTTCGGACGAAAACAAAATTCCGAAACAAAATATTTTAGTGTGCACATGTCTAGTGCTGATCACCTGTGTGCTAGATCTGTGCATTTTCTGCAGCCATTTTTCTTGCTTGAATTATTTTTCCCCATTATGGGCGTGAGTGGGGCCTCATGTCTAAGTTTTGCCTAAGGCCTCACAAAGCCTAGAGCCACCTCTGAACCACATAATATCTATCAAGAACCATTCTACTGGTCCAAGTGCAGTCTGTAGCTCAAACTAAGGACTTCAAACATGTCTGCCTTTGCTTATGGTGGATTGATGGGACTAGTAGTTTACACAGTAAAGATTAGGTTCTCTGTGATTTCTTTTCAAATCACAGGTGATAAGGACACTGGATTTCTGTACATACTGAAAGTGTTCTAGAAAAAAAAAACGAATACAGCCATGTAAGGATTCGTAGGCTGCAATATATTCAAGTTTTGTGTTGGCGTCTATCTATGCTTTACAGGAAACTTAAAAAGGAAAAAAATAAAAATCCTAAAAAATTGCCATTGCTGACATATTTGTGAAAATACTAGTAGCCTGGCTGTCTCTGACTTTTAGACCCCTTTCACACTGGCTGCTTCTCTGATGAATGCTCTCCTTGCCCGGCGTGTCAGTTTAGGTGGACGGCCATGTCTTGGTAGGTTTGCAGTTGTTCCATACTCGTCCCATTTTCGGATGGTGGATTGAACAGTGCTCTGTGAGATGTTCAAAGCTTGGGATTTTTTTTTTATAACCTAACCCTGCTTTATACTTCACAACTTTATCCCTGACCTGTCTGGTGTGTTCCTTGGTCTTCATGATGCTGTTTGTTCACTAAGGTTTTTTTAACAAACCTCTGAGGGCTTCACAGAACAGCTGTATTTATACTGAAATTAAATTACACACAGGTGGACTCTTTTTATTAATTAGGTGACTTCTGAAGGCAATTTATTCCACTAGATTTTAGTTAGGGGTATCAGAGAAAAGGGGCCTGAATACAAATGCACGCCACACTTTTCAGATATATATTTGTAAAAAAATTTTAAGGAACCATTTATCATTTTCTTTCCACTTCACAATTATGTGCCACTTTGTGTTGGTCTATCACATAAAATCCCAATAAAATACATTTATGTTTTTGGTTGTAACGTGACAAAATGTGGAAAATTTCAAGGGGTATGAATACTTTTTCAAGGCACTGTATCTTTCCTCTGAGCCTGTAAAGTACAGCATGTCGGGTAGGAGATTGAGACACAGGTTGCTAACTTTATGCTGGATCTCTAAATATGTCTGCTGAGAAATGCAGGATAATTACATTGGCCAGGACTGGGAGTTTTCACCGTATACAGTCTCAGTGGGAGGAGGGGAACGTGCGATTGTTTTTTTTCCTTTGCAGTGCTGCTACTTATTATTTATGTTTTCCACTGCCGAGAATGAAGCTCCCTAATAGATTGCAATGAATGTCTAGCTACTGCTTTTCTACCCTTAAAGTGGTACTAAAGCAAAAACCATAATATATTGCAGCTTACTAATCATTAAATGGGGTGGCTGGCTGCATTCGTTTTCTTTAGGGTTTCTTCCCTCTGTTTTCACCTTGGGGGTCTGGTCAGTAACACACACTCCAGTATTAGTGAGACACAACTCTGGATGAAGGAGCACAGGGGCAGATTTGAACAGCAGCATTGTCAGTCTGGAGGAGGGGAGTATTAGATGCATTAGCAGTACACTAACAAATTGAAGCCAAATTCCAACAAATACTTTATAATCAGTTACAGCAAACAGTTTTTTTTCCTTTTGAGATAAAGGTTTTACATGAATAAATAAAAGCTGATCACTTTAAACACCCCTATCAGTGTTAAATGGTGCGTCTCATCCATGTAACTGCAAAAAAACAACACTTAAAGTGGTTGTAAACCCTGTAGACAATTTTTTTTTTTTTACTTACCTGCAAGACAAAGCTATAATGAGCTAGTATGACTAGCATACTAGCTCATTATGTACCACTTACCTTCGATCGGGGCCCCCGAAGTCGTCCGTGTCCCTCCTCTAGCCGCATCCATCGCTGCGGCGATAGCCGGAATGTTACTTCCGGGTATCGCCGCTGCAGCCAATCACAGCGCCGCTCCGGCGCTGTGATTGGCCGGAGCGGCGAAGACGTGACTCCGCGCATGCGCGCGTGAGCTGTCGAATTCGGCTACGTCGTCGAATGTTGCGACCTAGCCGAATTTGTGAATGGGGTGACGTCAGCGTCGCCGCATTTACATACAAATATCTCCTTAACCGTGTAGGTTTAGGAGATATTTCATGCACCTACAGGTAAGCCTTAATCTAGGCTTACCTGTAGGTCTTTGTTTAAAAAGTGGGTTTACAACCACTTTAAGCCTCGTACACACGATCGGATTTCCGATGGAATAAAATCCGATGGATTGTTCCATTGGATTTCCGATGAAGCTGACTTCCATCAGTCTTGCCTACACACCAGGCAAAAATCCGACCGTCCCAAACACCGTGACGTAAAACACTCAGACGAGCCGAGAAAAATGAAGTTCAATGCTTCTGAGCATGCGTGGGTTTTTTCTCCGATGGAGTTCCACACAGATGATCAGAATTTGCGATCGTTTTTTTTCCCATCGGATAAATTTAAAACATGTTCTATTTTTAATCACCGATGGAAAAAAGACCGATGGGGCCCATACACGATCGGTTTGTCCGATGAAAAAAGTCCATCTGACTGTTTTCATCGGTAAAACCGATCGTGTGTACAGGGCTTTACTGACCAGATCACCCGTAACTGAAAAAAAAAAAGAAAACCTAAAAAATAAAACAAATTCAGCCATCACAGCTAGTAAAAACCCCAAATTCTTTATCTCAGAAAAATTTGAGTATTGTGAGAAAGTTCAATACTCTATATAATACAGTACAGTGGAACCTTGGATTACGAGCATAATCCGTTCCAGGAGAATGCTTGTAATCCAAAGTACTCGCATATGAAAGCGAGTTTCCCCATTGAAGTCAATGGAAACGAAAATAATTAGTTCCTCATTGACTTCAATGGCATGCAATACCACATGTGGCCAGAGGCGGGGGGCGCCAGAGAGCCTCAGAAATGACCAGAAAGGCCTGAGGACAGTTCAGCTGACCTCGGCAAACCTCGGAAATACTTTGTTCACAAGAATTTCCGAGGTTTGCCGAGGTCAGCCGAACTGTCCTCGGGCCTTTCTGTGCATTTCCGAACAGCGCCCCCCCACCTCAGGCCAAAAGCGGTACTGCACACCGCTTTGGTCTGAATCCTGCTCGTTTTGCGAGACAATACTCGCAAACCGAGTTAGGATTTTTAGAAATACAGAGGTCGTATTGCGAAACGCTCATTAACCGCGTTACTTGCAATCCGAGGTTCCACTGTATATGAGTTTCACTTTTTGAATTTAATTACTGAAATACATTAACTTTTTGATGACATTCACATTTTTGGAGATCCACCTGTATATTAGATTACACCAGCCAGTTTCAACACAGAGGAACCCTTGAAATAACTTCCCAGTCTCAGGGAACCCCTACTAAAAATGACCATATCTACAACTCATGATACATTAGTGTGATGGTCAGTGGGAAGAATGATCCTTACACTTGTGGACATTGGAAGGAATTATCCCCTTACAGATGGCTAAAAAGATCCATGGTGTGAGTGGGAACTTATCTGAGAGACAGAAATTGCTCATTGGCCAAGGAACCCCTAGCAACCTCTTAAGGGACCCTGGCTGAGAAACCCTGGGTTACAGTCTAGCAGGGAAGAATAGAAGTAGATATTTGTGAATTTAACCTCTATTGCCTCATCTAATTTATATATGGCTTTCCTATTTAACCACTTCAATACCGGGCACTTACACCCCCGTCCTGCCCAAGCCAATTTTCAGCTTTCAGCGCTGTCGCTGTTTAAATGACAATTGCTACACTGTACCCAAACAGAATTTTTATCATTTTGTTCCCACAAATAGAGCTTTCTTTTGGTGGTATTTGATCACCTCTGCGGTTTTTATTTTTTGCTAAACAAATAAAAAAAATAAAGTTTTTCTTTTGTTTCTGTTATAAAATTTTGTAAATAAGTAAGTTTTCTCCTTCACTGATGGGCACTGATAAGGCGGCACCGATGAGGTGGCACCAATGAGGTGGCACTGATGGGCACTGACGATGGGCACTGATAGGCGGCACCGATGGGAACTGGTAGGCAGCACTGATGGGTGGCACTGATATGCAGCATTGATGGGCGATGATGGGCACTTATGGGTGGCACTGGTGGGCACTGATAGGCGACACTGATGGGCACTGAAAGGCTGCACTGATGGGTACGTATGAGTGGCACTGATAGGCGGCACTGATACGTGGCACTGGTATGCGGCACTGATGGCACTGGCAGGCATTGGGAATGGGCACTGATTGGCAGCTGCCTGGGCACTGATTGGCATTTCCCTGGTGGTCTAGAGTGGCATACCTGGTGGTCCAGTGTGATGGCCATCCCTGATGGTCCTGGCGGAATCTTGGTGGTCCTGGGCGGGCATCCGAGGGGGGTTGCACTGATAAACAATCAGCACAGACCCCCCTGTCAGGAGAGCAGCTGATCAATGGCTCTTCCTGTTTACATCGTGATCAGCCGTGATTGGACACGGCTGATCACGTGGTAAAGAGCCTCTGTCGCAGTTAGGGTTGCCACCTGTACGGGTTCTGAATCATCTGCCCAGTTTTCAGACTCTCTGAAACCCGGACAGAGCATCAGGCAGGGGGAGCTCCATTAGCATATTTGTCACTGTGGAGACAGCAGCAATGTCTCTGCTTCTCCATAAATACACTGTGCTGGGGTAATTGTTAGAATCTAAAGTCCCCCCCCCTTCCAGGGTCTCTCTTATCAGTGACTAACTCCCCCCCCCCCATCACTAGTGCGGTGTGCTTACCCGGGAGGCGGAGCTGAGGAGGAGATCATGTCGGGAGGAGGAGATCATGTCGGGCTGGAGCTGCTCACACTACATGCAGGGAAGAGGTGAGCCCAGAGTTTTTGTCTGAGGAGTCTCCTGGAGTGGAAATATGACAGGATTTGTTTTGCAGGAGTTGCTGTGAAGGGTTAAGGTGACAGGAGGATCGGGAGTGTGTCTGACAATATCTTCCAAGCCTCCTCTGTCTAACTCTATACAAACATCCACCATCCTCAGTCCAGATAATGTGCAGTAATTTATGACCATTCATTAACCCTGTGTGTGTGGAGAGTGTAAACTTCTGATTGTACAGAGCCTGGATAACACAGGGATATACAGTCATGCTCGAAATTGTTGGCACCCCAGAAATTTTTCCAGAAAATCAAGTATTTCTCACAGAAAAGTATTGCAGTAACACATGTTTTGCTATACACATGTTTATTCCCTTTGTGTGTATTGGAACAAATCAAAAAAAGGGAGGAAAAAAAGCAAATTGGACATAATATCACACAAAACTCCAAAAATGGGCTGCTCAAAATTCTTGGCACCCTTAAATTAATATTTGGTTGCACACCCTTTGGAAAAAATAACTGAAATCAGTCGCTTCCTATAACCATCAAGAAGCTTCTTACACCTCTCACCCGGAATTTTGGACCACTCTTCCTTTACAAACTGCTCCAGGTCTCTCTTATTGGAAGGGCGCCTTTTCCCAACAGCAATTTTAAGATCTCTCCACAGGTGTTCAATGGGATTTAGATCTGGACTCATTGCTGGCCACTTTAGAACACTCCAGTGCTTTGTTGCCATCCATTTCTGGGTGCTTTTTGACGTATGTTTGGGGTCATTGTCCTGCTGGAAGACCCAAGATCTCGGACACAAACCCAGCTTTCTGACACTGGGCTCTACAGTGCGACCCAAAATCCTTTGGTAATCCTCAGATTTCATGATGCCTTGCACACATTCAAGGCACCCAGTGCCAGAGGCAGCAAAACAACCCCAAAACTTCAATGAACCTCCACCATATTTTTCAGTAGGTACTGTGTTCTTTTCTTTGTAGGCCTCATTCCATTTTGGTAAACAGTAGAATGATGTGCTTTACCAAAAGCTCTATCTTGGTCTCATCTGTCCACAAGACGTTTTCCCAGAAGGACTGATGTTCCCTGAGCCTGCAGGACAGCTTGAATTTCTTTGGAACTTGTTTGGGGCTGCTTATCCACCATCCGGACTATCCTGCGTTGCAACATTTCATCAATTTTTCTCTTCCCTCCACGCCCAGAGAGATTAGCTACAGTGCCATGGGTTGCAAACTTCTTGATAATGTTGCGCACTGTGGACAAAGGCAAATCTAGATCTCTGGAGATGGACTTGTAACCTTGAGATTGTTGATATTTTTTCACAATTTTGGTTCTCAAGTCCTCAGACAGTTCTCTTCTCTTCTTTCTGTTGTCCATGCTTAGTGTGGCACACACAGACACACAATGCAAAGACTAAGTGAACTTCTCTCCCTTTTATCTGCTTTCAGGTGTGATTTTTATATTGCCCACACCTGTTACTTGCCCCAGGTGAGTTTAAAGGAGCATCACATGCTTGAGACAATCTTATTTATCCCCAATTTTTAAAGGGTGCCAAGAATTTTGAGCAGCCCATTTTTGAAGTTTTGTGTGATATTATGTCCAATTTGCTTTTTTTCCTCCCTTTTTTTGATTTGTTCCAATACACACAAAGGGAATAAACATGTGTATAGCAAAACATGTGTTACTGCAATACTTTTCTGTGAGAAATACTTGATTTTCTGGAAAAATTTCTGGGGTGCCAACAATTTCGAGCATGACTGTATGAATGGTCATCCATTACCTTCACATCATCTGTACATACAGAGTGCCTGGGGGCTGGGAGTTTTCATTCTTGATCTGTTGTAAATATTAGTGGATGAGTACAATAGCTTTTGTTTTTATATACTGTACATCACTATTTCTCAGCCCCCAACTCCCCCCAGGTGCATCACCCCCCCCCCAGACCACTTCATACATCCAGCTAGCATCATCCCCTCCACACTCCTCTCCTACACATACTACCCCCACCATCCTCTCCGCACTCTACTACACATACTACCCCCGCCATCCCCTCCGCACTCCTCTACTACACATACTACCCCCACCATCCTCTCTGCACTCCTCTCCTTCACATATTACCCCCACCATCCCCTCCGCACTCCTCTCCTACACATACTACCCCCACCATCCCCTCCGCACTCCTCTACTACACATACTACCCCCACCATCCTCTCCGCACTCCTCTACTACACATACTACCCCCACCATCCCCTCCGCACTCCTCTACTACACATACTACCCCCACCATCCTCTCTGCACTCCTCTCCTTCACATATTACCCCCACCATCCCCTCCGCACTCCTCTCCTACACATACTACCCCCTTCATCCCCTCCGCACTCCTCTACTACACATACTACCCCCACCATCCTCTCTGCACTCCTCTCCTACACATATTACCCCCACCATCCCCTCCGCACTCCTCTCCTACACATACTACCCCCACCATCCACTTTCGCACTCCTCTAGTACACATACTACCCCCACCATCCGCTCCGCACACCTCTACTACACATACTACCCCCACCATCCCCTCCGCACTCCTCTACTACACATACTACCCCCACCATCCCCTCCTCACTCCTCTCCCACACATACTACCCCCACCATCCCCTCTGCACTCCTCTCCTACACATATACTAACCCCACCATCCCCTCTCCTATACATACTACCTCTATCATCCCCTCCGGACTCCTCTCCTATACATACTACCCCCACCATCCCCTCCGAACTCCTCTACTACACATACTACCTCTATCATCCCCTCCGCACTCCTCTCCTATACATACTACTCCCATCATACCCTCCACACACCTCTCCTGTACATACCCCCATCATACCCACCACACCCCTTCTGCCACTCTGCATGTCGCAGAGCTTGGTGCCTCTAAGCTTCGGCCTGCCACATCAATGTTGGCTCCCATGAGACAGCCATCTTTAAACCTGGGGGACCCATGATCTTCAATTACCCGGAGGCCCCATGAGTTATCAATCCACCCCTGGCTACTCAGCACGGTTGCTCACTGCAATTGTAAGCCAAGAGTGTCAACTCTGTGGACTCTGATGTAAAGGGGGACTCTTGTGATTAACTCCATATGATTAGAAATGTTATTTAATCACAAAATATATGTATAGTGTATACTACATAAATACATACAAATTGCCCTGCATTGTACAGAGGTAATTAATTTAATGTACTACTGAAGAAAAAAAAAATTGCCGTGCGCTGCTAATGTGGGTTTGGCTTAAAGAAAAGGTGGCAACCCTAGTAGCAGTGTGTCAGACTGACACACCGCACCACCGATCACCGCAATGCGCGCCCCCACAGGCGCGCGGCGGCTCTTATCCTGCTGGACGTCATATGACGCCCAGTCAGGATAACTGAACCACCGCCCAGCCGTCATTCTGCTATAGGCCGGGTGGGAAGTGGTTAAAGTGGAACTTCACTCTCTCAATCAACATTGACTATTTGTAATCCTTATGCTGCTAGCATTAGTAACTAGATAAGAAAGTGTATCATATTTACTTTTACATTTCTTCAGTTACTTCCTGGTTTCCCGGCCTAGGCACATGACATCCTACATCCTTCATGAAGGGAGGAGAGGGGAGAGATTTTCTCAGCTAAGCACACCCTGCAGCCCACATGCATGAGCTAAGGGCAGATGGATTCCAGGAAGTAAATGCTACATGAATCATCTGCCCTTATTTAAGATGGCCATGGGCAGAAATACTAGTGGGGTGTTTCTCAAAGTGATTTATCAGAAAAATAACGCATGGAGACATGGATGGATGGGGGAGTTTGCTTTAAATATAAAACAATGTATTAAATAGTGTTTTTGGTTTGTGGTGCTCAGATACAGTGTAGTTCCACTTTAAATACTTTTTGCAGTAGTACAGTGTTACAGCATTTTTGTCCTCTTGTACCCTGAAAGCACACATTCCGATGGCTGGTCATAGTAATAACAGTAATTACTAAACAACCTCTGGCACAGCAAGGATTTCCCTCCCTCCACTCCTACCACTCATATTGCCAGTGGGCTTAGCTGTGTCCATCCATCACAAACATTAACCTTGTTACATATAATAAATCAATGTATTCTTCCTTCCCTTTATATGAAGCTGGTCAGCTGCCCACTCTTTGTTATATATCTGCAGGGTCTCAGAAATCATTAACGCTCGGATAATTCTCTAAAGAAGTCAAATAAAAAAAATAAAAAAAAATGAAGGATTCCAAGAATCAGTGACAGTATAGAGCAGTCTTTCTCAAACTTTTTTTTACCATAGAGGAATCCTTGAAAAAATAAATCAGGTCTTGGGGAACCAATTAATTGGGGGTCAGTGGGAAGAATGCCTTCTTAACGGTGGTCATCCGAATGCCACCCTTAGAGATCTTTAAAAAGGTCATTGGTGTCATGCATTTGTGTTGTTGGCCCTGGGACTATGCAGGCACCATAGGGGTGCGCAGCCTATTGCATTAGGGTGTGCACCCCAAAGCCCAAACACACACTACCGATCGCTCACAGTGATCATTCAGAAAGGGAAGGGGCCGGTAAATTACATATTTACTGGCCCCTTCCCCACTCCTAAAACATCCCAGCAGCAACAACCGATAGGAGAGGAGGGAAGCTGGCAGCGCTGGGGGGGAAAGATGGGAGCCAGGGCAGTAGGGGGAATCTGTGCTGCACAGGGTGATTAGGGTGTGCCTGGGCACATCTGGCACACCCTGTGCGCACGCCTATGGCAGGCACCATCAAATAGCAAGTCAATTAACCCTGGTTGAGAATGACTGGTATAGAGGTAGTATAGGGGCTGCCATCTCTGGTCTTCTTCTGACAATGCTAGTTCCTCTGTTCTCATGCTGATTAGTTGGCTTCTTAGGCTGGCCATACACTGTTAGCAGGGTGGGCCGGGGGGTGACTGCCTCTGGCACAGGGAACTTATGTGAGGGAGGGGGGCACCACATTGTGTGTTCTCGCCCCTGTAGCATTTTTGGTCTGTAAGTTTCATGTAGAGAGGGGGGGAATAGTATTGGAGACACAATGGGGGGGACTGGATTTGTGGTAGGAGGGAGGATTTTAAAGAGGCGTTTGACAGGCGGTGACAAGGGGCGATTTGTGCAAGTGGGGAGTTGATAAAGTTTGTGCTAGGAAGGGGGGCTCGGGAGGGGGTAGTTGTGCTAGAAGGGAAAATATTGTGGGATAGGATTTGTACTACGAGGGGTGTTTTTTTTTTTGGGGGGGGGGGATTTGTGCTAGGGGGAATTTGAGATGGGAGAAGGGGGGGGAGTTTTGCTGTGGTGTGATGCTCACTCTTTGCGGGGGTGGGAACACTTTGCCATCTTCGCCCTGAGCACTAGATGACCTTGTCCCAGCACCGACGTGGATTCTGGAATCCCCACCACCAGGACAATGTATTCTGACAGCGTCACCCACAGCTGAAGCCGTTGATCGAGAAAAAGCTATCCAAAATCTAACAATCAGGAGTGACCACACAATAATCAAAATTTGTTTGGTCCCTGCTGAACCAGCTGAATATTGATCAGTATATGGGCAGCTTAAGTCACTGAATCAGAAGAAATATGCAAATAAAAAAAAAAGAGCCCTGACTTCATTCCTAATTTCCTTATCTGCATGCTTGTTCTAGGTCATTCACAAAAAAATGCAGACAGCCAGGCAACTGGTATTTTTTGGGAAGTCAGCAATGGCAACCTTCACAACTTTTCTATTTATATAGCTTTCCTTCAAAGGGACATTCCACTTTTACTTTGCTGCTGCAAGGACAGGTTGCTCCTCTCACCCTGACCAGATAGTTTTTGTAGTTGCCGCACACTCACATTCCTGTGATCTGGTCTTTCACGTGTTTATCCAGGCATTTACAGTACTATGCAAACATTGTAGGCAGGTGTGAAAATGCTGTAAATTAAGAAAGCTTTAAAAAATCCAAATCAAATCCATATTTGGTGTGACCACCCTTTTCCTTCAAATTAGCATCAATTCCTCTAGGTACACTTGTACACAGTTTTTGAAGGAACCCAGAAGGTAGGTTGTTCCAAACATCTTGGAGAACTAAGCACAGATCTTCTGTAGATGTAGGCTGCCTCAAACTCTTCTGTTTTTTTGTGTAATCTCAGACAGATTCCATGATGTTGAGATCAGGGCTCTGTGGGGGCCAAACCATCACTTCCAGGACTTCTTGTTCTTTATGCTAAAGATAGTTCCTAATAAAATTGGCTGCAGTGTTGCCAACCATCCGTTAATTTACAGACAGCGCGTAAATTTAACCCCCTTTTTGGGGTGTACGTAAAGTCTGTTGTGGGCATCGGCTGCCCGTAAAAAAGATGGCCGCGAGCCGACCATGCAACTGCGCATGCGCCGTTCCGAAGTCGGCCGGGCTCGGGAAAGCTTGTATGCGTTCGGCCGAGCGACGCATGCGCAGTAACGTAATGGCGCCGCCCGGCGCCATTTTTGAATAGACTATCAGCCAGGACGGGAGTGCTTGCGGGCTACAGTGCACTTGGAGTCGCAGTCGCCATAGTAGGAGGAGAGGACTCGGCCGAGCAGGAGTGAGGAGGAGGAGGGGGGGATATGAAGTAAGAGGAGGACTGCGCTGGGAGCAGGAGCCCGGAGGGTGAAGCGGCCATGGCATGCAGGGGAGGGACAGAGACTGATGTGCTCTCTCTGTCCACCATCATACAACTTCTCCTCTACATCATCAGTATGCTGTGTCCTCCTTCTGTGCCCTTTCACCTCTCCACATGTCAGAGCTGCCCTGACCTGTGGAGAGGTGAAAGGGGCACAGAAGGAGGACACAGCACACTGATGATGTGGAGGAGAAGTTATATGATGGTGGACAGAGGAGGAGGCCACTGTGAGGGGGTGAGGAGGACCCTATCATATTCGCAGCCTCTGTCCCCCTCCTGTGTCATGACCGCAGCCTCTCTCCCTTACCTGTGTCATGTCCGCAGCCTCTGTCCCCCTCCTGTGTCATGTCCGCAATCTCTGTCCCCCTCCTGTGTCATGTCCGCAGCCTCTGTCCCCTTCCTTTGACCATCTCCTGTCTTTTATGTCTGCAGTCTCAGAGGGGATCCTAGAAAGATGTCAAGAGTGGGAGCGCCGTGATGGGGGTTATGGGAAAAAACGGACGTGTGGACTGTGGAGGGGAGGTCAGAGCCGCCAAGCTGGAGCCGTCTGACTGAGCCCCGCACTGTGCACTGTGCACCTGAGAGCAAGTCAGTGACAGCGCCGCCAGGCCAGTCTGAAGGGGGGGGGGTCACTGATCTAAGGAGGGGAGTAAATACAATAATGTAAGGGGGCACTGATATAAAAGGTCCCCCCCTATATTAGTACCCCCCCCTTACCTTAGTGTATTCACTCTGTGGAAGGTGGTCTCTATTCACCAGAGCCCCCCTCCACATCAGAGTTCCCCCTTACATCATGATCTGCAGCGTTCCCCTTTACATAAGAGTTCCCTTGCACTGTAAGGGGGCATCCTGCAGACTCTGATGTAAGAGGGAACTCTGTGCTGGCTGGGTTATAGTAACCTAACCTTCATGTAAATTGAGAAATATGTTGTTTTACTTTTGTTTAACTTAAACACATTGATAATAGCATTAGCTGTGTGTTTATAGTTCAAATATTGATATTTGCACTGTTTAGCACTAAAAACAGTAATTTTAGGTACTTTTTTGCAGCGCCAGTAAAAAATGCGGCTCTGCCAGTAATTGTCATGATTTTTGCCAGTAAAAAATTGGTGCCGTTCAGAAATTTTGGCATCCTTGCCAGTAAATTTCACTTCAGGGGGTTGGCAACACTGATTGGCTGTATGTTTGAGGTCATTGTCCTGCTGCAGAATAAATTTGAGGGCACCATTGATCCTGCCCAAATCTCCAACTTAAAGTGGAAGTAAACCCTCCTATCATTTTCAGGCAAGGAAGCTGCCATCTTGGCCTCTGTTTAATCTTACACTGCCATGATGCTGCACATGTGATCAGTTATGACACCATGCATTGGATGGTTTGGCAGTTTGGTTGAGAGCACAACCAATGTGACAGTTGGCATTCCTGGCATGCCGGGAACGTAACTGTTTTTTGAAACTGTTAAATCGATGAGTTTACTTCCACTTTAATTTCAGAAATGCAGCCTCAAACTTGCAAGGAACCTTAATCATGCTTCACTGTTGCCGGCAGACACTCAATATTGTACCGCTCTCCAGCCCTTTGGTAAACAAACTGTCCCCTGCTGCAGCCTAAAAATGTTGACTCATCAGTCCAGAGCACCTTTTGCCATTTTTTTGCACCCCAGTTCCTATGTTTTTGTACATAGTTGATTTGCGTCGGAGGTATGGCTTTTTGGCCACAATTCTTCCATGAAGATCACTTCTGGCCAGGCTTCTCCAGAAAGTAGATGGGTGCACCTGGGTCCCACTGGTTTCTGCCTTTTCTGTGCTGATGGCACATCTTCCAATGCCAAAGGGAAGCAAGCATGATGTGTCTTCCATCTGCTGCATTAAGCTTCCTTGGCCAACCAGTGCGTCTATGGTCCACAACGTTGCCCGTTTCCTTGTGCTTCTTCAATAGAGCTTAAACAGCACATGTTGAAACCCCAGTCTGCTTTAAAATGTGTGCCTGGGAAAGACCTTGTTGATACCGTAGAGCTACCTTGAGTCTTGTTTCTGTGCTTGGTCTTGCCATGGTGTATGACCTGTGACATGAAACTGTCTCCCACAACCTCACCTTGGTAGCAGAGTTTGGCTGTTACTCACCCAGTTTTAAGCCTCTTACACAGTTGTTCCTGGTTGACTGTGTTTCAACCTACATATGAAATTGATGACCATTAGCTCTTCCTTGGTATAATTGGTTAATCATACACCTGAAGCGTGCAAGTGTAAGAATTGATACTGGTTTGAAGCCAAACAGTAGTCAAACCACATATTGATTTGGATTAGATTTTGCTTCTATTCACTCACTTTGCAATTTGTAAATTGATACAAATAAACAATTAAAATATATATTTTTGAAAGCAATCTTACTTTACAGCATTTCTTCACAACTGCCTAAAACTTTTGCACAGTACTGTATATTGCCAAAACTGCAAGATACAAATTCTTGTGTAGCGCCCACCCCATTTAGGGGTGCTATATACCCAAATTTAGGGGCTGGTCTGAGATAGTAGTTGGGCTCAGACCGTTCTCAAATTTATAGGTTGTGCTGTTTTATTTCCAGGTGGTATACTGGTGTGCAGTTCCCTGTGGCCTGTAGGTGGCACTGCCATAATGGGTCAGGGTTGAACCATCGGTATTAGTGCTGTGCCTTGGGGTGTCCTCTCTCGGCAGTGGTACAGTGGGCATGTTTGGCCTGCTGTGCATGCTAGGAGAGGATACATAAAGGGCAGACGACGCCTGGGAGGGGTCTTCGTCTTGGGAGGAGGAGAGGAGTCGGAGTCCAGGTGCGTGGCGCATTGCCCTCCAGGCCATGGGGCCATGTGTGCATCAGTCCCAGGCACCTTTAGTCCTGGGGCTGCATCTTCAACATTGGGCCCAGCACCTTTAGCTGCAGCCCACTTCTGGGAAGAGGAATCCCAGGGTGTCCCTCGCGAGGGAGCCCGCTTCTAAGAAGAGGAGGCTGGGGGAGGACCTTTCTGACGGACCGGTGAGAGTTCACGGTGAAGGAAGGGGCCCGGTAACTTTCTGGAGGGATTCATCTATCCACCAAGGGCCTAGTAATGTGCTGCTGCTGGCACCTGTCCTTAAGTACCAGAAACTAAGAGGTTGGGGGTCTGATAGATTCTGTGGCAGAGAGTCTCCCGATCGCATCTAGGAAAAGAACCCGATTGATCGTTCGAGCATCACTTCGGCTGCTAGGATCCACTTTGTAGGAGACTATCCGGGTGAGCTAAACCTACTCAGGGATAGAGTCGTGATTGTGCTATCCATTTGTGCCTGGACTAACCTCCCAAACCTTGCTGTCCTGTCTCTTATCCACCCTTTCCTATCTGCTGAACATTGAGAAAATAAACTCAATGTTGGAGTTTAAATTGGTGTGGACATTGGAATTACTTGGGGGGAAAACAGAGACTTGTCCCTATATCCTAGGAGACGAGAACCAACTGATGGAAGAACCTAGCTGTGGGACCCAAATACATAACACCGCTCAACCAGGAGGGTACGGGCATATAGTATGGTGTGCCTTTTTCCTGCAATTGAGCCAAAGCAAGGGAAAAGGGTCCGTGCGTGTGCTACACTTGGATAGGAACTGAATGGTTTGGAAAGTGATACTGAAAGATGAAATCATTGTGGAACTGATTTTTTTGCATTTTGATATCTGAACGAATAGAGATCATCCAGCACAGTTGCAAGACTTTTATACAGGGCTCTGTAAGCTGAATTTGCCTAGAGGTAACCTATAGCAATTTGCTGCCTGCAGTGGAAATGTACAGCTCAAATGCAAATTTCTATGCATGTAGCAGGTGCCCCTTGCTCCAACTTTTTATCCTTTTCTACCTCCTTCCCAGGAGCAGTTGGCCATGGTGTCTCCTGCAGTTTAAATTTAACACCGCTATTGTTGGACAATCCCGCCGGAGTAGGCAGCTATCATATAACATCTGTGGTCACCTTAACATGAACTGATCCGTCTGACTTAATTTGTCAGATAATCAACCCTCGTGAAGACAAGAACAACGGGACTGCCATCACACTTGAGGAAAGTCGCTAAAACAGCAGCTTGAAGCTTTTCACATTCATTAAATGTGTGAAGGGTCTAAATAACATTCAAGTGGAAAGTATAAATCTAGACCAACAGGAAATTATTATTTTATAAAAAGAATAGCATTGGTCATCTGGAACAGGCTCATAGCAAACACAGTAGTTTAAAGCAGCAGCAAAAGCACATAGACATCCCTGGTATAAGTATGTATGTATATATCTTGTAGTTACCTATCAGAGGTGGGCATACCATATGTGCAGATTGTGAAGCTTGCACCAGGATCCTAAGGGTTTTATTTTTACCAGGTGCACGTTAGATGGGTGCTGGGACCCCACATAGACTTGGACACTACTTGCTTAAATCTAGCTGCCAATTGATACATACGCAGTGAATCTGTCTTTTTAATAACCCAGTAGGTGGCCAAAAATTGGTCTTTCACAAGGCACCCTTGATGACTCTGTCCACCTTTGATATCTTTAAATCAATATGATCAAGATGTCTCCTCTACTTTGGAAAGTCTGCTGAACACAGCTTACTACTGATGTCTTAAAATATTTGTAATGAATTTTTTTTTTTTTTTTTTAAATAACAAACATGTTATACTTACCTCCACTGTGCAGCTCGTTTTGCACAGAGTGGCCCCAATCCTCGTCTTCTGGGGTCCCTCGGCGGATGTCTCGACTCCTCCCCGTAATAACTCACCACCCATATGTGAGCGAGCTCGCATGGTGGTGAGTGATTGCGGGCACGCTCCAGTGATACAGCCAGCGGCTATTGATGCTCACTGTATTACTCGGCCCCACCCCCCGGCGCGCCGCGTCATTGGATGTGATTGACAGCAGCACCAGCCAATGGCTGCGCTGCTTTCAATCCATCCACTGTAGCCCATCAGCGGCCAGGCTGAATGGCGAGGAGGATGTTGGGGCCGAGCGCGGGACTTTCGAGTGCTCAGGTAAGTAAAACGGGGGCTCGGGGGGGGGGGGGGCGGCGGTATTGTCGGATGTTTTTTCACCTTAATGTATAGGATGCATTAAGGTGAAAAAAAAATTTCCTTTACAACCCCTTTAAAGTGAAGATTTTGACAAAATGATTTTAATCTCTGGTCAACTGTAACAAAGATTTGGATTGGTTCATATATGCAAAAACTGGACTTTGGCTTCACTTGTTTTGCCCATATTCTCATGAATCATCCCAGTTGTCATACAGGCTTCTACAGTAGCACAGTATATGCACACATGTACTTAAAATAAATATATATTTTCTAACATCTGAGAAAAGTCTGAGAAAAATTGGTCTTGCACAGGGGTCCCTTGATAACTCTGTCCACCGTTAATATCTATAGACCGAGATGATCAAGATGTCGACTCTACTTCAGGAAAGTCTGCTGACACAGATTACTACTCATGTCTTAAAGTGAAGATTTTTACAAAGAGATTTTAATCTCTGGCCAACTGTAACTAAGATTTGGATTGGTTCATATAAGCAAAAACTGGACTTTGGCTCCATTTTTTTTGCCCATATTCTCATGAATCATCCCGGTTGTCATACCGGCTTCTACAATAGGACAGTCTATGCACACGTGTAATTGAAATAAATATATATTTGCTAGCATCTAAGAAAAGTCTAGAATCTGTTGTCAGTTTTCAACAAAAGTATTTCAAATATTCTCTATGCAGGTGTATACAATACAACCAAATACAAACCTATGGACATAAGGTGCCTTCTAAGAAAATATACCTTTAGAGTGGCGTTCTTTGAGTTAAAACAGTCTAAGCAGAGTTAATGATGTTGTGCACAAGCAGCATGATGGCAAGGAACATGTTATTGCCTAGTATGTGACTCCCTGGTAAACACGCAGAGGTCTGATAATGCGGTCTATCAGGATCACTGTACAAGTGTTTCTATGTGATGTAATCCCAGAGCTTGAAAAATGTTTTAAACTCTGCTAACTTCTAGTGTGGCAGTCTATTTTCTATCCAGCTAGAGAAAGAAAGATGATTCTAATTGCTGCACAAGCCTGGCTTATGTTTGGTTTATGCCCTCCTGTCACATGATTGTCTTGTAATATAAGCAGCCCCCTCCCGCACCCCCCCCCAAGACAGACGTACACTGATAATACTGAGAATGACTGGTCGTACCCCGAAGGTTCCCACAGACTTGCTGTATACCTGTGCTCCTCCGAGCTCCTATTCTCTGCTGTCTTCCAGTCGGGCAAGGTGCTGGCACAGAGGACCACCATGGAAACAATGACAAACAGTATGGACACCACCGCCAAGATCTGGGCTGCCAAGGATGAGGTGGGCTCCTCAAAAGTCCTTCTCATGCGCTCCAGCCACTTCTTTTCCTCAGGAGGAGGCGGAAGGTTCTCTTTTACGGTGCTCTCGTCAGGTTTGCTCTCGTCGGACAGGTAGGTGTAAGTGTCTGACATGCGGTCATCAAGCCTCCTCTGGCAGCAGTACTCTAGTTGGGAGCACTCCAAGCCCCAGTAGATCATCTCGTTGTAGAAGGACAGCTCGCACATTTGGGGCACGAACCTCAGTTTGCCATACTTGACGTACATCATGATAAAGCCAAAGGCTTCAGAATGCCTGTCGAAAAAAAACTCATTCCTCTCCTGGTCGTAGTCGTCACACACCTCCAGAAGATCCTTCTCCGAAGAACAGTCGTGTAGCCTGCTCACCCGTCGTAGAGGGAAATCCTTAATCAGCTCCTGAGAGAAGGAATATTTTGCACCCCCGACATTGAGAGTAAAGGAATCTCGGGAAAAGTTCATTGCGGTGGCCGAAATGTCGGTGCTATCCTTCAGTACCACCCCAAACCTTGGAGGTCCTTCCACCTTAAAGTTTTAGCTCTGTTTCCACCTCCAGATTCCTTACACCCTGTCTGTCTGGGTGGGTCCAGGCAGGTAAAAAATACAGAGCACAACATGATGAATTACCTGATGAGGATAAAGAAAACTTCAGCAGTTCTTGACCCAAAAAAGGTCCAACATCCCTCTAAGGCTCCTCCTGAGCTACATATTTCTGCCACATCATCCGAATTGTCATGCAGTCCCTTGCAGTCATCAGGTCTTTCCTCTACAATGTATTTTCAGGGAAACTCTCGGGAGCTAATGAAATGAAGAGATGGGAGGAAGAGGGAGAGTGCTGAGAGCTACCAGCTCTACTGCCTGCTCTGTGTCTGGTGAACTTTACTCAATGTGAGAATCACTCAGAGGCAGGCAGGGAGGGGAGGGAGAAAGGAGGCGATAGGGGAGGTGGAGTGGCTTGTGTCTGCTACACAAATCTACTAGGTACTTTCCTATAAAGCTCTATTACAAAGATGACTGTAGCGTTACTGTATACATGCTGCACACTGTGACAGCTGTATCTCCCTTACGAGTCATTATTGCATTAAAAGCATCAGTAGAGGGTCAACTGGAAGGAGCAGATGAAGCCAACTTTGTAATTTCATTGTTTCAGTTTCCTTCACTTTTCTTCGGAGAAAAATATCTAAAAGAAAAATGTGGAAAGTGAAACGAAAAGACTTTGTATTCCCTTCCATTATTCTCTCCAGTCTTCTCTCGCCCTCTCTTTTTCGGTCTCCTTCTTTCTCTCTCTCTCCATCACACATGAAATAATAGAATAACCAATCCATAATTTAGGAAGTACCATGTCAGCATTCAGTTGATTATGTTGTAATTCCCATGACGAAATATGCATTGTGCTATTATTTTTTTTTAGATCAATACAGCAATGAAGGAACTCATCGATGGGATGACAAGGGGAAGATTCCAGCCATACAGAATATAAATGGTAACTTCTGCTGCTCCAGCTGCTAGTACATTAAACCATTCTTTGAAGCATTGATGTTCCCAGCCAATACAGTACACACAGCGCTCTATCTCCACCACTGTGC